>VXAB01014058.1:4138-21715 GCA_013399175.1 Odontophorus gujanensis
CTTTTTTTTTTTTTTTTTTTCTGTAGAAGTGGAACTCTGCGTAGGTTCTCAGGGGATTGCAGAAATTCACAGCTGAAAATCTACAATAAGTGTATTACAAAACCATAGCAGCTATTTTGACATCCCATTTTTTGTTATGAGTATAGCATTGGTTTATCCCATTAGCTGTGGGAGGCACACAGCAGGCACTGCTTCCTGACAGAGGAACTGACAAATGTCTCAAGAGACTGCTTTCTTCATTTTGATATATTTCCTTCCTATCCCTTTTCTTCCCCTCAGCTTGGGATGAGAAAGCCATGCTGCCAGGAAGATCCAAATAGTTAATTTCTATTGGTTAAAGAAATGAAACATCCATCCACAAATTTGGAAGAAGTGAATTATTACAACTTGGTTTACTGTTTAAGGTTTGGATAAGTATCAGTATCCATGAAATGTATGATTTTAGGAAAAGTGTGAGTGGAGAGTGAAACTGAATTACTCATGGTGCAGCATTACTGAAGATCATTTTAAACAGGTGTAACAGTAGATACTGCTTCTTGATAAGAAGTATTTTCTATTTGAAGTTCTTATTTTTGTTTCCCAGATTTTTCTTATCATACAATCAAAGGATCTTGGAGGCCTCTCTGAGACAGCTCTCTTCACAGTTATGTAACTGTGTCAGCTCTCACAGTTGTGCCCACAGCAGCACAGCACAACCTGTCTATGACAGATCTGTTTGGGTTATAGAAAATGAATTTTGGGCTTGAACACTCACTAAATAGAAGCAAAATGATGGTGCAAGTGTTTGCACACTTGAAACAGGCTTGAATAGAAATGCTTTAAATCGAAAGATGCCTGCATTCAACAAAATATTAAGTGATGAATAATTAAAGGTCCTCTAATTCCATGTTTTCTAAGCTGTCCTTTACAACTGACTAAGAAATGAAAACTCAGATACTGTGTGTCAGGCTGGGTTTCTATTCTTTGTTTATTTTTACTTTTCATGCGCTTCTCTGTTTGAATGAGTTCTGAGAAAGAGCTTGGCTTAGAAAGCAAATGGTTTTGGTAGCTGAATTATTCTAAGTGCAATCGTAATGAAAACACTAAGAATAGGAGATGGTTAAAAGTGTTATGATTTTCAAGCTGCACCACTTTGGATAAAATACCAGTCTGCAGTTCTTCCTGAATAGTGGTAGTATTTACCCACTGTCTAAGCTCCTTCTTCCTCTAAAAGGCTGTTATACAGTGTCTGCTATCATCTTTTTTTATGATCCTACTGTCAAAAATAATTTCAAGTATATGTAGGAATCCTCGACCTTCATAATTGTCTGTATTAGTCATCTACCCAGGAACTTTTCACAAGTCTGTGGTGCTTTCATGTCACTGTGTAATACTATCCTTTCCTTAACCATATGGAGCTCCTTATTCTTGTCACCCTCCGCCCCCCCCCCCACCNGAGCTGATGCTGCATGCCTGTTTCACAGAATCACGGGGATTGGAAGGGACCTCAAGAGATCATTGAGTCCAACCTCCATTTTTAACCAGGTGCACTACAATAGATTACAGAGGTAGATGTCCAGACAGGTTTTGCATATCTCCTTAAAAGGAGGCTCCACATCCTCTGTGGGTAACCTGCTCCAGTGCTCTATCATCTTTCCTGTGAAGTTCTTTCAGATGACTGTATGGAACTTCCTGTGTTCAAANATGCAGGATTTCGTGGCAAGGAGAGATAAAGTTGAGAGAAAGCACAAGTGTCAAGAAGAGAAGTTAAGGACTTCCCATTGTCATGGTGTTATCCGTGACAGTGACCCAAGGGAAATCGAGAGGGGAGAGAGAAAGGAAAAAAAAACAACTGCACCATTAGTGGCCACGGGGCCGCCCGATCACAGCCGTGCACTCCGGGGTGGGGGAACGGAGGGAATAGATGGGTCTACAAAAAANTTTCCTCATGTGGGAGATGCTCAAAGCATTTACAATTTGTGGCCCTGTCTCTTTGGAACTGGGGAGTCCAGAATGGGACACAGTATTATAAATGTGGCCTCACCAGGGGGAGGATTTCCTTTGATTTTCTGGCCACACTCTTTTTAATGCACCCCATTGGCCTTCTTGGCCAAAAGGGCACCCTACTGGCTCATGACCAACTGATTGTCCACCAGGACCTCCAGATCCTTCTCCACAGAGCTCATCTCAAGCAGTTTGGTTGCACTCATCTTATAAAAACAAAACAAAGAGTAACACTCCTCTTTCCTCTCATCATCTGTGTGCGGTGATGTCCCTAGAAACCCTCTACTCCCCTCAGGATAAAACCAGATCCTCCTGGAATGGTTGTTCCCTAGGCAAAAGACAACACAGACTGCACCTGCTGCACCTGTGGTGCCAGCACAGCTGACTGATGCCAAGCTGTTTTCCAGCCAAATCCCTCTGCTCCCAGACTATACAAGGATGCCTGGTGGCTGGAACCAGGGGGACCTTAAGAAGGCTGGCAGGACAAGGGTGTCACCAGGAAGGTGGGAGCGTGGCTGGCTGTGGACTCCTGGCCTAGGGCATCATGGAGAAGGTTGTATGGGTTGTGACAGCACATTTGTAACCTCAGGACCATGGCAAATAGTAATTAAATAGTTCTCTCACAAAATAATAGTGCCTGACTCCTGTAAGCTTTGCTTCCGACGTGGTTCATTTCAAGAAAGGAATCAGGTTTTAGCTATTTCAACATGATGTGTGAGCAAAAATTTTTTAAGGGCTGTGCATTTTCCCCATATTCAGAATTCTAAAATGCACTGGATTATTGTGATGGCCTTTGAAGACAGATCTGTAAAGAAATCCTTATTTAGTTAGGATTTGTATGCATACATGACATCTTCCAAAGCTTGTGCTTTCCAGGAGAGGCAAAGCAGAAATTACTTTTTTAATGAAATTGGATTTTTTAGTTTCTGCCAGAAGATTGTTCTTTTTACAGCCAATTGCTAGAGTTTAAATTATGCCTGGCATTTTCCCAGGCAATTTATATTATAGCTGTGACCCACTTTACAGGGGGAACTACTACACCAAACTGTTGTGTAATTGTTTCTCCTTAAGCAAGTTAAAGTGCCCGAGCTTTGATTCTGATTTCTACCTATGTACTTAGAACTGGAAATGAAGATATCTGTGAGTTTGCAGAAATATCTGCAGCCGTAATGGAGGAGAAATAAATGAAAGCCAAAGCTTTCTCCTGTGTTGGAATGTTCAGAAGAGGAATCTCTGAGGAGTCATCAGTCTCAGGGTAAGTCTAAAACCTGTCTGACAGATGTGCAAAATTTACAGTCGAGCCAAGACTACATCTAAGTGGTTTAACCTAACCACACTTGTAACCTAGAAAACAGTGAGAGGCTTGTGAGATATTGATGGTAAACCAATGTACTGAGTACACACAACTTAAGTATGCTTAACATGCATTATGCCACCTGTCCACTGGTTAAGTCTGATGGAACATATCAGTGTGGAGGTGATTCAGGATTTAGGCACAGGCATAAATCCTCCTGACCTTGCATTTATTAACAAGCTTTCAATCTACTCTATGCTAATATGAGCATGCAGTTCATCTAACTCACTGAACTTGATGTGTTTAGGAAGACTTCAGAGGTTTGTAAGAGATTTGGTTTTCTGTTACTTTTTCGTATTGGACTGAAAGGCACTTGTGATCAGCAAAATGACTCTCTTTAATATTAACCTGTCGATTATATCTTCATTTACAAAGAGTTAAATTAAATTTCGGTTAGTTCATTTTATGATTATGTGTCTCAGCATACATATAAATGAAGAGTAGGTACAAAGGACCTGGCAAAATCCTTAGAACCAAGGGTTAGGTCTGAACTGTAAAGATGTTTACTGTATTGACAACAATTTGAGCTACTTATAACATCTTAAAAGTGCAGAACTGTGTATTTATGAAGTAACAGAAGTGCCCTTTGGACCACACCAGTAGCTGAATGTGTACAAGTTATCTGTAGGAGAATAAAAAATAAAATAAGATCTGGAAGGATTTTAAATGGGCCTATCTATTTACTATTAGAATTAAATCTACAATCTGAACCCTGGGAAGAAGTGGAATTCAGGCAGGACATGAAATATATTCTTGCCTGTTTGCTTTTCAAGGGAATTAAAACATCTGAGTAATATGTACAGAGCTGCAGAGCTCTGTTACTAGTAATTTTAAAATGGATGCTGGAAATATATTTTTAAGAGATTTCCCAATTCCAGTGAAGCCGTTCGTTCTAAGCATGAAAGAATGGGTTATATATCACTGCAGGAAAGGACACAAATTGCAATTTGTCTTTTAAAGAAAAAAAGTAAAAAAAAGTAGGAAAAATTTATCAAATTTTTGAAAAGGAAGAGAAATGAAACTCTATGTAAAAATGCTGAACAGAGTAAATGTAGTTGTGACAGTCTTAGGATAGTTTACAGTGATTCTTCAGAGAGATCCAGCTATTATTCCAAAAACCTATGAACAGGTCTTTATTTTGGATGTGAGAAATTGATCTATTCTGTGCTAGAGATCTGTGCTGACATGACAGCTGTCCCATCGGAATTCTGCTGTCTACTGAAGTCAAACAATATACACGGAAAGTGAAAATCACTACATTCATAGCATTTCCAGCCAGTGGCAGCACAGTGTTTAAAACATGTAAATCTACCTGCAGAAAATAAGATACTTTTTCTGCTTTCATCTAGGACAGCATCATTAAATTTGAAAAAACAAACAAACAAAAAAAAAAACAACCAAAAACATAGAGGATTAGATTATTTGCTTAGGAACTCCAGAACCAGGGAATGCAGAGGACTTGAAATTGTTGTGAACATCTGGGTTAGTCCATTAACCTGCTATAGAAAGATGGAAGTGCCTACATGGCTGTAAACCCTGACACCTGTATTCTTGTAAATACTGCTGTACCACAGACAAATATGTTGTTATCATGTTTCCACTTAGAAACATTTTTCTAGAATAGCAGACAAACATTTTTAATTATTACTATCTGTTCAAGTAATTAATCTATTTCTGTTGATGAAATGGAAACAAGTGACATACTGATGGGCTAGTGATTCATATCCAGTCAAGTTATGCAGCCAGAATGCTAGACTTTAATCCAAAGATTCAAAGGAAAGGAGGTGTTCAGGAAATAGTTATTCTCAAGCTTCATGCATTTTATTCAGCTGCTTAATACTACTACTTTCAGCTTATCAGTGATAAGAAACTGTTATAATGGTGTGCAACCCCTGGTTAGTCCCACAAAAGGAAATGGCTAACATAACAATACACTTTGAAAATTTATAGAATTGGCAAGATATAAATCACTAGCCTTTCCTCCCTAACTCACAAATGTGCAATGGAACTGAAAATGTATTATTAAAAAGGTAAAGATTCCTAAATCCAATCTTATTTGTACCACATTTTAAGGATATTTTTAAATTTTAGAAATGGATTTAACTGTCAATTATATGATGCAGTAAAGGAATAAATAAAATATCCTCCTTCCCAGATAGAAAGTGAAAATTGAGTAGTAGTCTGAAGAAATCATAACAGAGGGTGTAATGACCTTTTCATACAAGTCAGGTAAAATGAAATTGAATGAAACCACGGATTTTTTATGCTTTTATCCCTCATTTTGTCTCTGTTGATTTCATAGAACGCTGTTTTGTGTTCAGCTCCAAAAAGGAATCAAAAGATATAACTTTTCTAAGTTTCATATAATCCCAACAGCACAAGAGACATAAGCTGACCAGAACCTGGGGAGAATAAAAAAGTCCTTCTTTTTACCCTTCAGGCAAAACAGAAGCTTTGAAAAGGTCAAGAAGTAATTGGTTGAATGAGACAGGCATATAGGAATGTCATCATCCCAGTGGGATACCCATGAACTCTGAAGACCTTATCAGCTATCTGGAGCATCGTTCACAATCTATGTCCATAAAGACCTTAAAATGGGATACTACTGAGACCATTTAACCGATGACTTTCCCTTGTGATACTCTTTGACCAAAAGAGAAGGAACAAAGTGAATTGCATTAATAAAGCCATCAGGTTTCATATGATATTTATGATTTTGGGTTATATGCACCGGACTGTAGTAGAATAGCCAACACAAAAATGAAAGTATCTTTTTCAGACCCACAGTCCTATACTATCTACAAAACATTTTTCATCAGTTTGTATATTATGCAAGAAAGCAGATTTTAAGAAACATGAGTGACATGATAGAAGAAGGAATTTTGTAGGAAACATATACTAATGTTTTCACTCAATTAGAAAATGTAACAGGTACTTGCCTGAAGAAGCATCTTGTAATAGGTCTGAGGATTATCTCATTATATAATTCATGCATAAAAGCACTGAATAGCATAAGGCCAGACTTCTTTAAAATCACTGTTAAACATAGAAAAGGATTCTGTTCTTCCTTTGATGTTTTTATTTCAGCTCTATATAAGATAATGCTTCTTATGCTGTCTCCATCCTGTTTTCATAACACTAAGCTAGAAGTTATTCATCAGTCATTTATCAAAATCTATACATTGCAAATGAGTGAAAAAGACAGAAGACTAAGGAAAAAAAAGCTATTTGTCTAATTTAGCTGCTTCTCTTTCTAGAGTTAAATGTTAATAATGTTAGTTTTACTAATTAGTATAAAAATATGTATTGCTTCAAAGATCAACTGCTCAAAATTGCTTGGGGGAATGCTTTTGGAATTGTCATTCAGTGGATATTGTATCATACTATTTTGTGGTGTTTTGCTGAAGATTCAGTCATAAATTAAAAACCAGAATGGCTACCAGCTGGTATATGAGCATTACAGTAACATAATGACTATTGAGTTGGGTCAAATAAGAAGGTACACATGGAAAATAATGTCAGGAAGACTATAGTACTGTGGGAATATATGGAATGACCCCTTGACAAAGATTTCCCTTCAGTCTTACAGGTTTGTGTAGAGCTGAATAACACTTGACACCATCTCAGCTGGTTTCCATTCTGCTTACACTACTTACACTTACACTCACAATTAATGACTCTCACAGGACAGTATTTAAGCAAATCCAGATAGGATCAGTTCATGTCTACAGAGGAGCAACATTTGAAAATTGATTTTGGAGAAGACAGAAAAAAAAGTGTCTGTGGCAAACCAGGAAAAATGGAAAGCTGCTACAAAGCAGGAGCAACCACTGTGGGATTATGTTGTAGTAGGCGTTTAATAAGGCACTACAGCTCTTTATATACATGTATCTATCATCGTCTACACCCCCATATATCTATATGATATATGATATCATATAGACATATATTGTATGATATACATCTATGTCCCATATATCTATATGATAGATATATGTATATCTATCTATCTATCTATCTATCTATCTATCTGTATCTATCTATCTATCTATCTATCTAACTATCTATCATATATATATATGACAGATATACATATATCTATCTATATATAGATAGAAAGAGCCGTAGTGCCTTATTAAACGCCTACTACGACAGGATTAGCTGTTTTGTTGAAAAGTTTAGTGTAAATGCAATATAAGTGTTATTGAACCATACTCTTTGACCTTTTCTGTGGCATATCAACTAAATGAGTGAAGAATCTCTCTAGACAATGCCCACTTAAAGACCAGTGCTCATTTAAAAATCACCCATAGAGGAAAGAAAGAATCAGGTGGTAAGAAGAAATATAATAAGAATAATGAAGTATTTACTAATGTAGAGGCAATACCATTGTGTCCCATGTCAAGCAAACAGGGCAGAAGACCAATTTGGGTGAACAAGGAACTCCTCCTGGAACTAGGGCAGAAAAAGGTCAAGCTTTACAGTGAGTGATTACAGTCATGCAGTTTACATTTGCTGGGAGAAGCCCATGTTCAGCCTAAGCTGACACTGGCCAGTGTTGTTTGTGATATCAGATAGTAACAAAAGGCTGTCTTCACTGAGTGGTCACTAGCCAATCTCATGCCAGTCTACAGGAGAAAAGACCAATGGTGCTACGGATCTGTTAGCCAAACTTCAGAACATTGAAAAATTATGAGAAATGCCATTTCAGGAGGGAGATATTCTGAGCACTACCTCAACAGATCGAGAACAAGTATGTGCCCCAGGTTCACTACATTCAGTCTCGATTTTGTTTAGTGTCTACAGCATGTCCTAGGTTCTTCATCTTTTAAGGCTATAAAACTGTTTCAACACATGGAAACTCTTCTCTGGGTGAGGAACTGGCTAGAGGGCCATGCCCAGCGGGTAGTGGTTAATGGAGTTAAGTCCAGCTGGCGTCCTGTTACGAGTGGTGTCCCCCAGGAGTCGTTATTGGGGTCCATCTTGTTTAATATCTTTATTGATGACCTAGATGAGGGGATTGAGTGTACCCTCAGTAAGTTTGCAGATGACACCAAGTTGGGAGGATGTGTTGATCTGCCTGAGGGTAGGGAGGCCCTTCAGAGGGATCTGGATAGGCTGAATAGCTGGGCTGAGGTCAATGGGATGAGGTTCAATAAGGCCAAGTGCTGGGTCCTGCACTTCGGCCACAATAACCCCATGCAATGCTATAGGCTTGGGGCAGAATGGCTTGAAGAATGTATAGAGGAAANGAGGATGGTTGGACTGGATGATCTTGTAGGTCCTTTCCAACCTAATGTATCTGTGAATCTATGAATCTGTGAACTATTTGCCCAATTGGAACATTAGTTAATTATACATAAAAATTCCTTGGAGGGATTATGTTAAAACATTATCATGTAAATATTTGTATGGAAAACTTTATTTACAGTAATGTTGTCCTTTGTTTATTTCCTCTGTTCAGTTCCTTCATTTGTTCAATACATAGCCTAGAGACCTTCAACAGAAAGAATGTTGGTGTGCATGTGTGCATACATTAATATTTTTAGATGTAAATGGAGTCATTACTTAACCACATTTCAGAATTAATGAAAACAGAGGAGTTGTTTAGTTCATTATCTTGATGGATGGATGATTTTATGAATCAATGAAGCAATTATATCTTTGTAGTTATCTTTTTGGTGTTACAGGATCAGTGAAGCACAATTTTGAGTCTTAAAATCCATACAGTTTTCTTCATTTCTTTCTCTTCGCCTATTTTATGGTCACACTAATTACAGCACACAATCAAACCAGAGACTTGAAAGATACTTCATGCTGTTTCATTATACGTCATTACTAGACATCAGGTTCTGCAGTAAAGCACAATGTGGTTTTCAGAAATCCTTGGCCCTATAAGCCTCCCGAGAACTGATTACTGCACCTCTCATCTGCTGCTGGCACCGGTTTCATATTAGTTCTTCCCAGTACTTCACTTGGTCTGCTCAAAGAGCCAGCCTTTATGCCAGCATTCATGCCAGCATTCATCTCCTTTGTGCGCAGTTTTGTGTCTGAAATTACCCAGCTCCACTGTAGCTGTGCTTTCCTGTTATGACAAGCCGTGTATTTGTACTTCTGAGAGCTTGCTGAAGGTGGCTGTTATTTGATGTGAAACCAGGTTGCACACTGTTCAGACTCACTAGCTATGCCATCCACATGTGCTTTTTGTTATTCTGCTTTCATTTCTGATAACTGCATTTAAAGACCAATTGTACTGCTAAAAATGAGTAAAAGAAACCAGCATCCCAGAGTATGTTTTTTGGTGGAAAATGCAATGTAGGCCCAACAACAGATACGTGGAGGTAAAAATAGAGTCATCATATCCCAGTTTATAAAGCCAGCTGCTTCACATGGCCCAGACCTCTGTAAACCTGGGTCTGGGATAAGTACAAAATGTACTCCTCAGTGGCCTCAGTTGGATGTTTTATAATACATTTCTGAGGTGTTAAAAAGAAATACTTAGCTGAGCAATATACACAATGAACAAACAGCAGCACAAATTCTGGAATTTTGAAAGTAACAGATGAAGTTTGTATTTTAGCTGATGAGTCACTGACGAACACGTTTGCAAACTTTGCTCAGTCAGATGAAATCTGGAATATTCAGGGAAAAAAACAAAACAAAACAAAACAAAAACAAAACAAAATAAAACAAACAAACAAAAACGAATGTGAGTAGACCTGTCTATAGCTGACTGAGGAGAGCTACAGTGGTAATCATCCAGGAGTTGGTGCCAGTAACTTAAGATACTTGGACAACCTCTATGGTATCTGTAGCTCCTTTGACTTGATATATTTTCATGGTCTACATGTCTCAGTTTGATTAGCCAAACAGCACTGAAAACACCCATAAATGCCTTGTGGGATGCTGACGTGCGGCAAATCCTCAGCCAGTGTATCTCACTTAGTCAGATAATCATGCTAAAAGTCAGGTAATATGGCAACCAACCTGGATCCAGGAAACTACAGGCCAGTCAGCATCATCTCATCCCTGAAATGGTGATGGAACAACTTGTTCCAAGCATTTGGAAGAGAAGAAGGTTATCAGGAGTAGTCAACATGGAAACACCAAGGGGAAGTCATACTTGATCAATCTGGTAGCCTTCTGTGATGTCATCGCTGGCTGGGCAGATGAGAGGAGAGCAGTGGATGTTCTGTAGCTTGACTTCAGCACGGTGTTTGACACTGTGTCCCAAAGCATGCTTGTAATGAAGCTTAGAAAGTCTGGACTGGATGAGTAGATGGTGAGGTGCACAAAGAACTGGCTGGCTGGTAGAGCTCAGGGCGTCCTGATCAATGGTGCAGAGTCTAGTTGGAGGCCAGAACACAAGCAGTGTTCTCCAGGGGTTGGTGCTGCGCCCGGTCTTGTTCAACATCTTCATCAATGGAAGGGATGAAGGGATAGAGTCCACCCTCAGCGGATCTGCTGATGATACAAAGCTGGAAGGATTGGCAGGCACACCAGAAGGCTGTGCTACCATTTATCAAGACCTGGACAGATTGAAGAGCTGGGCAGGGAGAAACCTGATGCGATTTAACAAGAGCAAATGTGGTATCATGCAGTTGGGGAGGAACAACTGCATGCATCAGTACATGTTAGGGGATGACCTGCTGGAGAGAAACTCTACAGAGAAGGACATGGGTGGTCTGGTGGACAACAGTTTGTCCATGAACCAGCAGTGTGACACTGCAGCCAAGAAGGCCAGTGGTATTCTAGGGTGCATTAAAAAGGGCATGGCCAGTAGGTTGAGGGTGGTGATCCTTCCCCTCAACTTTGCCCTGGTGAGGCCACAAACATACGGAAGAACTTCTTTACAGTACTGGTGACAGAGAACTGGAACAGGCTGCCCAGAAAGGTTATAGATTCTCCTCATCTCACCAGAATTACACTCTCTCTGTGGGTACCAGTGCCTAGAATGGTGGTGGGGCTGGTGTGTGTAGGATATGCTGCTTGCTTGCTGCAGGAATCCAGATTGTGTGTCACTTTCTTAACTAGAAAATAAATGCACTCTAAAGTGTGAGAGGTGAAAAGATTTATATCTATTATGAGCTGGGCTCTGGCTTTCCATTATCATTTTAACACGTTCTGACTCATTATGAATAGAATAATTCTAGGGCTAATTTTAGAAAAATAAGATAATGAAGGCAGCGAAGAAATGGGATGGCAATACACTCAATATGAATGCTGAGAACGTCCGATTTTAATTTAAGACTCGTCCCTTTATATACAATTTTAACTATTATACAACTATCATAACTCATTAATATTGCGACAAGCAACGGATACAATATCAGGTACATGTCAGAACATCGGATAAAATATTGGGTACGTATCAATGTTTACAGGATACTTTTACAGGAACACACACATCTTGGTGAACCGCCACATCCGTAGCTCAGTCCCTTCTTTGGTGGTTATCAGCATCAAGATGTTCTCATAAATCTTCTGGCGGTGCATCCAGATGTTGTCCNACAAAACAAAACAAAACAAAAACAAAACAAAATAAAACAAACAAACAAAAACGAATGTGAGTAGACCTGTCTATAGCTGACTGAGGAGAGCTACAGTGGTAATCATCCAGGAGTTGGTGCCAGTAACTTAAGATACTTGGACAACCTCTATGGTATCTGTAGCTCCTTTGACTTGATATATTTTCATGGTCTACATGTCTCAGTTTGATTAGCCAAACAGCACTGAAAACACCCATAAATGCCTTGTGGGATGCTGACGTGCGGCAAATCCTCAGCCAGTGTATCTCACTTAGTCAGATAATCATGCTAAAAGTCAGGTAATATGGCAACCAACCTGGATCCAGGAAACTACAGGCCAGTCAGCATCATCTCATCCCTGAAATGGTGATGGAACAACTTGTTCCAAGCATTTGGAAGAGAAGAAGGTTATCAGGAGTAGTCAACATGGAAACACCAAGGGGAAGTCATACTTGATCAATCTGGTAGCCTTCTGTGATGTCATCGCTGGCTGGGCAGATGAGAGGAGAGCAGTGGATGTTCTGTAGCTTGACTTCAGCACGGTGTTTGACACTGTGTCCCAAAGCATGCTTGTAATGAAGCTTAGAAAGTCTGGACTGGATGAGTAGATGGTGAGGTGCACAAAGAACTGGCTGGCTGGTAGAGCTCAGGGCGTCCTGATCAATGGTGCAGAGTCTAGTTGGAGGCCAGAACACAAGCAGTGTTCTCCAGGGGTTGGTGCTGCGCCCGGTCTTGTTCAACATCTTCATCAATGGAAGGGATGAAGGGATAGAGTCCACCCTCAGCGGATCTGCTGATGATACAAAGCTGGAAGGATTGGCAGGCACACCAGAAGGCTGTGCTACCATTTATCAAGACCTGGACAGATTGAAGAGCTGGGCAGGGAGAAACCTGATGCGATTTAACAAGAGCAAATGTGGTATCATGCAGTTGGGGAGGAACAACTGCATGCATCAGTACATGTTAGGGGATGACCTGCTGGAGAGAAACTCTACAGAGAAGGGCATGGGTGGCCTGGTGGACAACAGTTTGTCCATGAACCAGCAGTGTGACACTGCAGCCAAGAAGGCCAGTGGTATTCTAGGGTGCATTAAAAAGGGCATGGCCAGTAGGTTGAGGGTGGTGATCCTTCCCCTCAACTTTGCCCTGGTGAGGCCACAAACATACGGAAGAACTTCTTTACAGTACTGGTGACAGAGAACTGGAACAGGCTGCCCAGAAAGGTTATAGATTCTCCTCATCTCACCAGAATTACACTCTCTCTGTGGGTACCAGTGCCTAGAATGGTGGTGGGGCTGGTGTGTGTAGGATATGCTGCTTGCTTGCTGCAGGAATCCAGATTGTGTGTCACTTTCTTAACTAGAAAATAAATGCACTCTAAAGTGTGAGAGGTGAAAAGATTTATATCTATTATGAGCTGGGCTCTGGCTTTCCATTATCATTTTAACACGTTCTGACTCATTATGAATAGAATAATTCTAGGGCTAATTTTAGAAAAATAAGATAATGAAGGCAGCGAAGAAATGGGATGGCAATACACTCAATATGAATGCTGAGAACGTCCGATTTTAATTTAAGACTCGTCCCTTTATATACAATTTTAACTATTATACAACTATCATAACTCATTAATATTGCGACAAGCAACGGATACAATATCAGGTACATGTCAGAACATCGGATAAAATATTGGGTACGTATCAATGTTTACAGGATACTTTTACAGGAACACACACATCTTGGTGAACCGCCACATCCGTAGCTCAGTCCCTTCTTTGGTGGTTATCAGCATCAAGATGTTCTCATAAATCTTCTGGCGGTGCATCCAGATGTTGTCCCACGCTCTCATTAAGTTCGGTACTTTTCCACGTACTCTGGTTATTTGCAAATCAAGCTATTTTAAAGCAGCGAGCCCCACAAGATATTACACATCAATGTATGTTAATACACTTAAGAAGCGAAACTAAGTCCTCCAGATACGTTTGAAATATTGAATGCATATCCAATAGCAGTACATAGTAATAATAACATTAATAATAATAAGAAGGAATAATTTTACCACTTTTGTGACAAATTACCATTAAAAAATGTTGTCTAATGAAATGATTCTTCCAAAATATTCTATTAGCAGCAAGCATTACAAAACAGTGTGTCATGGTCTAATTTAAAATAAATTAGCAAATCACTCAGTGTATTTTAAAAATTTACCACTAATTATCTGCTTTAAATAAAAAGATACAACAACAACAAACTTCAAACAAATTATCTACAAATTTCCTGAATTTTGGGAGGCTTTAGCAGTAATATTTAAGGCTTTCTACACGGATAGAAACAGAGTTTTGTTGATCATTTCCATAGAATAGTATCAAGTAATATCACTTAAGAAGCTTTCCTATATTTCCAAATTCTTTCAAGACTGATTTTCTTGACACAAAGATTTACAAGAATGAGTGAGTCCTTGTGAGTAATGTCAGTTGCAAAAAATCCATAATTCCCTACTGACATGAGTCAAAATATCCCTTTTTAGTTACAAGAAATATATACGTCAGAAGAACTGATCACAAAGAGAAACATTTCTGTTCATACTTTATATAGATTGTTCCTATATTCAATTATTTAAATGATTATAACCATCTTCCATGAAAAAGATTATAAGAAAATGGGCTTTGATTTTATGGAGGGGATGTAGAAAAAGGATAACTCCTTCCTTGAGGAATTCCAGTATTCCTATTTATAGAATTTTTTAAGTTTGTGCAGTCAGATTCTGAGGAAAATAAAGGCCACACCAAGAAAACTCCATATTGTTTATATATTTTTAATTCATGTAAGTGTATGTGTCAAAACACCACAGTGAAAGGTTTTTCCCTCAATTAATCATGTAGTATGGAAATGCTGCTTAAAACTGTGTCTTCATGGTCAAGGCAATTAGTTTCTTGGAGCACTACTAATGTCTTGGGGTAGACAAGTTAAAGGTACAACAAACTTTTATTTCCAGCAATGGCACAAATCCATGACAACATATCTTTAATCACTTTGCTCTGAAAAAAATAATAAACTGCCGTTATCATAAAGCTATTTGTCAGCAGTGACCGTGAAGTTTGAACGTGGCAATTTGTCTTCTCTGTCTTCTAAGGTCTCATTAAAAAAGTTTCTCGATGTTTACCTTTAAATAATGCAGTTGTGGAGTTGAATCATATATCATGTTCATTCCTTTTAGAGTGATTTATAACCTGAGATGAAAATTAAATAAAGATGTTTTACATTTAACATATACTGATACTGCTTTTACTTTTTGCATTAACTATTTTTTTACTCCAAATAGGCTGAATTAATTTCAATTTTCCACGAGTGATCTGTTAAAACAGCCATCACGATTGTTATTCAGAGGAAGTTCTTTTTTTTCGGATGAAACTGTCTGTACAATTCAAGGCAGGTCTGTTTGTTCATTTCTCAAATTGATATTTTAATGTTATCTTTGTAACAAAACTAACTACTGTCTTTTTGGAATACTGAAGGAACTGTAATACTTTGTTCTGTTACTGGACGTTGTTTTTGTTAGGACATCTTTCAGGATGGAGATGTACTTTACTGCATGTATGTGAACAGCTTCAGTAGCAGCAATTACACTAGCCCCAGACTTAGAAGCTGTCCATATGCTAAAGGCTGCATATATGGGCACATAGAAGAGCCCTTAGGAGGCAGATGAATGGACAGCAGCTTGATAGATCAGACTGGTAGCACCATCTGAAATACATATAAAAACCATCTAGATTTGATTTTTTTTTTTTTCCATCATGAACACTTTACAGCAACAT
Organism: Odontophorus gujanensis; assembly: GCA_013399175.1. NCBI lineage: Eukaryota > Metazoa > Chordata > Aves > Galliformes > Odontophoridae > Odontophorus > Odontophorus gujanensis. The sequence goes on from VXAB01014058.1 coordinate 19,819, forward strand.
TTATATTTAAGAGTTATCATTCTCTAGATGAGGAGCCATCTCAGAATGATCTGACCTGTATTAATTATTTCAGTCCCAATTCGGTTTTTGTCCATCAGCTCATGCAATGCTTCAGGATTTTAGCCAACCTTTATTAGAGTTCACACTTTAATACAGGACAGATTACTATACACCCTTTACCTTACAGGCTTTTATCTCTGAATCCCGGGAACCTGTGGAGCAACAGAATAACACAGTTGATGTATTTTAGGTGAATTTCTGCATATTTATGCCCAGCAAAGGATTCTGAGTTCTCTTTTGTTTTTTTCCTTTCTGGCATATTAATAGAAAGGACAGTCGCAGGTTCTCTTCTTGCTTTTCTTTTTCCCTTGTCCCAGTCTCTACTGAACTTTGCATCCAACAGTTTTTCCTAGTAACTAAGGAGTTACTTCAAATCCAACCCCAGGGGAAAGAATAAGAATTAAGCAAACCAAAACTAAATATTAATCGTATTTAAGATTCTATTACAGCAGAAGTAAATGCTTGTGCATAAGAGGTGGAGTAGGTTGGACAATGTTGCAAATTCTTTTGCAATGTCCTGTTTTGAAGTGGCTTGTTGGCTTATTTGGAATAGAAGCTATAAAGGTTTCAGCTAAAGAACATCTGATATGATCAAAAAGTGCGGTAAGCCATCTTAGGAGCCAGTTAGTATATTCCATCTTATAACATTTCTCTACTTACTGGTTTACTGTAACAATTATTTTTCTCTCACTTAACAATAACTGAAAGATTATAGACAGAGGAAAGAGCATAAAGTTTGCAATAACCAGCTAGATTTTCTTTGTCAGGATGAGATTTTGACCTACCTGAGACCTATAATAACGCAGAAAACGGTAACTGAGGAGTCTCTTCCCATGGAGTGGGAAATTTGCAAAAATATGCATGCAAATATGTACAGATATATCTAGTAGAAAGGAATGATGGAATTACAGAATCTTCCAGGTTGGAAGGGATACATAAGGATCACCACCCACCTGTCTGTCCCCTGATGCTGCACCATGCCACTCCCATTCCCTCTGTTGCTGTTTCAGAGTGCAGAGCTCAGCACTGCCCTCCACTTCCTGTGCGAGCTGCAGCTGCTGTGAGGCCTCACCTCAGCTCCTCTTCTCTGGGCTGGGAAGTATGAATATAATCTTTTAAATTAATTTATTTATTTTCCCTAGAATCCGCTCTTTCCTCATCTCTTTATTCCCATTTAAGTTGCTTCAGGACACTGGGCAGAAAAGGCCTGTCACGTTCTTTTGTTATGTCAATCTTGCAACCAGCACGCTTCCTTAAATGTTAGTGAAAAGGAATGCCCACCGTGCAGCCCAACCCCACTGAGCTGAGGGCATTCCAACATGACCTGGCCGTGGTCATGTGCAGCTGTGTGTGGTTTAGGGTGCTTTATGTGCAGAAAGAAAATAATGAATTTGATAGGTTGCAAATGTGCAACAGCTCACCTAATTTTGCAGTACAGTAACTGTCCACCTACAATGAATTCAGCACCCAATTTTAAGTATTTTAGCTAAAACCTGGTCATACCAAAATATGTAGGAGTGATGACATTGATGAGAAAGGAATTGAATTTATATCCTCTTTTCTGTCCTTATTTAATCTTTTATTCCAAATTTTATTGAATTGGACTATGACATTAAAAATAAATTTCATATCCTGATAAAGAACAAGTATTCTAAGAAAAAAATAGACCAAAAATAAATAAAAAACGAAGTTGTGTGTTGTTTTTTTTTTCCCACTTTTGAGGTGTAAGTCAGCATTTTCTTATTTACCTTATTTAATCCAGCCTGTACTGTTGGCATTATCTGGCCAGAACTCTTGGTGTTATTTTGTCCAAAATGGAATTACACTTAGTGTTTTG
>VXAB01014059.1:6326-25900 GCA_013399175.1 Odontophorus gujanensis
CCTGTGCCAGTACTCTGGCACACCCACTGTGAAGAAGTTCTCATGCACATTTGTGCAGAACCATCCATGTTTCAGTTTGTGATCATTTCCCCTCATCACCACACAGTGCTGAGAAGAGTCCAGCCTCATCCCTTTGCCTACCACAACGTAGATGTTTATAGACATGAATCAGATCCCTTCTGAGTCTTTTTTTTTCAAGGTTGAACAGACCCAGGTCTGTTGTCAACTTTCCTCATAAGAGAGGTGTTCCATGATTTTATCATCTTTGTAGCCCTTCACTGGACTCTTTTGAGGCAAACCCTGTCTTTCTTGTACCGGGGAACCCAGAACTGGACACAGTACTTCAGGTGAGGTTTCAGTAAAGCATAGTAGAGGGAAAGGATTACCTCTCTCTATCTGCTGGCCATGCTCTTTTTAATGCACCCCGGGATGCCATTAGCCTTCTTGGCCATGAGGGCACACTGCTGGCTCTTGGCCAACCTGCCATCCACCAGGACACCCAGGTCCCTCCCCTCAGAGCTCCTCTTTAGCAGGTCATCCCTCAACCAGAACCATTACATGTAGTTCTTCCTCTATAGGTGCAAGAGTCTACACTTGCTCTTGTTAAACCTCATCCTGTTCCTTTCCTCCCAACTCTCCAGTCTGTCTAGTTTATGCTGAATGGCAGCACAGACTTCTGGTGTATCAGCCATTCCTCCCAGCTTTGTATCATCACCAAACTTGCTGAGGGTGAACTCTATGCCCTCATCAAGGTCATTGATGAAGATGTTGTACAGGTCTGGACCCAGAACCGAACCCTGAGGAGCACCACTAAGTACAGGCCTCCAACCAAAATCTGCACACTGATCACAACCCTCTGAGCTCTGTCACTCAGCCAGTTCTCCACCCACCTCAACAATTCCACACCTCCTCAACTTTGTTATACAGATGCTGCGGGAGACAGTGTCAAATGCCTTGCTGAAGTCAAGGTAGACTACATCCACTGTTCTTCCCCCATCCACCCAGCCACTAATGACATTATGGAAGGCTACTGGATTGTTGGAGTACAACCTCCCCCTAGTGAACCCATGCTGACTACTCCTGTTAACCCTCTTCTCTTCCAATTGCCTGGAGATGGCATCCAGAACAAACTGTTCCATCACTTTTCCAGGGATGGAGGTGAGGCTGACTGGCCTGTAGTTCCCTGGATCTTCCTTCTTGCTTGCTTAAAACTTTACACTTCATATAAAACAGCATACAGATAACTCCCAGTAAACCTATGTATGTCTAATTAAACATAAACATACAGTTTGTTATATTTATATTTATTAAAATTTGATAATTCATAAATCTTTGATAAGATTGCATTCGATTAGAAGATGAATATGTTTCCAGCACAAACTGTTCTTAACAAGTAAAATGATGTTGCAGGGAATATTTGGAAAAAAAACTTTCATTATAACAACAAAACAATGAAGTTGTTTGTGGGGTTAAATGCATGACAGTACTCTTTAATCCAGATGTATTTTTTTTTTTAAGTAAGTACTGGAACACAGGTTTTATAAAGATTAAGGCAGTTATATCAAGTATAAATTCACTTACCCTGTGACTTGTACTCATAATATCTACTGAGTCAGTCATAAATTTCTACATAGCTTCTAAAGCAAGCATTACAGGTCTTGTAGTAAAATATTTTAGCCCTTCAGAGATCCTACAGGACAATGTTACTTATGATTGAGTCTTATAGGATTAGCTCTCAGTCATCCAGAAATCCCTTTAATCCATCAGAATAGGCACAAAGGTACACAACTGTAACAATCCTACTTCTCTCACAAAACAGATCCCTCAAGATGTAAGAATGACATTCAAAATTTCCTGTAATGTTAGTGGCATTTTCTGTTTCAATTTAATTAATCTTTTCTCTTATTTTTTTTTTTTCTATGTGGTTTGGATTCATTAGATTTAAGCACAGACCATATGTAAAATTTACAATAGCTCAAGTTACTGAATAAATTCAGATGGCCTACTGTATGTAAGATTGAAAAATGTGATTACTCTGCTAAGCAATTTTATCTGCAATAAGTGTGTCATGGTTAAATGTAGATACACCAGTCCTTGAGTGTTGTTAATATACTGTCTTGGTTTTATTGGTATTCCTTAACATAACATCATGTGTCAGGCTGTTGGATACTAGAGCCAGGTGCACTGTGGAACTAAGCTTCCTGGATCCTGTGATTCTAGCAGTCTCAACTATACCCACATGAGTTCCAGCTCTCCAAGAGGAAGATACACTGAGAAGGGTCAGACTATAATTCCCAGGTTTCTACAGTATTCCTTATATGATCTCTTTATTTTGGATGCCAGGGGTGAACTGTCTCTCTCCCTGTTTGCAGTAGCACTTAGAGTAGAACGGTTGGAACATCTGTCTCATCCATTTGTTTGATTTATTACCTGTAACCCCTTTTTATACCATTGTCGCATTATTTTACCATTTGTAGTAAATTTATTCTCTCTCCTTATCTAAATCGAGACATTTTGGTGATTTTTTTTTTTCCTTCCTCCCAAAAAGGGTATGGGAGGATGAAAGCGGTCAGGGCTGCCTTCTCCACCTTCTTCTCCCCATGTCAGGCATGAAATCACAACATATATACCAATAAATTCAGAGGAAGCTTGCCATTGTCTTTTGAACCACTCCTGAAATGTCATGGAATTAAGAAGAAATTCCTGAAAATGGAAAGAAAGTAAACACCATTTCTTCCTTCATGAGGGACAACAAGGATCGGTGGAACCATATGCCAGTCCTGTAACTAATTCTAGTCACGTGAAGGACAAGAAGGTGATTGGAAGTAGTCATCCTGGATTCATCAAGGGGAAGTCATGCCTGATTAACCTGATAGACTTTTACAATGAGATAACTGACTTGATGGACAATGAGAGACTAGTGGATGCTTTTTATTTAGACTCCAGTAAGGCTTTTGACACTCTCGTCCATTGTATCTTAACAGAGAAACTGGTAAGGTATGTTCTAGATAAATGAAAGTGAGTTAGGTTAAACTTTTGCTGAACTGCTGGATGGAGAGGATTGTGACCAGCAGCACAAAGTTCAGTTGAAACCCAGCCACCAGTGGTGGCAGAGCTCAGTAATGGCTCCAGTGCTTTTTAATATTTCCATTAAATACCTTCATGACAGCAGACAACTTCAGCAGATATATAGGCAATACTATGAGAAGAGGCTAATATACTTCTTGTATTTCTCAGTAGATGAAGAAATGAGCTGACAGGAGTCTCATGATATTGAAAGAAGGGAAAGCAAAGTCCTGTACCTGGGGAGGAACAACTCCATGTACCAGTACTGGCTGGGGGCCAAAAAACTGGAAAGCTTCTTTGCATAAAATATCCTTTCTGTCTTTTCAGACAAGATGAATGTGAAGCAGCAATGTGCTTTTGTAGCAATGACATTTTTTGATTTGCACTGGGAAGAAAATTGCCAGCAGTTCAACTGGGATGATACTTCCCTCTGATCAGCTGTGGTGAGATACATACTGGGTCCAGCTTTGGGTTTCTCAGAACATGGAAAACATAGACATACTAGAACAAATAATTTAAATATACGCATTAAAAAGATGTTATTGTTAAAAGACCAAAGCATTTGTCACATGAGGAAAAGCTGAGATAACTAGACCTGTCCAGTCTGGATTAATGTCAGAGCTATTTTACTGATCTGAAGAAGTAATTACACACAATATTCTGTTAATTCTTCCTTGAAGCACTGCAGTTGCCTTTTTATGTTGTGGATAATAATAGTAATGGAGCATTGTAGATGAGGAGACGTTGTAAGACTGATCTGCTTTAATAAGGCAAAAGAAACAACTGAAAAACTACATGTTTAGTGGAGTGCTTATCACTTCTCAACCTAAAAGGAGGCCAGGATTCACACATATTAGGAGGAATTCACCTAAAATATGACAGACAACATCAAGAGATTCCCCTTTGTCTTCCTTATCTTTATGCATAGAAACTTCTCCAATTGTCCTTGCACTCCACGTCATCTTTGGGATAAAAATAGTGTTGGGAGGAAGAAAATGACCCCCTCTTCAAGAACTAACAATGGATTGAGGATCGACAATCATGATGCTAGAAGGATGCTAGGTGAAACTGAAAATGGCCATAAAAGGCTACGGCTGTTGGATAGAAAGGATAGTTAAACTGAGAATATAATGAATACGTAATACATGTGAAAATATAACCTATTCATGAATGATCAACTGGTAGAGCATTCTTGGAGAGTTATCCCAATACTACCCCAGCGCTGCCACTGAAAAATACCTTGGTTAATGGTAACAAAGCTTTGCTGTTAAGTTTCTACACATCAGTTTCTTCTAATCTATATCAATGTTTATAAGTGCCTAATGGCTCTAATAAAAGATGATAAACAGTCATTTCAGTGAAGCCCACTGACAAGACAAGAAGTAATGGGCACAAAGTGAAATTCAGAGAATTCTATGAAATGTAAGAAAATATATATATATTTTGTGCAGCTGGTCAAACACTAGAGAAGTTTGTCCAGAGAGGTTCTGGATCATATTCCTGTGGAAATACTCGAAACTCATTTGGATACAACATTTCAGGAGAAAACGTATCATCATAATTTGAGTACCTGTATGTTTGTTTGCTTATTTGTCTGTTTGTTTCATTAAACTCCTCAATTTTAGCCATTGAGTACAAAATAGTTCTGTAGTTTTCAACTGGAAATATGTACTTCAGTTGTGAAAAATAATTTATGTATGTATTATTTTTTATTTTACAAATGCTAACAGTGAATAGCAGCATTCATTTTTAGGGAAGAGATTGGTAATTGTAGCAGAAGGTTGGCATAAAAAAAAATTGAATTAAAGTAGCTTGATATTCAGTGTTCATTTACTCATAAGGTTTCTAGGGAGAAGAATTTTTTTAAACTCCTGAGTCATGCCTCCCCTAGTCAGCAGAGGTCCCAACAGCAATGGAGTCATCCAAGAATCAGGGTAACAATACACATCAATTTATTGAGGGCTTTTTTAACAATAACTAATACTGTACTTGAAGGTAAAATTAGCTAATTTGTTGATTACAGTTAATAAGGTAAGATAATGTTAGGCAACAGCTGCTACTACAAAAAGTAAAGGAGCAAAAGAATAATTGAAGATAAAGAGAAAAGATAGAAAATGGTGAGAGACAGACACAGCAAAGCAAAGTGGTTCATCATTCCTCAATCCAGTGAAGTCTAGGTGTCAGGTGCTGATCTTCAGTAACGTAGTGCCCTCTGAGGTTGTGTTGGTCAGCTGATGATTAAAGACAACAATACAAACCTTTACTTATAGTCCAGAGTGATTGAGACTACTCTTCTGAAGTGACAGCTTCTGGCTTCAGGATCTCAGCTTTGTTCCTTTGTTCCATCTTCCACACCTTGCAAGTTCAAATCAGGAGATAAGAGGAAGCAGGGAGACTCCAGGTTGTATCTTGCCTTCAGCTGATACAATGGCATTATCACAATGGTACAATGGTATGTTAATGTAATGAAATAAATCCAAACAAAACACAGATGAGAGTCTCTCTAACACAGTTTATAATTTTCATTCCTCTCCTGAGATCAGTACCTAACCCCATGTTAATTTTTATTAAAGCACTTCAACTCCCTTTTTTAAAATAAAAATTGTGTACTTTTCTGACAAACTCTTAGGAATTCTCTGTAGGGATATCATGTTCAGTATATGTTGTGCATATTATCCATAAACAGAGACGGTATTTCATCAAATCAGATGTCATTTATTTGGGAACAGGCTATATAAAGCATTATGCTACTTCTTCATATAATACAGCACACTAAATAAACAGTCATATATATTAGTAATATATTTTTAATAATACTGTAATTAAAGACTACTTCTACTTATTTCAATTTCTAATATTGTAGTTATTATCTTAGTTCATTCTAGGCCTGAGTGATGTTTTACCAATAAATCTACAAAGTCTGTTTGCTAATCACTTGATGAAAATTGCATTGCTCTATTCAATAAGAAAATTCCTAACAAATGACTGCTGTTTATGTTTCTTCACAACTCAGTCAGATGGCAAGGAATAAGCATATGCTTTTGTAGAAATACTAGCTTCAGGATGGATTCTGTATTACTTGTCAATACTTTCCCTCTGTGGTTTCCTTGGAAAAAGATCCCATGCTGTAATTGTGGTGTATTAAATAACATATTCACTCTCTACACTGCTGAATTTAGATAATCATTGGTCCAAGACCCTGATAAAGTACATTTATAAATAAAGTACATTTATAAAAACTACCTTAGCTACAGCACAGAAGTACAAGAGGTCTGTTACATATATCTTTATTTCATTGACTTATAAGTGTGAGAAAGTAGGGAGAAGTATGCAGTTGGAAGATGTGAAAGTGGTGAATCTGTTTCAATAAATCATCACAGAACTAGAGACTTCAAGACTAACCTATAATTAACATGAAATAGTAGAGCAAGTACAATAATTCCGAGACATATTGGCATGTTATGGCTCACCTCTGTACGGCTTGACTCTCTTCCACAACATCCCATCTCACCACTCAGAATCATCACATCTATATAGCTTGAAGTGAATACTTTCTTACCCGTGCTGCCACCCATATTTGGTCAGTGCTTGAAGTATTGGGATGGAACTGTTACAAAGACGCATAGCTAGTAACAACTACGGATATTTGCTTTTCTTGATTACATGTTCTGATCTTACTTAATTTCCTTGTTTAGACTAAGGTCTAAATATCATCTTCAATCTAATTTTTAGAATTTAAGTCTGTTTCTGTGGTCTACCTGGACTTCAGTAAAGCCTTTGACACTGTCCCCCATAACATCCTCATGGACAAGATGGCCGTCCGTGTTTTGGATGTGCATATGCACTGGCTGCATGGCCCGGGCCCTAATTGTTGTGGTCAATGAAGTAAAATCCAGTTGGTGTCCAGTCACAAGTGGCGTCCCCCAGGGCTCTGTACTGTGATCAGCTCTACTTAACTTCTTTATTAACCTTGATGAGGGGATTGAGTACACCCTCAGTAAGTTGGTAGATGACACCAAGTTGGGCGGGAGTGTTGATCTGCCTGAGGGAAGAAAGGCACTACAGAGGGACCTGGTTAGACTGGACTGATGGGCCAAGGTAAACCATATGAGTCTCAATAGGGCCAAGTGTCACGACCTGCATTTTGGTCACAACAGTCCCAGGCAACCCTACAGGCATGGGGAGGAGTGACTGGAAAGCTGCCTAATGGAAAGGAACCTTGGTGGATCGATGAACAGTCAGTTGAATATGAGGTAGCACTGTGCCCAAGTAGCCAAGAAGGCCAATGGTATCCTGGCCTGTATCAGGAATGGTGTGGTGAGCAGAACTAGGGAAGTAACCCTTCCCCTTGTACTCAGCACTGGTGAGGCCCCACCTTGAGTTCTGTGTTCAGTTTTGGGCACCTCAGTACAGAAAGGACATTGGGATGCTGCAGCAGGTCCAAAGAAGGGCAACAAGGTTTGTGAAGGGCTTGGATAATATGTCCTATGAGGAGTGACTGAAGGAGCTGAGGCTGTTTAGTCTGGGGAAGAGGAAGCTGAGGGGAGACCTTATTGCTCTCATCAAATACCTGAAAGATGCCTACAGCGAGAGCAGGTTTGGTATCCTCTCACTGGTGACAGGTCTCAGGACAAGGGGAAATGGACTCAAGTTACACCAGAGGAGGTTTAGGTTAGATATCAGGAAAACTTCTTTACAGAAAGGGTTGTTAAGTACTGGAATAGGCTCCCCAGGGAGATATTTGAGTCACCATCCTTGAATATGTTTAAAAACTGTCTGAATGTGGTGTTCAGGGACATGATTTAGCGGAGGGTTGTAAGAACTGTGTGTTTAGGTTTCAGTTGGATTTGATTATCTTTGAGGTCTTCTCCAACTTGAATAATTTTATGTTTCTATGACTCCACTAGTGTTTCTGATCTATAACTCCTGGAAGCCACTGTGCCTTTACTGAGTTCAACATGTAGTGATGTTGAACAGGTTAAGGAAAGAAATACCATTCTGACTTAATGATGAAATACAAGAAAACTGTTGAGGAAACACATCTAGTTGTATCAGTTGACTGTGGAGAATCAGACCAAACTGTTTATAGCACAATTGTTCAAGGAGGCACTCATTATTCCCCTCACTCATTTCTCTAAACCTTATTGTACCACTCTGTCAAGCAAAATTTCCTTTGTAAAACAACAGAGTAAATGTCACCCACATTTTGGGATAAATATAATGTAAAATAAAATTCATTCAAAAATATATCAAACAAAATAATTAATACATTATCATAAAGAAATTGTCCATAAATTTCTGATTAAAACCTAGGACAGCAAGCAATTATTTTTAAAGTCATTTGGTTTCTGATGCTATATTCTTGGAAGCTGGATATTATAAAGGGAACCAGAATGTGAATGTCATTAATATTCAAAATGAAATTTGAGTTCCAGACTCTGTAACTAAGAAACTGAGCATATAATTTATTGTCTTGATGATTATGTTCTGGAAATGTATTTAAAGTTTATTTTTCCAAGTGTAATTATTTTAGAGTTAATTTTGTTTAATTTGCTTATTATAGCTAACAAAATCATTGGATGCTCATTATTTAAAAATCAGGCACTAAAAGGAAACTCATTATGCAATCAATTAGGAGCTTATTAAGTAGGAATCACTGTATTATTTGGAATTTATAGAAAGTCTAAAACAGAAGCCTGTTATGGTGGTGATATCTTGACCTTTTTCAGTTGCTGGCAAAGATTCATTAGTCCTTTCTAGGGTAGCATTCAGAATATTGCCTACAATCTACATAATACTCAAATATTTAATATTTTTGATGTCTTCTCAGGTACTTCTGTAGGAAATTTGTCAGATAATTTTTAATTGTCTTTCTGGTAATATTATCTACACACTTGTCATTTTGATTGAGAATTTAGAAATCTTACAATTATCAGGAGAATTTGTAAAATAAACCAGAGAAGTAAGCATGATTTATCAAATATTCACTTTGTAATTTATCATTTTGATAATGCTCACAAAGATATTGGTGTATCTTTACGGTAAAAAAATTAAACACAAGGTATCCAAATGTTAAGTTTAATTCAGCATACTCTGAAGCCAGCAGCTATGTTCTAAGTTTTCAGCAGCAGGAAGGTTATTTCTATCACAAAGAAAACTGGGCTGGTCATGATTTGTTGTAACTTGTTTCTTTATGCCTAATGTTGCACAAAAATCACTTTTAAATAAATTCAGTAATAAGTTGGAAAGACAAGGAATAATTAGAGGTAAAATATGGATGCACTGATAAGATGTAGGGTACCAGTGGTCATCAATGAAACCAACAGTAGTTCAGGAGGTCAATAAAATGCCGTCTTACTATGTTCTATATTTTAATGGTGTTTCAACTACCAGCCAAATGTAGATATCTATGGTTAGATTTTGAACAACTGAAGGGGGTATTGCACCTCTCAACAACTCTGCAATCATTGTCTTAATTCTAGCTGCTTCACTGCAATTTGATTTGTTCTGAGGTAAATGTCATGATTTGAAACTTTAGCCAACTTGACAAACATACACCCCACTTTTACCAGTGACTGCCATAAGAAAGTTAATATCCTACAATTGGAAGCTTCTCCTACTAAACAATACTCCCAAAGGACCATAAAGAGTGAACGCTAGTATTGTAAATTATATAAAGATCTGTCATAGATATTTAATGGGTCAAATAACTGGAGATACGTATTCAGAGGAAGAAAAAAATTACTCATGGTGCTACCACACGTGATGTAAAATACAGATGTGGAGCATTTCCCAACTGCTTCTCTGCTTCTCAGCTGGAAATATGAATCTTTAATGAATTCATCAACTTCTAATTGGAGATAAAATGGAGATCCATTTTGCAAAAATCATGGTTGTGTGACTGATAAGAGATATGGATTCTTGTTTATTAAATGAATATGTAATTTGAATTAAGAATATTAATTTTCCATTCCTATGGATCTATTATTTGTCTTTTACCGATACATCTATCCTTATTTTAACCTTAATTTTTGATCATACCGTTTATTTAAATATACATTTTACCAATAACTTTTTCCATTATTTTACACATTAAAAAGTGAACTACATACTTCTAGAATAGCACTTATGTGAAGGTTTTCAGAAAACATGAATTCAATAACATTATAAATTTCACTGAATCCATTTGCATCTTTCCTGTATAATAAACCCAGACTGAAGGGAACTAAGCCAACAGTCTATTGTTTCTTCTATATGATTCAGCTATTCTTTTCTCAGGCAACAAATTTGCAAAATATACATATGGACAACAGATGCTATTTCATGAGAATATGATCATTCTCATTTCTGTGCCATACTGAACACTTTACAAAAATCTTCTGGATATTCTAGAGCATTTCAAGTGATATGAATTTGGGTAAATGAATATGATATGTGAAATTTGGCATATCATAATGAATGAAAATAATACTTAGAGTTCAATTACCTTGAAACACAAGCATGTCCAATGTGTATATAAATAAGAATCTCTGGGAACAACATGAAGCTGTGACAGGGGAAGTTCAGGCTGGATATCAGGAAAGGGTTTATCTTTGAGAGGGTGGCCAGTCACTGTAACAGACTGCCAGGGAAATACATATAGCACCAAGCTTGACAGAGTTCAAGGAGACAGGAGTTGGACTAAATAATCCTTATGGGTCCCTTTCAATTCCGGTTATTCTATGATTTTATGATTCTATGAAAATATGGAAAGCTTGAATTGCTTACTATGGATTACGATTTGAAAACAGATTTTGTTTTGTATTGAAAGGTTTTTTCAGCCTTCAACAAAGGCTTCTTCTGAAACTCTTTGAAGTCAATGGAAGGAGTACAAAATTACTTTGGCTTAGAACCAAGAAAATAAATTTCATTGCCCATATATCTTTGACCATTTTATCCTTCTGTCTGTCAACTTTTCAATCCATAAGGAAGTAGTTTTTCATTATTCTTAGTAACATTAATTCCAGTCAATATTTTATTATGCACCATAGACACAAGATTTTCTTGAAGAGATGCAAAGAAGTAACAAGTATTCATGACAGTTGGCACTATCTCTGAAAGCCATACTGATTAGTAAGACACAAATACGGATTTATTAAATTAAATATATATTTATAAATCTTGAAGTGGAACATTATGTTTCATACAGGCAGTTAATATAAGCAGAAATGACTTTTCCTTCATGGAAAATTAAGGGTTTTATTTTTTATTTTTTTTTTGCTTCTTATTATCATTTCAATTGAATGCATTTCCACTCATTTCCTTCTTAATGGAACTGCATAAATAGCAATAGCCTTAAAGTACTGTGTTTTTTTTTTTTTTCTTAAGATTTAAGAAACATTGGGATTTTTTCTACATTAGAAATCTTAATAAAGTCTTTAAAGTGGTGTGGTACAAAAGGTATATTAATCAAGTGACTTGTTTCAATTCAGTAAATATATATAGATTTTTATATTGCTTCATATTCATGTATGGAACAGACCTGAGCACTTTTCACTGATGGTGATTTCGAGTACAAAACTCACATTGGCAGTGTAACAGATTCAGATATTTTTAGGCTTAAAGTAACAACTTTTATGGAACTCCGTGGCTCTACTAAAAAAGTCCTTCATGTAATTATTTAAATATTTGAATTTTATGTTTTAAACAGGAATTTAAGTGAATCAAGGAATTTAATTGGACTGAATCTAAACTAGGCATCATAGCTTGAGCAAACAGGAAACAAAAAGGAAGAAACTCAGGGACCATAGAAATGCAGGTACTGCTGAAGAGAGCTGCTGTTTGCAACTCAGTACAAGGGTGGCCCCGTGAAGATAAGGACAACACAATGGTGTGTAGGGTGGTTGTTTACAACGCAATGGATGGTCCAGAGAAGATAAGTAGAATTGCTGTTTGCAAGTCAGTGGGGAAGTCTGTGAAGACGAGGAGACAGATTTGCTGGTGACATAATGTAATCGCTTAAACATCTGGAAATTTACCACCGGAGATGGAATTTCTGTCCATCTTTGGAATGTAGTGAATATTGATGCATTATGCCTTTAAATGTGTAGTCGTTTCTCTCTTCAGTGTGCATGTTTGGTGGAGAGATCCCCCATGCACCCAGCGCTGTAATAAAGGGAACACCTGCTTGACATATTTCATTGGTGTGTCAAGTTACTATGTCAGATTTCTCGGTATCATAAGCATTGAAGAAAGGTAAAATGCCTACTACAAGAAAAAGTCTATTGGAGGTTGAATGACACATCTGGATAACAAACCACAGTAAAGCTAAAGTTATGCTTTTGGGTAAAATGCTTGCCTAAGTTAAATATAAGTAGAATCACATTGTTGAATGTGGGATCAGTAAAGCAACTGAAGTTGATACATGAGTATAGATTTGTAAGTCTGTTTGAATCCTGTTGATTTCTATAGGTTTTCACCAAGAAACAGCTAGACAATTTTTAGAACTGTAGTCAAAGACATATGTGAATTACTATATTGACATTATATATTGTATTATATAATATTATATAATATATATATGTATAATATATTGTATAATGATTTTTCTCCCATTTTTATTTTCCCAAATGCTCTCAATATAATTAGAGAACTGATGTGAATGCTGTAATTCATCCCACATCATCAGTTTTTTGTAATGGATTGTTTGCTCAAATAGTTCTAATTCTTTCAACTACAAATTTAAGCCTAAATTTTTAAAAGTACTCCCTTGAAAGAAAAAAAAAAAAAGTAAAAATAAAAGGGTTTTTTGTTGTTTAACACCTTCTGTCCCAGTGCCTCACTACTCTTGCCCATTACCCCTGTGAGGCACAATTCTGTTGCTGATAAACAGGGAAACCCTCTTGTCTCCCTGGCCAGCATGTGTTGGTTGACTTGGTTAACGTGGGGCCAGTCCTTCTAACCTTGGTGGAATTCCTAAATAAATATGTTTGTAAGGCATATACTTGTAAGACACCTGGGAAAAAAAGAATATAAAATCAACACTCACTGGACTGTTCCCTTCTTCTAGCCATTATAACAAAGCCCAAAAATGGCAAGTAGGTGTCTTGTTTTATTTTACAGAAGACCCCTATGGGACCTTGACTTTGGGATGTTGTCAGTGGTGGTGTTGTCTTTAGATCTGTTAAATTTTACACTCAAGTTCAGAGTTTTCACAGGTTACTGGTAACTCCCTGTACAGTGATGCAATCCCTTTTGAACTCTGCCTTCACTCCTTTTTATCAAGCTGAATATGATTTGCATGTAACTCCTCCATGGTGTTTCCAACCCTCTAACAAATTGGGAAATGAACCAAGGGACCCATCTAACATCTGTTAGATGCAGTCACAAAAGAAACTAATCATAAAGTCATTTGCAACACAATGTTTCTGATGTTTTCCAGTGTCATGGAGTTATTGATTGTAACACCAGTCCAGAAGTTCCATCCAAAACATGGTTGTTAGAAAATGTCTAAGTTTTGAGAAGAGATGTGAATATTTCTCTTACAGTTTATATTATGGGGTATCCTACACATACTATTCCATGAAAGTTCTATAGACTATAACAATACTTGAACTTGCCAAACTAGTGTATATATCTCTCAGCATTCCATTTGCTTTGGAGATGCTCAAATGGAAGAACTATATTCATGTTAAACTTTGGAGCAACATGCAGTGTGGCAGTGTGGTATAGTAATACCTTCACTCTGTGTAAATAGAGTGCTCAGTTTTGCTAACCTCAGGACAGAAAATCTCTGTGACATTAGAAAACATAGTTGCTCCATCTATGGAACTAGCAAAACACTAAATTATTGAAAACATTACATTATATTGCCAAGTTGGATTAGATATGTTTTTGGAGAATTAAACTTGTAAGTTCAATAAGAATGAAAAATGGCATGGCAGAATCAGCTGGTACTTGATGTGTTACTTAAGGAAATGGATGCCTGTGGCAAACTGTATGGCTCTAATTGCTGACTAAAGATAAATGATAGTCGTAAAGGTGTTAAAGAAATTGCCCAGAGTATACCTGGAAAAACCTAGACATGGACCTCAATTCCTGGCTCACAGGCAGCTCATGGGTGAAAAGTATCCCATTTTACCTATCGTGGGCTGTTGGCAACTCTCATGTTTGTTCCTTGTATGATTCCATGTTTTATTCAACTTATACAAAGTGTTGTTTCCTCCATGTACTTTGTAACCACTTCAACCAATGATGGACAAGGTCTACAGATCAGAGCAACATTTGTAACCAAGACCAAGAATTCTTTTGTAGCAATTGCGCAACATTTATCGCCTCCCCTCCCTCCTCTCCCTCTTCTTTCCTTTATGTTTTTTTTGTTTTGTTTTGTTTTTTGTTATTTATTTATTTATTTTTAAATCTCCTCAATCTCCTCAATCTCCTCCTTACCACTGTGGATGGTCACTTACGCATCAGTTTCAAGCAACCTTTGAACCACAAGATGGTGTGAAAGCAATTAAGTGGTGGATGTCACAAGGTGGCAGTGGGCATCACATTGTGGACAGTTTTGTGTTTGAAAACATCTGTTCGGAGCTGTATGCCTTCAGAAGGAAGTGCTCAAGAGTGTTTACTGGTAGAAGATCTGGCCTGTTATCAGATAACTCCAGCTTGATATGAAAGACTGGAGGATGATACCACTGTATCCTGTGAAGGCAAGGTACAATTAGGCATCTTCGGCATCATGTCACTCCCATTTATAAAAAGGTAGCAAGGAGGATCCGGGGAACTACAGGCTAGTGAGTCTCACCCCTCTACATGGGAAGATCATGGAATAGATCCTCCTGAATGACATGCTTGATCACATAAGGAATGAGCCTGTGATCTGAGACAGCCAGCACGGCTTCACCAGGGGAAGGTCATGCTTAACCAATCTGGTGGCCTTCTGTGATGGAGTGATGGCATTGATGGACAAGGAGAAGGTGGCTGATGTCATTTACCTGGACTTGAGCAAGGCCTTTGACATGGTCACCCACCACATCCTTATCTCCAAATTGAAGGGATGTGCATTTGATGGCTGAACCACTCAATGGATAAGAAATTGGTTGAAAGGCCACAGACAGAGGGTGGCAATTAATAATTCTATGTCCAGGTGGAGGCCAGTAATGAACGGTGTCCCCCAGGGGTCTGTCTTGGGACAAGTGCTTTTTAACATCTTTATCAATGATATCGATGACAGAATCAAGTGCACCCTCAGTAAGTTTGCTGATGACACCAAGCTGAGTGGTGCAGTGGAAATGGTCGAAGGAAGGGATGATGCCATTCTGAGGGACCTCAACGGACTTGAAAGGTAGGCCCAAGTGAACCTAATGAGGTTCAACACAGCACAGTGCAAGGTTATGCACTTGGGCCTGAGGAATCCTAGGCATCTATACAGAATGGAAGTAGTAGTCCTTGAGAGCAGCCCTGCAGAGAAGGACCTGAAGGCCCTGACGGATGAAAAACTTAACATGAACCAGCAGTGTGCTCTTGTAGCCAAAAAGCAAATGGTATCCTGGACTCCATCAGGAGAGGGGTGGCCAGCAGGGACAGGAAGGTGATTGTCTTTCTCTACTCTGTTCCTGTGAGGCCCCATCTGGAGTGCTGTGTCCAACTCTGGAGCCCTCAGCACAAGAAAGACAGAAAGCTGTTGGAGAGGGTCCAGAGTAGTTCCACAAAGATGATCAGGGGATGGAGCACCTCCCCTACAAAGACAGGCTGAGGGAGCTGGGCTTGTTCAGCCTGGAGAAAAGAAGGCTGCGGGATGACCAAATTGCAGCCTTTTGGTACCTAAAGGGAGACCATAAACAGGAGGAGAGTAAACTCTTTGAAAGGGTAGATAACAGCAGGACAAGGGAAAATGGTTTTAAGCTGAGGGGGGAAAGATTTAGACTGGATGTCAGGGGGAAGTTCCTTATGATGACAGTGCTAAAGAGCTGGAATGGGCTGCCTGGAGAGGTTGTGGATGCCCCGTCCCTAGAAGTGTTCAAGGACAGACTGGATGGGGCCCTGAGCAACCTGGTCTAGTATTAAATCTGCTGTCTTTTTACTGTTCTCTTATCTTAATTAAGTATAACATAGGAGTTAAAAAAACAAAACTAGCAAATGACAATCTGCCATATTGTCTTCTCTTCAATATGATTCCTCATAAAATATTAGTATTCTATGACAGAATGAAACATTTAAATGGAAGTTGGGGAATTTTACAATTACTTGTAGACCTAACGAGTGGTGTAAAGAAACCCAAAAATGGGTAAGAAAGAAGAGAATTTTTGTTAAGAAAGGTTTTGGGGTTTTTGTTGGTTTTATTTATCACTGTCTTGTTTGCACATGGAATGGTAATAGTATGAATGCACCAAATATTCTATTTGATAATTATCAACCACACAGAAAATGCTAGGTCTCTGGGGAATCTCCATGTCTAACTCTTTGTTTGTTGCCACACACACATATATGTGTGGTTTAATATCATTTGTATTTTAAGAAGTGGGAATAGCATGAATTCCTCATGTTTAACCATAAGGAAATAGAGAAAACTGGTACCAATTTTGAATTTATTTAAGACTTAATTTGTTTTTGTTCTAACTTGGATGATTTAAATTTAATCTCAGTTTTTGAGGGATATTTTTTTTTTTTTCTTTCCAAATTTGCTTGTGCAATAGCGTTCTGTGACACATATCAAAGTCCTCATTTTCTGTCTATTTTTAAGGAAACAATATACATTCTTCTCTGAATATTTACTGCAATCTGTGGTATAATCTGTGTTCTTAATTCTTTGAGACTGAGACTGTATCTTGATTCAATGAAAGATGAAGATCCCTACAAACACCATATCTAATCAGAATGTCATGGCTTTATGATTTTTGTTATTGGTATTCCACATCATATCATCATGTAGTGCAGTGGGAGTTAAAAGAGTTAATGTTCCAGCTCCATGGATCATCGATAGCTTTGGGTATACCTGTCTCAGAAGAGAAGAAGAACTGTGTACCCCTGAGGACTTTGCATTGCTTTGCATTTTTCCATTTTCTGCTCAGAAGCAAAGATAAAAACTGTGTGTCATGAGACACAGTCTCTTCCTGATCTGAAAGGACCAGCTCAGCAGTGGGATCTTGCTAGCCATCTCACCTTCGGCATTTAGCATAAGGTCTACAGTTTATTGCACATTCTCTTGCTCCATTTATTTGATTTATAAGCTTCAATTATAAATTATATTGGGGTGTGGTTCCTCGGGTCCCCTGCCCCAGTCATCACAGAACCGAGCTGAACCAGCCCATAAACCAATGACGCAGACTAAAGCAAAGTGTATAAGCAGATAAGAGGTAGTAATGAATTTTGATTCTCTGAGGAAAATAACAGCAGGTCAAGGGGTAAGGGGAGCACTTGTGGAATTCTACTCAGAGATCTCAGCTGCAGTATAATTTCTGTCATTGTGGAAAAGGGAGACAAAATTTATAAATATGTAGATATAGATGCTTTTAAAAAATGCTATACTTTCTATTTGTTTCTTAGAAGGCATTGAGAAAAAATGAACTGTTCTGTGAAATGTTAAGGAAATATTTTAAAGAATAGGGTCTGTTAGTTGGTTGAATTTTTTTTTATTGTTTTTGTCTTTGCAAGTAAATATCAGCATGGATATTTCAGATATTTACAGTATAGGTGTCTAGATATCAGTGAGTGGAGATTAAGGAGAGAAATTCAGTTGCCTAAGTGAATAGGGGTACAGTACCACTTCAGCCACCCTAGAGTATCCAAATTACATCTAAGGAAACAAAATCAGGCTCATCTGCTCAATGAAGAGTGGGTTAGAAGTAATGAGGAAAAAAAAAAAAAGGAAAGAAACAGGTTTTCATTTGCATTGACATCTATAGCAACTCTTCACTACTAGCTGAATTAAATTGAAGGAGAAGTGAACCAAATAAAAAATTGAAGATAAAAAGATCATTGGAAAAATAAATTTTCATGTAAAGTCAGAGTGAAGGCTAAGGTACTCACTGGGGACATAGTCTACAAATTAATTCAAATGTAGTCAAATTGAAAAAAGCAGTATTCACATTTTGAAATATGATATTACTATCGAAGTATACTTTCCTATTCCTTCTGGACTGCAAAAAATCTCTCTACTGCTGCTTTCAGAATATGATGGTGAATGGAAAGAAAGAACAAAGGAGTGATTTCTACTGATGTTTGCAGTTTCATGTCTAAGGTAAAAATCTATACCAAATAATTTATTGCTAAAAATGTTGTTAGGATTAAAATAAAGTAAAAATAATAACAATAATAAAAAGCCTTAGTACTGGTATGCCAAAAAAATATGTATTTATAAGAGTGAAAATATTTGAATAATCTCAAACATTTTAGTCAAAATAGAAAGTATGAAAGTGCATAATTTGATATTATTCCTTCCTTTTATGTAGGAAAGTGTGGATAAGTGGGGAAACAAATCTATTCGACATACTAATGCTTTTTTTTTGTTTGTTTGTTCCTTTTGTTTGTTTGTTTGTTTGTTGTTGTTTTTTGCTTTTGCTTTTTTTGTTTGTTTTTAATTACAGTACTCATTGAAGATTTCTGTTTAATGAATACAAGCAACATCTAACAAACAATTATTTCTGGTACTGTATTCCATCTTTTGTATTATTTAATCAGTTTTGAATGAGATACAAGTGAATGACAGTAGAAACGACTGTGAAAAAAAGACAAGGCCAAGTGACAGTGCCTGAAGAGAGAAATAGTGACTTAATGAAACAGAAGAATAAGGGTGTGGACTACACCTGACTTAATGTATGCAGCTATGATATACTTGATTGCATCTGACCAAATCGCTGTCACCTCGTTTACAATCCTGATGTTCCAGACACTACTCAGAAAGCAATTTGTATGATCCAAAATCAAATAAAACCCTCTTTTTGTTTGAGTTTTAATCTATGTAGCTTCTTTTTCATTGTTTGTATCTTGTTCATTTGAACTCCATTTCCATTGGTTCACATTGCAAAAGCCTAATCAATTTTAGCATCACCCAACTGACACTGCTGTAAATTGTAGATCAAGAGGCTGTTGAATATGATCTACAATTTATTGAATAAAGATAATGGAATGAAAAACACAACACTGTGCATGCATCAGAAGTGAAAAAACAAACAAGTAAACAAACAGTAGCTTAAAGGTTACTTAAAATCCTTTGGTTTTATTTTAAAATCTAATTAATCCTACAATTACATATGGAAGACAGCTGGAAATGAAATTTGAATTTATAGATAATCAGAGCTTTTCTAAAAATATGCATGCATATGTATCATGAGAAAAGTATAGTTCTATTTTTTTTCCTTTGTTTAATATTCCTTCAGAGCTCTGCTTGCTAAAGTCCTGAATGCTCATTATATTATTAAGAAATACATCAATATATTTTTGTTATGTCAGAAATTATATGAGTGAAATTTCTAAAGACTGCGTAGAATAAACATTCAGTGACTGCAATGAATAGTAGACAAAAATTA
>VXAB01014060.1:7034-25815 GCA_013399175.1 Odontophorus gujanensis
TTGAATATAAACAAATACACTGTATATACAGATATATATATATAGTGGATGAACAGCATAGTTATGGATTTTTGAAAAGAGATCATGGTAAAGATAATTTATAAGATATTTAAGGAAGATATTTTATATTTCTTGTAGTATAACTGACCAAAAAAAGTAAGTTTCTCAAATGAATTCTCAGATGGTTCTGCTCTCCAGATTTTTGAGGCAAGAAAATCAGGTTTTCCTCTAAGATACAGAATTCAATTTTGTATGTCAGGTGCAAAAACTGCAGAATATTTTTCCTGAAAAAGAATTCAAAATTCTAATTCTGAGGATAAAAAGTGGTTTTTATTTTCTAACTATGATCATAAGGGAAAAAATACTAGATGTTTATCAACTACATACAGGCACAAAAATTTATTTGTTCACTTAATTGAATGAAAACATTTTACACAATTTTGCAAAAAAGGTTCTGTTGAAATCATGGAGATCATCTAGTCCAACCATCCACCTACCACCAATGTCGCCCACTAAACCATGTTCCTTAGGAGCATATCTACTTGAATATCTCCAGGGTAGCGTGTTTCAGTCTGACCATTCTTCCGGAGAAGAAGTTCTTCCTGTTATCCAACCTGAGCCTCTCCTGGAGCAACTTGAGGCCNTTTGTAATGGTGTATTCCTTGTTTGAAATAAACATAATTTGATAGAAACTAACCTGCCATAGATGGATAATATTTTTATTAATATTTTATTAATAATATAAAATATTATAAAATAATATAATATTTTATTGAATATAAACAAATACACTGTATATACAGATATATATATATAGTGGATGAACAGCATAGTTATGGATTTTTGAAAAGAGATCATGGTAAAGATAATTTATAAGATATTTAAGGAAGATATTTTATATTTCTTGTAGTATAACTGACCAAAAAAAGTAAGTTTCTCAAATGAATTCTCAGATGGTTCTGCTCTCCAGATTTTTGAGGCAAGAAAATCAGGTTTTCCTCTAAGATACAGAATTCAATTTTGTATGTCAGGTGCAAAAACTGCAGAATATTTTTCCTGAAAAAGAATTCAAAATTCTAATTCTGAGGATAAAAAGTGGTTTTTATTTTCTAACTATGATCATAAGGGAAAAAATACTAGATGTTTATCAACTACATACAGGCACAAAAATTTATTTGTTCACTTAATTGAATGAAAACATTTTACACAATTTTGCAAAAAAGGTTCTGTTGAAATCATGGAGATCATCTAGTCCAACCATCCACCTACCACCAATGTCGCCCACTAAACCATGTTCCTTAGGAGCATATCTACTTGAATATCTCCAGGGTAGCGTGTTTCAGTCTGACCATTCTTCCGGAGAAGAAGTTCTTCCTGTTATCCAACCTGAGCCTCTCCTGGAGCAACTTGAGGCCTACACTTCTCCCACCAATCCTTCTCTGTGAACAGCAGCTCAAGCCCTGCACCTTACCTGGAAGGCTCTCCTACCAGCTGTCAGGAATTTGTCTTCCACACACTCCAGAAATCTCCTAGACTGCTTTCTCTGTACATATAAGGGAAGTTGAAGTCTCCCATGAGAAAAAGGGCTGGTGGTTGTGAGAGTCCTGCTAGCTGCTCACAGAATGCCTTTTCAGTTTCTTCATCCTGGTTATGCAGTTTATAACAGACACTGACCAGCATGTCAGACCTGTTGGTCCTCCCCCTGATTCTTACCCATAGAGATTCAACTTCACCATTTGTAGCCCTGAGTTCAACAACATGAAAATGTTCTCTATAATAGACAGCCAGGCCACTACCTCTCTTCCCTTGCCTATCTCTTCTGTAGAGTTTAGAGCTATCCATTGCACCACTCCAGTCATGTGAGTGATCCCACCATTTTTCTGTAAAGGCAACTAAGTCATAACTTGCTTGCTGTAGGATGATTTCCAGCTCCTTTGTTTTGTTGCCCATCCCAAGTGCAGTGGTATAGATACACAGCAGCTGAACCATAACCATCACCCCCAACTGCTGACATTGTTTCCCTGTGCTCATTTCTAGTGAGACTTGTTTCATCTCCTTCCCCTTTGTACCTAGTTTAAGGTCCTCTCAACAAGCCCTTCCAGTTCCCATCAGGCCAGGTGCAGAATGTTCACATCGCATGGTAAAAAGAAAACAAAATTCTTGCAATTGAACAAGTCTCTTAGCCACATATCTTCCAGATAGGCTTTCCTGGTCTTTTCAGTATCCCTCTCTGCTACTGAAGAGATATAGGAAAATACCACCTGTACTCCTGCTCCATTAAATAACCTCCCCAGTACCCTGAAGTCCCTTTTGTTAGCCCTCAGGCTTCTCTCAGTATCTTATCACTGCCAGTCTGAACTATCAGTAAGGGATAATAATCAGAGGGGCAAACCAGTTCAGAAAGTTTTGAAATAATGTCCTGAGCCAGGGAGTCAATACTCTTCCATTCCATGGGTAGGGTCTAGCCAACATATGGGACCTTCCATTCCTCTCAGAAGGGTGCTACCTACAATAATTACCCTTCTTTTCTTGATGGAGGCAGTCTTGAGGTGTAGAGTTGACTGCCTTACCCTAGACAACATCCTATAAGTACCTTCCACCATATCATCAATTACCTCTCCCTTGAGATCCTGAAACCTATTATGTAGGGTAACCTGGGCAATTGAGGTAGGTGGGGAAGGAATCTGCCTGTGGCACCAAGATGAGATCTCTTACCAGTTGTTGTCACCGTTCTTGGAGATTGGACTGCTGAGGACTAGCAATCTCCCCACGCTAGGGCCACTACCATCACAGAAACCAATATGGTTATGTAGAAAATGGTAAAATGGCATTTAATAAGGCATGGTAGCTCCTTATGTACATAAATCTATCATCATCTACGCCCCTAAGCATGCATAATTAATCAATCTCAGAGCAGGGGAGGTCCCGTAACATCCCGATGTCCCAGCTGTGCCTACTACAACACCAGTCCTCCTCATCTCTTTGGACTCCTAACTCTGCCCAGTGGTGACAAGAAAGGGAGTGCCCCACTGTTTGGGGAGCACCACTCCTATGCTGTTCTCACAGGAATAACAGGGAGTTGCTCCACCTGTTTATCTCCTGCACACACTCTCTGATGTTCCTTAATCTCGCTATCTCTTTCTTGATTTCTGCCACCATGCTCAGCAGGTTATCCACCCGTTCACACCTCACACAGGTGGCATCTCAGCCACTCTCCACCAGCAGCAATGGAGGCAGGCACTCCCTTTAGCAGGAGACCAGAACAGTCACATTCTTGGGCAGGCACTCTGTCCGGATCACCATATCTTTTTTGAAGAGGCTTTCTGCCTAGTGGAAACCATTGGTAGATTTGTTGTCTGGGAGACAGCCAATAGGTGAACTGGTCTTTGCTGAAGTTGACTTATCAGCCCATCTCCTGGGACTTTTGATCCTTTCAGTCTGCTTCAGAATTCCTAAGTTTTTTGGAGATTCTTATAGCAAAGGAAAGTGCTTGAAAGTCCTGGGCGCTAGGATTTCACTGTTCTATGAAGCTGTGTAAGAGATAACTTGCCACACTTGCATGGACCTCAGAAATTCTGATTTTCAAAGTTTGGAGAATTTCTTTTCTCTATGTGAAAAACTATGTACTTTATACTGTTGATTTTGTTCCCCTTTTGTTATTGAAAAGTTGACATTTCTATTAGGTCAAGTGTTTGGAAAGAGTCTGTATCTAGATCCTGGTTAAAATGTGTTCCAGGTATGTTTTGTTTCTGATACATAAAGATAATAAGAAATAATTCTTAAAATAATTTGGACTCTTAAAACAATCAAACAAACAAACAAACAAAATCCCTTGTTCATTTACTCAGTGATTTATTACCAATATCTTTCATAGCTTGCAAAAGAAAATAGATATCAGTTTTGAAAAAAAATAAGGCAAATATTCCATCTGTAAAACATTATGCAAGATGAAACATTAATGGATGGTGGATGAATAAGGATAATTAGTCCCCACTATAACATTTCTTCAAATTATAGAGGTAGTTTTCCTTGCAGCTTTACAGACATTTATAAAAAATGTCCCTTTCATCATTAAAAAAAAAATAGGTTCTTGGTTGCTATACAAGAAGATTCACATTTTCTCACATTTCTTTTATTTGCAATTCATTAGGGGTGTCTAATGCTCGCAGACTCAATCTGGTATTTAATTAAGTTCATATAACATTTATTACGCCCATGCTGACTGGGTGAAACTCTCTTTTAACTGAAAAGGTGACAATGGAGATTTTCACTCTCTTAAAACTAAAGTCCTCATTAAGTTGTTTGAAGTAGAAATTCTTTTGTTTATTACTGAAATTTATCTCAGAAAGAGGTCAGGATAAAGAACAGAAAAGCAGCATCAGGAAAATTTTAGATTTCATATTGAATAATACATGTACAGCTCTAAGGAAAATAGCTCTAAGCTGTGCAACAAGATGTTAGAAATGTTATAGTCACTCAAGATTTACTAGGAATGTGTGGTAAGGAGATTAAACTCTGTTCTGATCTAATTTAATCTATTTCTCACATAAAAATTACAGAATTTGGAAAGCAGTTGACAAGTTCATCCACTAATTATGAATACAACGTGGATTTATTTTTCCCTGTTAGAGAACGGATGAAGAATGTATCTGCTGGATCTGTAGCTAATAGCAGATATCAAACCTAATGACTTTGATTACTTTTGCTCCACCCTCAGCCCTTTTCCACTCACACAAATACCAAAAATGCCCCAAACAAGCAACTAAACAAAACACCAACAACTCAAATAAAAGAGTTGGAAGGGGAAAATGAAGACAATATGTAGTGTCCAGCAGCTCTTGTTCATGATGATGACACTGACTGGAACGTGGTTTTAAACTGGTGCTGACTTTGAACAATGTAACTGGTTATTAGTGTACAAATTTTATGTGAACAATTCTTACTAGCTATTTAATTTCACTGTCTATGTAAATTATTAGTGGTTGTGAATGTTACATATTAAGCCTTACGTGATCTCAGGGATGTGAAGGTAAATGAACCTTTTGAATCTGGAGGTAAAACATACATCATTCAGAAAGAGAGAGGGTCAGGATTTACAAAACAGAAACAAAAGACCTGTAGGACAACCTACAGAACTGCAAATGGTTAGTCCTTTTCTTTAAAAAATGTTTACTCAGTGTGCAATGTGATCTTCTTTACAGAGACATCTTACGTATGCAGCTATCAACATCTGGAAAGTACTCTGGGCTCTTCAGCAATCTTGCCATAGGGAACTAGAACTGCAAACTAGCGTTGCTTGTTCTCCATTACAATAAGATTTAAAGAGCTCCCTTAAAATAAAAATCTTATAAAGTTTCCATTGAAAGCTCCTTTGAAATTTGTAGCCATAGGAGAATTCATATTGTTTCTAAAGCTAGGAAGCATCCTTGCTGTTTTATTTTTTTCCCTTTTTTCTTTTTTTCTTTTCCTTGTGAAATGGTATTTCTTACTCTTTTATGCTTTTTGACTCCTTACTCTTCACAGCTTGTATGATTCAACAATTTTTTGCCTTGTGTTTTTGATTTTATTTTCCTTCATTACTGAGACTGAGAGAGACGTTTGGAAACCAAAGCAGTGACTAGCTTTAAAGCTAGTTCCAGAGATAAGGTTGTTTACTGCCTTGTTCTTCTGAGTATTCAGTATCTTCACAGTGGAGATTCCATATCCATTGAAACTAGAACTAAAAGTTCTAGTCTGTCTCAGAGTTATCAGTGAACCCACTAGAATAATGTATTTAAGTTACATGATTTTCTTTTTCCTAACACAATGAAAGAGCAGTCTATTAGAGTTCCAGTTCTACAGAATAGGTCCTTTCACTCTTTTTCTCAGTATTATGTACTAAGATCACATACCTGTCTAATTTTGTGAAAAATAAATTCAGAAGCAGAGGAATTTGGGGTGAAATACCTACAGGAACCATAATAAAACTCTCTTGTACTAATAGAAAATGTCATATTAAGAGATGGAAAGACTTGGGAAAACACGTTATGACACAGATTTCTTGATTTAATTTCTTTTTTTCCTGCTACAAAAAGTACATCACAATGAATTCATCCCACAAAGAAAAAAATTAAACATTATAAGAAACTGCATCTAAATCAGCAGTAATAAAGCCTGAATAAAGGAATTATATTAAATCAAAAACACATTAAATCCAAAACACTTACATGAAACTTAGATGAAAATCTCCTCAAAGTTGTATATAGTCTGGGGACTGAACTCTACTGAGAGTAATCTATCCTTTTCTTCAGTACAGTTTCATGTTTTGGTGGATTAGCTTTTCATGTTACCAAAAATCCCATCCATTTGCTCACCCACATCTCTTCCTTAGTAGGATGGAACAACATAGGAAGATCAGGAATGAGAATCTCAGAAGTCAATACAAAAGCTACGAAACTGTTTAACAGTTGCTGCTATCATGATCAAAGCACACTTGACTGTGGGAAATCTCTGTTTTGTTGTTGTTTGTTTTTTAATTGCATATAACCACCTAAGTGACTAAAAAGGTGGCAGAAGAAAGTTAGGCATATACAGAAGGCTGACAAGTTTTAAAGTAGGAGTTTTTATCATCTGTCTTCAAAAGGAACTTATGCACCTAAATAAGGTAAGGCAATGCACTAGGCTATAATTTGTTTATACCCTGAAAATACAGAAGACGTACAGAGAATGAGAATGTCCTACATTGACTTCAGAGAGGTATTTTTTGAATTATTCAGGGGTTAACTTCTTTATAATAGTAAAATGCCCACAGAACACATCAAGGATTCTTATACATACTGTTTCGAGCACTCCCAGTCTTGAACTCCTGTTTTTCATAGCCTTCTTATGCTTACTAACCATTAATCTTGTCATCATCATAATCAACTTCTGGTTAAACAGAAAAGTGAGACAGGAAAGAGTAAATGATATGAACCTCTTTCTTGTGGGGAAGGTGTACATTTTAAATACATTTATATTACTAGATTAAAGATTTTTATAAAGAA
Source organism: Odontophorus gujanensis (assembly GCA_013399175.1). Classification (NCBI taxonomy): domain Eukaryota; kingdom Metazoa; phylum Chordata; class Aves; order Galliformes; family Odontophoridae; genus Odontophorus; species Odontophorus gujanensis. Next base: position 14,057 of record VXAB01014060.1, read on the forward strand.
AGACAATATCCTCAAGATTGTCTGAGCAGATGATGATCAGAAAGTTATCAGGAATAGTCAACATGGATTCATCAAGGGGAAATTCTGCTTGATCAACTTGGTAGCCATCTATGATGTCATGATATGCTATGTGGATGATGCGAGAATGGTGGATGTTGCATACCTTGCATTCAGCAAGGCGTTTGACATTGTCTCCCATAACACCTTCATGCCTAAGCTTTGGAAACATGGGACAGATGAGTGAACAGTGAGGTGAACTGAAAACTGGCTGACTAGCAGAGCTCAGAGTGTTGTGATCAATGACACAAAGTTTAGTTGGAGGTTTACAGCTAGTGGTGTTCCCAAGGGTTGGTACTGGCTCTGGTCTTGTTCAACATCTTCATTAAATAACGTACCTCAGCAAGTTTATTGAAGATAAGAACCTGGGAGAAGAGGCCATCTGTGCTGTCATTCAGTGAGATCTGGAAAGTCTGAAGAACTGGGGAGAGAAGAACCTGATAAGGTTTAACAAGGGCAAGTACAGATCCTACATTTGGGGAGGAATAACGGCATTCATCAGTACAGGTTAGGGGCAGATCTGCTGGAGAAAAGCTCTGCAGAGAAGGAGCTGGGTACTCTGGTGGATAACAAACTGGCCTTGAGAAGCAGTGTGCTCTTGTAGCCAAGTAGGTCAATGATATCCTGGGGTGCACTAAAAAAAGCCAGCAGGTCATGGGAGGTGATCTTCCCCCTCTACTCCCTGCCCTGGTGAGGCCACATCTGGAATACTGCATCCAGTTCTGGGGTCTCCGTTCAAGAAGGATGTGGAACTTCTACAGAGAGTCCAGTAGGAGGCCAACAAAAATGATTAGCGGGCTGGAACATCTCCCTTATCAGGAAAGACTGTGAAACCTGGAACCATTCATCCTAAAGAAGACTGAAGAAGGATCTTAGCAATGGTTACCCCACTAGATATTTATCTAATATCTGAGAGTCAAGTGGATAGGGCCAGGCTTTTTTCCGTGGTGCCCAGCAACAGAACAAGGGGCAATGGACACAAACTGGAACATAGAAAGTTCCACTTGTACATGAGGAAAACTTACTTACTGAGAGGGTGAAAGAGCACTGGAATGGACTGTCCAAATAATCTGTGGAATCTTCTTCTCTGGAGATATTCAAAATCCACCTGGACACATTCCTGTGTAACCTACTCTAGTGAACTTGCTTTAGCATACGAGTTGGACTAGGTGATCACAAGAAGATGAGGCAATGTATGCTATAAATACAAGTTTGGAGATGAAAGGATTGACCACAGCCTAGCAGAAAAAGAACTGGGGATAGTGGTGGACAAGATGGACATGAGCCAGTAATGTGACCTTGTAGTCCAGATAACTAATTGTAAACTGGGTTACATCAAGTGAAGCATTGCCAACAGGTCAAGAGAGGTGATCCTGCCTCTCTACTGTGTGAGGATGAGATCAGTGCAGTACTACAGTACTGCAACCAGATGTGAAGTCCTCGGTACAGGAGGGACATAGATCTGCTGGAGTGTGTCCAGAAGAGGACCACATAAATGATCCAAGGGATGGAAGGCTTGCCTTGTGAGGACAGGCTGAGAGAGCTGAGGCTGTTCAGCCTGAAGAAGAGAAGCCTCTGAGGAGAACAGGATTGATTCTTTAGCCAGAACTGATCAAACAGGACAAGAGGAAGTGGTTTCAAACAAAAAGAAGGGAGATTTTGATATAAGAACAAAAATTCTTACAATAAAAATGGTACTGGAACAGGCTGTACAGAGAGCTGGAGGATGCCCCTCCTTGGAGACATTCAAGGCCAGACTGGTCAGTACTCTGATCTAGCTGTGGATATCCCTGATCATTGCAGGGGAGTCAGACTGGGTGATGCTTAAGGGTCTCTTCCTACTCAAATAATTGTATCATTCTATGACATTATTTACACACAAAAAAATAATAATATCTGAAGTAGTTTCTATTAGGAGAGATTTGGATTAAGCAATGCTTTTATCTTGGTCAAANTCAAGTGAAGCATTGCCAACAGGTCAAGAGAGGTGATCCTGCCTCTCTACTGTGTGAGGATGAGATCTCAACTACAGTACTGCAACCAGATGTGAAGTCCTCGGTACAGGAGGGACATAGATCTGCTGGAGTGTGTCCAGAAGAGGACCACATAAATGATCCAAGGGATGGAAGGCTTGCCTTGTGAGGACAGGCTGAGAGAGCTGAGGCTGTTCAGCCTGAAGAAGAGAAGCCTCTGAGGAGAACAGGATTGATTCTTTAGCCAGAACTGATCAAACAGGACAAGAGGAAGTGGTTTCAAACAAAAAGAAGGGAGATTTTGATATAAGAATAAAAATTCTTACAATAAAAATGGTACTGGAACAGGCTGTACAGAGAGCTGGAGGATGCCCCTCCTTGGAGACATTCAAGGCCAGACTGGTCAGTACTCTGATCTAGCTGTGGATATCCCTGATCATTGCAGGGGAGTCAGACTGGGTGATGCTTAAGGGTCTCTTCCTACTCAAATAATTGTATCATTCTATGACATTATTTACACACAAAAAAATAATAATATCTGAAGTAGTTTCTATTAGGAGAGATTTGGATTAAGCAATGCTTTTATCTTGGTCAAAACTACAGATTATTTCTTGAGCCTGAATTCTTATTTCTTTCATAGTTCTGGAAAGAAAATTCAACCTGAAGACTGAATTATGAGAAGATAAATAAAAGAAAATAGTGATATCTTTCTTACTAGGAGGAACAGTATCAACAGTTGATCAGGAATATGTGTCTTTTTTGAGTACTCCACATATTTTTGTCTCCTGGAAAACAAAATATATCATATTCAACTTACTGAGAAAATCTATCTCTAAGAATATCTCCACATATTCTTAAAAATGTAGAAAATTGATTGAATATTCTACACGATTGTGTAAAATCAGCCAGCAAGATGCTACTGTTTATCTTTTCAAAACAGACTTTCCAACCTGCTCACACATATTTTCATAAAATAAATCAGGAAAAGACATAGCTCAATTGTTAGCTACTTCCTGTCAAATACAGGTGCACTCCGCTGTTTGTTATACTATGATATACTCGTACGATAGGGGATATGTTAAATTTCTGCAACTGTTTGTAACTGGGATCAGACACCAGTTGCTTTTGAGGGCAAGATCTAATCTTATTGCTGTCAGAAAAAATTCTGTACATGCTAAAGGATTTTATCTACTCAGAACTTACTCTTGAATGTGCTTGTTCCATGTGGAGATGATCTGCTACAAGCTGCAGGTAACCAGTGCTATAATATACTTCTTCCTCTTCAATTCCTGTTGTTTGATGCAATCCCATAGGTGGTTTATTCCTTCTTAGAAACCTTGGTTCTGTCAGAAATAAATGAAGGGGCTGCAGAAGCAGCGGGGTGGGTTGTCCATAGCCCTCATTCCCCTGCACTACTGCAGGGAGGATGTAGAAGAGTGTGGACTGTGGAAAGATGTTTTTAATTTGTTTTTAGTTTTCTGACTGCTCTAGTCTCTTACTAGCAGTAGGCAATAGGCAAATTCATTACGCTTCCAAGGCTGAGTCAATTTTGTGTGTGATGGTAACTGGCGAGCAGTTTCCCTGTCCTTGTCTGAATCCATTAAGCTTGTTTCTTCCCCTGTTCCTTTAGGATGGCTGTGAGAGAGCAATGCGGTAGAACTTAGCTGTCTATCAAAGTGAAACCACAACAGTACCCAACAAAGNCAAGATGGACATGAGCCAGTAATGTGACCTTGTAGTCCAGATAACTAATTGTAAACTGGGTTGCATCAAGTGAAGCATTGCCAACAGGTCAAGAGAGGTGATCCTGCCTCTCTACTGTGTGAGGATGAGATCTCAACTACAGTACTGCAACCAGATGTGAAGTCCTCGGTACAGGAGGGACATAGATCTGCTGGAGTGTGTCCAGAAGAGGACCACATAAATGATCCAAGGGATGGAAGGCTTGCCTTGTGAGGACAGGCTGAGAGAGCTGAGGCTGTTCAGCCTGAAGAAGAGAAGCCTCTGAGGAGAACAGGATTGATTCTTTAGCCAGAACTGATCAAACAGGACAAGAGGAAGTGGTTTCAAACAAAAAGAAGGGAGATTTTGATATAAGAACAAAAATTCTTACAATAAAAATGGTACTGGAACAGGCTGTACAGAGAGCTGGAGGATGCCCCTCCTTGGAGACATTCAAGGCCAGACTGGTCAGTACTCTGATCTAGCTGTGGATATCCCTGATCATTGCAGGGGAGTCAGACTGGGTGATGCTTAAGGGTCTCTTCCTACTCAAATAATTGTATCATTCTATGACATTATTTACACACAAAAAAATAATAATATCTGAAGTAGTTTCTATTAGGAGAGATTTGGATTAAGCAATGCTTTTATCTTGGTCAAAACTACAGATTATTTCTTGAGCCTGAATTCTTATTTCTTTCATAGTTCTGGAAAGAAAATTCAACCTGAAGACTCTGAATTATGAGAAGATAAATAAAAGAAAATAGTGATATATTTCTTACTAGGAGGAACAGTATCAACAGTTGATCAGGAATATGTGTCTTTTTTGAGTACTCCACATATTTTTGTCTCCTGGAAAACAAAATATATCATATTCAACTTACTGAGAAAATCTATCTCTAAGAATATCTCCACATATTCTTAAAAATGTAGAAAATTGATTGAATATTCTACACGATTGTGTAAAATCAGCCAGCAAGATGCTACTGTTTATCTTTTCAAAACAGACTTTCCAACCTGCTCACACATATTTTCATAAAATAAATCAGGAAAAGACATAGCTCAATTGTTAGCTACTTCCTGTCAAATACAGGTGCACTCCGCTGTTTGTTATACTATGATATACTCGTACGATAGGGGATATGTTAAATTTCTGCAACTGTTTGTAACTGGTATCAGACACCAGTTGCTTTTGAGGGCAAGATCTAATCTTATTGCTGTCAGAAAAAATTCTGTACATGCTAAAGGATTTTATCTACTCAGAACTTACTCTTGAATGTGCTTGTTCCATGTGGAGATGATCTGCTACAAGCTGCAGGTAACCAGTGCTATAATATACTTCTTCCTCTTCAATTCCTGTTGTTTGATGCAATCCCATAGGTGGTTTATTCCTTCTTAGAAACCTTGGTTCTGTCAGAAATAAATGAAGGGGCTGCAGAAGCAGCGGGGTGGGTTGTCCATAGCCCTCATTCCCCTGCACTACTGCAGGGAGGATGTAGAAGAGTGTGGACTGTGGAAAGATGTTTTTAATTTGTTTTTAGTTTTCTGACTGCTCTAGTCTCTTACTAGCAGTAGGCAATAGGCAAATTCATTACGCTTCCAAGGCTGAGTCAATTTTGTGTGTGATGGTAACTGGCGAGCAGTTTCCCTGTCCTTGTCTGAATCCATTAAGCTTGTTTCTTCCCCTGTTCCTTTAGGATGGCTGTGAGAGAGCAATGCGGTAGAACTTAGCTGTCTATCAAAGTGAAACCACAACAGTACCCAACAAAGTACAAAACTAATGAAAATGCAGCTATAAACCAAAGGCCTTGATTGTGGTGATAAATCAGTTAAATAGTCTTTTTAGATTTGGGAAAATGCCATGTAGCCTGAACCACTGTCTCCACTGTGTTTTGAGGAGTAGTTTTTATGGAAAATTAGTCACAATTGCTCTTGATTGTATTGGTCTGTATTTTATTTGTTATTTATATTCATAGTACATTAGAGCAATATCTCTGTGTTTCAAGGACTTACTGTGCCATTCACAAGAAAAATATGAAACTGGAATTTGCCTCTGCTACCTAATACTTAAAGTACATAAAGAACAATAACAGGAAAATGCAAAAAAGGTAACAAGGAAATTATCATATATGTGTGATAAATGCATGAGAAGATACAAGTTATTGCAGAAAGCCTCAAAAATTTGAACTTAATAGAAGTCTTGGAGGTTTATTTGTAAACATATAGATGACAGGGATTTGATAGTAAAAGTGCTATTTCTAGGACTATTTAATGTGTCATACAAATATAAGCAAAGTCTCCACTCTNGATCATTGCAGGGGAGTCAGACTGGGTGATGCTTAAGGGTCTCTTCCTACTCAAATAATTGTATCATTCTATGACATTATTTACACACAAAAAAATAATAATATCTGAAGTAGTTTCTATTAGGAGAGATTTGGATTAAGCAATGCTTTTATCTTGGTCAAAACTACAGATTATTTCTTGAGCCTGAATTCTTATTTCTTTCATAGTTCTGGAAAGAAAATTCAACCTGAAGACTGAATTATGAGAAGATAAATAAAAGAAAATAGTGATATCTTTCTTACTAGGAGGAACAGTATCAACAGTTGATCAGGAATATGTGTCTTTTTTGAGTACTCCACATATTTTTGTCTCCTGGAAAACAAAATATATCATATTCAACTTACTGAGAAAATCTATCTCTAAGAATATCTCCACATATTCTTAAAAATGTAGAAAATTGATTGAATATTCTACACGATTGTGTAAAATCAGCCAGCAAGATGCTACTGTTTATCTTTTCAAAACAGACTTTCCAACCTGCTCACACATATTTTCATAAAATAAATCAGGAAAAGACATAGCTCAATTGTTAGCTACTTCCTGTCAAATACAGGTGCACTCCGCTGTTTGTTATACTATGATATACTCGTACGATAGGGGATATGTTAAATTTCTGCAACTGTTTGTAACTGGGATCAGACACCAGTTGCTTTTGAGGGCAAGATCTAATCTTATTGCTGTCAGAAAAAATTCTGTACATGCTAAAGGATTTTATCTACTCAGAACTTACTCTTGAATGTACTTGTTCCATGTGGAGATGATCTGCTACAAGCTGCAGGTAACCAGTGCTATAATATACTTCTTCCTCTTCAATTCCTGTTGTTTGATGCAATCCCATAGGTGGTTTATTCCTTCTTAGAAACCTTGGTTCTGTCAGAAATAAATGAAGGGGCTGCAGAAGCAGCGGGGTGGGTTGTCCATAGCCCTCATTCCCCTGCACTACTGCAGGGAGGATGTAGAAGAGTGTGGACTGTGGAAAGATGTTTTTAATTTGTTTTTAGTTTTCTGACTGCTCTAGTCTCTTACTAGCAGTAGGCAATAGGCAAATTCATTACGCTTCCAAGGCTGAGTCAATTTTGTGTGTGATGGTAACTGGCGAGCAGTTTCCCTGTCCTTGTCTGAATCCATTAAGCTTGTTTCTTCCCCTGTTCCTTTAGGATGGCTGTGAGAGAGCAATGCGGTAGAACTTAGCTGTCTATCAAAGTGAAACCACAACAGTACCCAACAAAGTACAAAACTAATGAAAATGCAGCTATAAACCAAAGGCCTTGATTGTGGTGATAAATCAGTTAAATAGTCTTTTTAGATTTGGGAAAATGCCATGTAGCCTGAACCACTGTCTCCACTGTGTTTTGAGGAGTAGTTTTTATGGAAAATTAGTCACAATTGCTCTTGATTGTATTGGTCTGTATTTTATTTGTTATTTATATTCATAGTACATTAGAGCAATATCTCTGTGTTTCAAGGACTTACTGTGCCATTCACAAGAAAAATATGAAACTGGAATTTGCCTCTGCTACCTAATACTTAAAGTACATAAAGAACAATAACAGGAAAATGCAAAAAAGGTAACAAGGAAATTATCATATATGTGTGATAAATGCATGAGAAGATACAAGTTATTGCAGAAAGCCTCAAAAATTTGAACTTAATAGAAGTCTTGGAGGTTTATTTGTAAACATATAGATGACAGGGATTTGATAGTAAAAGTGCTATTTCTAGGACTATTTAATGTGTCATACAAATATAAGCAAAGTCTCCACTCTAGATGACTTGTCAACATGCTTAAATTGTTTCCATTTGTATGTAGATACTGTGGGTGTTTGGCATGCTGCAACTATTCCTAGAACAATAAAATTCTTTGATGAAGTAAAGGGCAATGATAGATAAGTTGCTGTTGAATTTAAATATACAAGGACTGCTCCAAAAGTAATTCCAAGTGATGTTGACCCGAGACATCAGAGGGAGATGTTGGTGGTATGGCAGCAGAGGTTTAACGTTCCCACCAATATCCCATTACATTTTATTGCCTTGTAATTGATGGACATAGAGGGGTCATCAGACAAAATGGTGTCTGACATGGAAGTATTTTGAATAAGCAACATGAAATGAAGTTTTTCTAGCTCTAGAGGCCTAATTTCAGTGGTATTAGAGAGAAGTGGACGTTTGTTTTTTTCAGTAGAATAAATAAGCACTGAACCAAGTTGCCTTTTTTGAAGTAAATCTTGTTTTCCATAAATAGGAATATAACCTACTTTATTCTGAAGAAGAAAATGTAATCCCACCATTCTTAATTAAACTCCTTTAAATTAAGACTGAGGGGGAGGGGAGAGATAGTGAGCATTTCAAGGATAAGGTGTAGCATCGCATAGATATATTAGGGGGACGGGGTACTAACAGGGGCCTGTAAGGACCTGCAGCTTTGAGAAGTACTAGCAACATTGCAGCACGTAAAAGTTCCTATCATGATGAATCAGTGACTACTGGGACAGTAGGAGAATACAATGGGGAAAATCAAGGGAAATACTGAAAAGGAATTAAGGAGTTATCCTATTCTATAAGAGGATTTATTTTGGAATTAAAAAAACTTATTTAGCAATCAAATATGTTGGCTAAGTTTGCATTTTGTTCTGATTTTGTTTAAAAATACATATTTTCAGAAACATTTAGAAAATATAGTAGTGTTCAGAATTCACTGAGTGAATATACCTTCCTTGTATATGTAGATAGATTGTACATTTGATCTATTAAGGTGTCTACTTCAAGGAATAAATTCATTTACAGCTTTATTTGTTCTCGTGTCTCCCCATTATTTGCTACATTATGTAAATGGCAATGTCAGATTTAAACATAAGCATTTAGTTATACATTTCTTCACTTAATACTCCAAGACAAAGAGGAATAATGGTAAAAAAGAAGTAGAAATGAAATAATTGGAAAAATAAAACACGAGTGATTTTAGTCTTCGCTGAAGTCATAAATGAAAAGGTTATGTTGCTTTTTCGTATTTGTAATTATTTTGATAGATGTTAGTTCCAGATTTATTTCCTTTTTCACTTGCATTGTTTACCTTTTTACTGTTTTTGTTTTTCTGGAAGATTTTTGTTTCACATGTTATGTGAGCAATTTTTGTTGTTGTGATAGTTATATTTCTGAATTTGAAAAATTGTGACTCTGGGAAAAATATCTATGATGGTACAGGAATGTTCATTCCTTTTCTAATCTGGCAGGACCACGTCAAGTCATTATCCTGGTTTCAACTCAGATAGTGTTGATTTTCCTCATAGTGTCTGGTATACGGCAATGTTTTGGCTTTAGGAGGAAAACAGTGTTGATAACACAGCAATCTTCTAGTTGTTGAGCAGTGCTATACAGAGACAAGGATGTTTCAGCATTTTGCACTGCTCTGCTCGAGATGGGGCAGGGAATGAAAAATAAGCTGAAAGGTGACAGAACAAGGACAACTGGCCAAAAGGATATTCTGTATCATATGACATTATGCAAAAACTAGAAAACTGTGTGAAGTTATCTGGGATGAAACTCAGCATCTTCCTTGGCTTTGGTCAGCGCATGGCGAGCAACTGCATTGTGCATTACTTGCTCTGTAAATACATACATTATCATGATCGTTATTATTTCTCTCTCTGTTGCTTGACAAATAGTTTTTGTTTTTATTTTCACAATCTATGAGTTCTAATTCTTTTCCCCATTTCTCTCCTATATCTTAATAGGAGGGGGTAGTGAGTGAATGACTGTATGGTGCTGAGCTGATTGATCCAAATTTGCACAGATCTAAATTAGAAGAATTTTGATTGAACTAAACTCTCTTCACAATAACTTCTGTCTTCAATCTGTGTTTGCATGCCACAAGATAACTCAGAAGCCAATTAGTTATCGAAGTTTCTCTTTTTGTATTAGCACTGCAACCTACAACTTTAAAGTAGACTGAATAATTTGGAACAGAGTATAAATTCCTTTTTTTTTTTTTTTTACTGGAAACTGTAATGTGCAAAGATGCTTATTCAAATGTAACCACAATTTCAATGTGAATTCTATTCATTTGCTTTAGCAACTCTGAAATGACTCATCTTCCCATTGTCTAGGTTGTATTATTTTAAATTCTTCAGTACATTAAAAAGGAACAGTTTGTTCGCAAGAATCCTGAGATTAAAATAATATCTGCATCTTATTCAACAAAGAAAAAAAATTGAGGAAAGCAATTGCTACATCCTGGGAGGTACTAGTTCTGTAATCGTACTATTCTAACTTCACTAGAGACCAAGAGAATGTCAAAAACTTCACTTTATTGTCACATTCAGTTTTCTCATCACATCCTTATATCCTAGGAAAATGTCAAGTAAATCCAACACAATTAGAGGTATCCTTGACTGAAAGGCCATGCTATTCTTCCTCAAGAAGCTTTTAAAGGAAGATTTTAGAGACCATTTACTCAAAACCCTGTACTTCACATGTTCTTAAACTGAAAAAAAAAACAACAAAAGAAAGACAGAAAGAAAAAGACTTCCTTTTTTTGCATTAAATCCTGAAGGTTAGTGCTAGCAGCATATAACATTGTGTGGATTCAGTAGGACAAGCATGTTATTTCCATCTCAAACTCATATTTTTTGTAAATTATTTATGTCTTGGGCACTAGATCAGCAATGGCACAGAGACCCTCAATTCAACCATTTACATGTGTTGCAATTGTTAAGAATAAATAAATAAATAAATAAAAGGGGAAAAGCATTTTCAACTTAAACTCTATCTTAAACAAGTTCTAAAATAAGTTCAGTATTTATCCTTTTCAATTAATGTAAAATCCTAATAAATATTAGATTTCTTATTTATTTTTCATAAATTTTGACAGTTAAGATAATCTACATTATGCTTTGTCATTAAAACAAAATAAAGTTATTTTTTTTAAAAATACTACGAATGTATTTTATAGGTCAAAAGTAGCTTGACAATGCATGGGTTACCATGACTATTCAAATATCAAAGTGGCTTCCAATTAGTAAGAATGAAAATCAGTGAGCTCATGTAGTACTATAAACCAATTTCTTCTATCTATATATTAGATTATTAGTGTTTTTATGTGCTTGATTGTGTGTAAATAGACTTCCCCGTTCTAAGAATGTCTTTGAACTTAACAAGAAATATGAAGTGTATATTTTTCTGTGTTCATATAGAATCATAGAATCATAGAACCACTCAGGTTGGAAAATACCTTAAAGATAATCAAGTCAAACCACAATATTACCATACTACCTTAATTCTATCAACCCTCTGGTAAATCATGTCCCTGAGCACCGCATCCAAACAGTTTTTAAGCACATCCACGGATGGTGACTCAACCACCTCCCTGGGGAGCCTATTCCAGTGCCAAACAACCTTTTCTGTAAAGAAGTGCTTCCTGATATCCAACCTAAACTTACCCTGGCACAACTTAAGGCCATTTCCCTTTGTCCTGTCACCTGTCACCAATGAGAAGAGACCAACCCCACTCTCACTGTAAGCACCTTTCAGATACTGGAAGAGAGCAATAAGGTCTCCCCTCAGCCTCCTATCTCCCAGACTAAACAGCCCCAGTTCCTTCAGTCTTTCCTCATAGGCTGTATTCTCCAGGCCCTTTACAAGTCTTGTTCCCCTTCTTTGGACCTG
>VXAB01014061.1:0-18599 GCA_013399175.1 Odontophorus gujanensis
TTCCCGTCTCAGCTGCCGCGTTTGCTGACGTCTCGGAGGTACTCGATACTCCGCTTCAAGCGCCGATACCATCTTGCAAAGAACGGCTTAAAATATTTATCCGCTCGGGAGATGGGAATCGCTGCCGCTGCCAGAGATCGGGATCTCGGCTCCGCCGCGGCTCCGTCGGATCATAATCGACCCGCACTCGTTGGGAACGAGCAGGAGATGGAGCGAGATAAGCACCTGCAGCCTCCCCCACCCCTGCGGCCCTCAGATAAAGCCCTGCGCAGGAGCTGCCGGGCTGCGGGCCAGCACGGGCGATCCGACGGCGTTTGTTGGACGGGGCGGGAGGTGGGGACGCTCCTCTGGGAGCAGTGCAGGAGGTGGGGAAGGCACGGGCTGCTGGACAGAGGACAGACAGCAACACAAGTGCGAATTGCCGCGTGGGTTTGTGTCGCTCGGAGCAGGGAGGTGTGTCACGGCCCCGCGGAGCAGAGCAGCAGTCGGTCCCGCAGTGCACGGTGAGGAAAGGCCCCGCTCCCCCCCCCGTCCTCCCGTGCTCAGGACTTCTCCCCTCCTTGGACAGTCGCTGTCCAAGCCCTGACCTTCACACTCAGTGTAGGGAGACCTTAAATTCCTCTGCCAGGACCCAGCACGGCGCAGCTGGGAACGTGCTGCGCTGCAGGGGCGGAACTGGAGGTCCTCCTGCTTTCCTGCAGGTGAACAAATCCCCAGTGTAAAAGCAGAAAGCAAACAAGAAAGGCTCTGGGGTGGGGGCGGGGAGGGCTTGCTCTCAGCCACGCTTTTGCAATAGCGTACAGAGCTCCGCGTGCAATCTGAAGCGAGCAGAGAGCTCGGGCTGCAAACATGAGCTCAGAAACTGAGAAAAGATTCACAGAGGAAATGTTTCAGAGGCGGGGAAGGCCGAGTTGGAAGAGCATGCAAGAAGGAATTCACCCCCTGTGCTGCATCTGTTAGTGCTTTGCCACCGCAGTCCCTGCGACGGGAGAGGAAACAGAGGCACAGAACTCTGAGCTTCGCCCTTTGCCACCCCATGCACACGTGCAGCTGCCCTGCTTGGTGCTCAGCACCGTGGAGAAGCTGCTCATTCATTTTCAGTGCCGTCAGAGCCGTTCCCAGACAGAATCTGAAGCTCAGCCCCTCGAGCTGCAGGGCAGGAGGTCTGCAGGAAAAGAGGGGGAGACAGAGGGTCCCACGGAGCCTTCCTCTGTGCACTGAACTCTGCTCTGTGGATTCCCGAGGTGTTTGGGGACTGTTCATCACCTCTTTCTTGAGTGTTCCCTAGACTAAACAAACCCATTTCCTCCGACGTGTCCTTGCAGGTCATGTTTTTCCTACACCTCTGCTCATTCTCACAGCTCTGCCCTGGACTCCCTCCAGCTCCTCCCAGAACTGGACAGCACTTGAGCTGAGGCCTCACCAATATCTCCGAGAATTATTTCTTCTGTCTGGCAAGCAGTGCTCCTGTTTACACATTCCACAGCACTAGTTGCTTTCCTTTCTTCCCCCCCCCCCCCAATAGTGTCACATTTTCAACGTGTGTTACACGTCACTGCAACCCCCAGATTTCCTTCTGAGAGCCATTAGGGACCGCGCCAGGTTGAGATGGAGCTGCTGTCCCAGCAGGACTGCAGCACTGAGCTCCAGCTCCAGCCCTGCCCCCACAGCAGGCTGCTTTGTCCAGAGCACCCCGGACCCAGCGGCCACTGACACGGCAAGCTGCACATTTCTGCCAAACAAAAACCTTCCCCAGATGGAAACGCCACGAGTGGCAGTGGGGCAGTGGGGGTAGGGGAGCATCCAGCAGCTCCTGAGTGTCCCAGAGCTGCAGATCTGAGCGTGTGAGCAGCACCAGGCAGGCTCAGAGCACAGCAGCTGCTGAGACAAGCCAGGCCCAGCACTGGGAAGGGGAACATGGAGCAGCTGGCAGCGACATCCAGAGCGTAATGTCAGATCTGGCGTGGGCTCTCCTCCTGGGACAGAGAGCTGGACAGAACTGCAACTTGGTTTTCAGCTGTGGAAACCAAAGCAGCAAAAGCACAGGACTAAACATCAGGAAGAAGTCATTGCTTTGGGGCTGCTGTGCGAGGGACAGACTGTATTATTTCCCTGGGAAACAGGCCGAGTATTTCATGCAAGACCTTCCCTGATCTCTGTGCAAAGCTTTCCTGCATTACAGTGGTTCTGAGTTGCGTTCTTTCCCGTAATCCCTGATCGTTGCTAAGAGCTCCCATCTTCCCAGTAAGCCTAAACCTTGAGCTTAGCTGAGAGATGTGGGTGAGCACAGCGAGCTGAGCACTGACCTGGCTCTGCTTTCCTTTCAGAGGCGTGAAAACAAGAGCCAACATGAACGTGGGAACAGCACACAGCGAGGTGAACCCCAACACACGTGTGATGAACAGCCGGGGCATCTGGCTGTCCTACGTGCTTGGAATCGGCCTGCTGCACGTCGTGCTCCTCAGCATCCCCTTCTTCAGCGTGCCCGTGGTTTGGACTCTGACCAACATCATTCACAACATGGTAAGCCACTCCCAGGTAAAAGAGGCAAAGTGCTTCGGAGCCACAACCATTGCTTCTGAATCCTTTATGTTCAACATCTGAGCCTGGGAGCAGTCCAGAGGTTCCTTACTTGGGGTGCTGGTGTTATCCACATCTCTGGTGACATAAAAATACGTAAACGAACACACCAATAAAGCAGGAGCCAGAACTGCTGGGGCTGAGTGCAGTGCCCAGCTCCTTCCCCTGCTCGCTGCCAGCTGAGACCAGTTGGTCCTGGGAGCAGAGAGGAGCTAAGGGCAGTGAGGGCCGTAGGTAAAAGACACGGCTGACTGAGCCAGGTGCTCACTGCTTATCTGAAAGCTATGTGGCACTCAGGTTAACACAGAGTGACAGAGCTGTAGGGGTTGGAAGGGACCTCCAGAGATCACCGAGTCCAAGCAGCTCCAGCCCAGCTTGCACAGGTGGGGTCTGGAACAGAGAAGGAGACTCCACCCCCTCTGTGTGCAGCTCCAGTGCTCCGTCACTGCACAGTGAAGTTCTTGTGCTTCAGTTTGTGGCCATTTCCCCTCACCCTATCACCACACACTGCTCAGAAGAGTCCGGCCTCGTCCCTTTGCCTCCTGCTCCTCAGATATTGACAGACGTGGATCAGATCCCCTCTGAGCCTTCTTTTCTCAAGGCTGAACAGCCCCAGCTCTCTCAAACTTTCCTCATAAGGGAGCTGTTCCATGCCCTTTATCACCTTTATGGCCCTCTTCTTCCAGGAGATCCCTGTCGGTTTTATACCGGGAACACGAACAGCTCCTTCCTGCCCGCAGCTCTAGCTGCACTTATTTTAGAGAGCACTTAGCATCGCGGTTGGCAGCTCGCTGCCTCCCCCCCACCCCGGCTTTGCTTCAGCTCTGGGTGCAGCGCATCCCTCTAGCGGGGCAGCGTGCAGCTGCAGGCTGAGCGTGACAGCGCCGTGCGGTTTGTGTTCGCTGCAGAGCATGTACATCTTCCTACACACCGTGAAAGGAACTCCTTTCGAGACCCCGGACCAGGGGAAGGCGCGGCTGCTGACGCACTGGGAGCAGATGGATTACGGCGTGCAGTTCACAGCATCCCGCAAGTTCCTGACCATCATGCCCATCGTGCTGTGAGTGCTGTGGGGTGCCGGGCCGGGACGGGCACTCGGGGCTCTCTCATTCACTTTCTCTCTCTTTTTGTTCCCTTCGTCCCCAGGTATTTTCTAACCAGCTTTTACACAAAGTACGACCGGATACACTTCGTCATCAACACCGTCTCCCTGATGAGCGTCCTCATCCCCAAGCTGCCTCAGTTCCACGGGGTGCGGATCTTTGGGATCAATAAGTACTGATCTGCATAGATGGAGTGCGTGGAAGGGGAGCGGAGCTGGGGGGGCGGGGGGGGGGCCTCNGGGGGGCGGGGGGGGGTCCTCCCCCCTGGCCCTGTTGCCCCCTCCCCACGCGCACCGGCCTAGTTTCACAGCAGCTGTTTAAATGCAGTACCCAATAGACATATACCGCATGCTGGATCCTCATGCCCAATAAATCTAAACAAGCTCCAGAGTAGAGTTTAGCGAGGAGCAGGATGCACGGCGCTGGAGTCCTTTCCTCCCAGCGTCACACGTAGATGCAGACACACCGAGACTTCAAGGTACAAGGAGGAGGAACTGTGGGAAGATTTCCATCTGTCCCCGACGTTGAACGACGAGAACAGGGGCGAGGGGAAAAGCTTGTAGTGCTGGTACTATTGCTGTGGTCAGTGCACTTTACCATGTATTTCCCTTTCTGAAGCCAGGTGCTTTAAGCGATACGCGGGGAAATCCAAAGGGACGCAGCCCAACTCTCCCAGCTTCAGGTTTTAGTTCCATTTCTTGGGCAGAGGAAGAGAGGGAGGGGAATAGAAGGAGAGGTTTTTATTTCGAAATCTTTTACGCCACTGAGAAAGGAAGTTCTACTAAAAGCAGCACAGGAGGAAAACCAAAATGACCTCCACTTCGACACAGCGTTGTGTTTCTGTGGAACCACTCGTGCGGGTCAGAGGAATGGCCCCGAGCTCCCAACTCACAGCTGTTGTTCTCAATGTGGGTCACTTTGCTCCCCATCCCAAACCGCTCCAGTTTTCCAGCACTCTGAGCTCTCAGGCAGCGAAGCATTTGTGTTAAGGACCACGGTGCAGCTCCCTGAAATGATGAACTACAGACAACCCCGGGGTACCCGGTGCTGAGCTGAGCAGGAGAAGGGTGCTGAGGGCACTGAAGGCAACAGATGGTTTTGTATGGGAATGAGATCAAGCCTTCTTCCCCCTCCTGCTGCCACCGAACGTCTGCAGGTTTGGGTTTCCTGGCTGCGGTGCCTTCGTGCTGCTCAAAGCAATCAGTTTTTCTTGCGGGTTGTGTGCTGGATGAAACATGGTTTTGCTCATGCTTTCCCTTAGGAAAACCTGTGTTCTTGGCTGTCTGAGTGCTTACGTTGGCTCACACTGGTGGATCTGCTGCTTTTGTTCTTATTTAGCCAAGTCTAGCTTGAGAAGCCAGAGTGGATAGCAAGTTCTGTTTGAGGGTCTGAGCATAGGACATAGAGGAGCTCCAAGATAGTATATAAGACCTAGTAGTACTCTGTGTATAACTTTAGGCAAGCTGCTTTACTCCAGTCCCATGCTTACTACCAGGCTGCAGCAGAGCAGGGAGAAAGCAGTTAATGTACCTCAAAGCCCTGCTGGAATGCACAGGGCCATTATCTGACAGATGTGAACAGTGGAAATACCTTAAGTGCAAAGGAAGCTTCTGTGATTTCTGAGTGCTGATCTCCAGGGAGAGCATGGCAGATGTGCTGTGTACCCGACTCAGTGGGTTAAACCTTTTGGCCACCGTGACCTGAGCACTGCTGCTTTGGTGAAGGTACTCTACACCCTAAAGTCTTTTAAGCTTCTCGACAGTGACTTCTTTCAAAACAGGGCCACAGAGCATCTCGAGGTGACGTGGACGTCTGCAGTTCACCCAACCCAATGGAGTGTGAAGTGAGGCCAGAGAAACAAAGAGAAAGCGCTGAAGGAAGATTTTGCATTAATAATATGGTGTATAAAGTGGTTTCATTAATGGTTACTTGAGTAATGATTGGTCTCCTGCCTTCCTTCAGAGCCCACCTTAAGGGCAGGTGTCAGGGTCAAAAGTAGAAAAGGAACCTTAAAGAAGAGGCTTTGGGTACTGGTGGCTGTGGCTCGCTCATGGGTTTGGGGCCATTTCCTTCCTGCCAGCACCACGGGGACGGCTGAATCCCACAGTGTTTGAGGTGAAGGGTCTGTGCTGCCGTGGTGTGAAAGCACCGTGCTGTCCTGGGCCTCCCAGAGCTGCACTGAAACCACTTCTGCCCCATTTCTGGTTGTCACGCCCTTACAGACGGGAGTTCAGTGAAGGCTGATGTCACCAAGAAGGAACCACTGGAAGATGTTTCTGAGAGCATTGGACGGGATCGGATCGGATTGGGTGGGACGAGGCCCTTTCAGGTGTCTGTGTGCAGGAGGTCAGTGATGCTCAGCGACGTTCAGTGGGATTCTGAGCACAGCACACGTGGCAGATGCTCCTCTCACACTCGTGCTGACGTCCCACACAGCGACGAGAACCAACTTGAGCTGGGGAATAAAGGACTCCCTGCAGAATAACGGCTGGACAAGCAGGTACTTCAGCCCTTTTGGTTTCTCTCTTTTTTCCCACACAAAACACGGGGGAAAAACTTCAGAAAAGCACCACTTGAGCAACTGAGAGGCAATGGCAAGAGGCCACGCACACATCCAGCCCTGGGGACGGGAGGAAGCAGTCGGGCACTTCTGCTTTGTCAGTCAGGGCTCCTGCCAGGCAGATCCCAACAGGACAACATCTCACAGTCCAAACCTTCGCAGGAAAAAAGCCTTTAAAAAAAAATAAATCCTGAGATTTAGGGCTACTTAATCTTGAGGTCTTTTTTAATTGTTTTTTTTGTTGTTGTCGTTGTTGCTGTTTGTTTTAATAGAAAGTTGGTACTGGCCCTTGAAAAGGGGACAGCAGTTGGGTCACCACTGTTGATCCGTATCTCTCGTTGGGACTTCCATGGCTTTGTCATTGGGCATCATCTGTTTTAAGCATGCACGTGTTGGCGTTTCTGTATCCTCCTTGGATCAACTGAAGCGAGCTCGATTCATTTTGGGGTTGGTTTCTTTTTTTAACAGAACATTCTGAGGTTGTACATAGATTTAGGGTTTGGGTTTGTGTTGTTTTGCAGCCGCCCTTCTTTTTGCTGTGGACACAGAAGCCTCATGTAGAGAACTTTCTAAAATAAAGTGTGAATATTTTTATTACTCCTTTGTACAGCGTTCTGAGAGGAACTAATAAAGTGAGTATTCATGTAAAAAGCAGCACTCAGCTCCTTGGATTCTCACACGGACAGTTTTGCTCACAGATGTGCACACCGGGTGGGCTGAGCCAGATCCTGATGGACCACAGAGCTGGAGGGGTCAGGAGGGACCAATGGGGCTCCCCCAGTCCAACCTCCCCCCCAGCAGCAGCTCTAGTTCCCCCTCCCCACCTCTCTGGCAGCTGTGCCAGGCTCGGTCCCCTCGTGATCAGCCTGCCCTGGGCTGCACACTGTGCCCACTGCCCTCATCCCATTGCTGAGCACCACCAAGCACAGCCCGGCCCCATCCCCCTGACCCAAACCCTTCACATATCGATGAGCACTGCTCACCCCCCCCCACATCTCAGCCTCCTCCAGGCCAACCCTGCGCAGCCAGCACCGCACAGCTCCAGGAAAGCAGCACTCAGTGCACGTTAATGCGAGCACAGCATCGCTGTCTCGGGCCACGCAGCACTGCCACCGCAGCCCCCAAAGCCACTGCTCCTCATCCTGCCATGGGGGGGAGCGAAACTGCGCAGCGGAACCACGAAGCGAGCAAGGGATGGGAGCTACCCAGCGCACAGCGGGCGGGGTGGGGTTACATCACTACTTCTTTCCTTATAGGGCGGCCGGTTCCGGGCTGGCAGGAGGAAGGGGACAGCAAGCACGGCAGGCACAGAAGGACCCGAGGCGTAGCAAGGAGGCACGGCAAGCACAGCGAGCACAGAGAGCACCGCAGCCCCGCACCGGGTAAGAGCGGCCCCGCTGAGCGCAGTGCGGGGATGGGGGGAGGGCTGCCCGGCTCCACCGCCTCACTCTTCTCCCCCACGTTCTGATGTCCGTCGGTCCCTCTGCGACTTCAGGGCTCTGTAAGCTCAGGAGGAGCGCTCGCACAGACCGAGGTTATCGGGGTCAGCGCTGGAGCACGGAGCCGCGATCCCTCTGTCTGCGTGTCCGTCTGTCTCCTCTCCCTCTTCCTCCCCGCGTTTGTCCTTCTTTCTCCTCGTGAAGTTCAGTAACCGGGGCTTATTTCAGCTTCCTATCGGCTCAGAGTCCAGCCTCGCAGCTCTGTTAGGTGAAACTTTTAAAGTCCATTTTGGTGAGAACCACTGTGCTACGGTCACGGTTATGTTTGGAGTGTGAGCGTCCTTTCACTGCAGTGTAACCCGGAGGATTTGTGAACGTCGTCACCCTCCCCGGGCAGGATGTGACAACACGTTCATTTTGGTGCAGAAGAGGGGCAGGGCAAACTGCCTGCCCTGAGATCCTGCTGGGTTTTGCCTGGTTTTGAAGTCTTCCAAGGGAACGGTCCCAGGACGCGGTAGTGAAACAGCCCCACATTGAGCACACAGCACAACTGCCTTCCACACAACGGCCTCTGATTCCTGAGAGAATTAACTCACTGAGTCACAGCAGAGCAGCACTGAGCAGTGCAGGGGGGGAAAGGGCCCCTGGAGCTGAACGGGATCCACTCCCTCTGAAAAGGATCCAATAAAGCAGAGCACGGAAGGGATAACACAGCGCATTTTTCTCCTTAGCTACAGGAAGCTGGCTCACTTGTAAATCAAAGCTTATCTCGCTTTTACATGCACGTAACCGAAGGCCAGGAAGCAGAACCAAGGATGCAGAGTCAAAACAAGCTGCAGTGGGAACCTGAGTTTCCATTCCCACCTCTCCGTGCTCAGGATGCAGGGAGAGCAGCAGACGGAGGGCAACGTTGGGTTCTGGGGGGAAGGGGTCGGGGTCACGAGGAACACTCCCAAAGCACTGAGGAGCACTGCGGCACCTGAACCCCCCACCCCCAACACTTTCACTTCCTTTATGACTGTGACCAAATCGTTTTCCCAACACTCTGTTTCGACACAGCTCTCCTCCAGGCTCCAACACAAGGGGGGAAATGCAGAAGCACTGCAAAGAAATTGCTCAAAGATTTATTTTTCTTTCAGCCTCTGCGAGAGCAATGCGTTCGTTGGGGATTCAAGCACTCAGGATCACAGCAGGTGGCACTGAGGTTAAATTGCCGTGCCCAGTTCAGGTTGCTGTGCCACGTGCTGGTATATACTGGTCTGCTGGAAGAGCACGGGTCCAACAGCAAAGCTCTGTCCCCAGCAGCTGTACTCTCAGCCCAGCCCAGGCCTGAAAGCTGCACAGCAAACAGGGATAAGCCTGAATAAGCCCAATCAACAAGGCAGGCACAGCTGCTGTCGGTGTCTCCCCGTGTGTCCTCTAGAAGTAATCTTGTGCAAGTCATACTCCAATGTAGGCTTTGGGGTTTATCGCCCTCGAAAATCCAAAGTAATGTTTTTTGTTGCAGCCTTCTACTTGTGTTCCAGGTCAGTCTGCTTGCTTTCCTTCCTAAGGCACAAGCACGCTGCACCTTGGGTCCAGAATGTTTAGAAAAGTCACCCGAAAAATAGCAAAGCAAATGGATCCCAAAGGAGACCTGGTTCCCGTTCACAGCATCTCAGATCAACACCACTTCAGACTCCTTTGCCTCGTTAGGAGGAAAAGGAAAACCAGATTCCGTCCATTTCCCTGCTACAGACAGACAGAGTACACACTGCAGGACGTGCTGCTGCCTGGAAAGGACACGGACAGCCTTGGTAAAGTCCACATTTTTGCATATTACAATTTCCCACCCTCTCTCTGCAGCCTGAACTGCACTGCAGTGCGTTGTGTGCATGTGTAACCATGCTTTCAGTAACACACCCCATCGTTGCAGAGCTCCTCCTTCCCAGCAGAGACAGCCAAGGCCCAAAGGAGTTCACCAGCACAGGACGTGTCCATGATGGACTGGATGGGACCCTGAGCGTTCCCATTCACTTCACTGAGTTAGAACTGGGAGCAGCTGCCTCCACGTCCAAGCAATGGCACCTCAAGGTGGAAGAGAAGCACATCCTGGTGCCAAAACTCGAGGCACTGTGTGCGGAAAGGTAAGGCAGACACAAAGGGGAGCACAGACTCTGGTTGTGCACCTCTCCATCACACACACAGTGGTTTTTCAACAGCCAAAACTGAGATAGGAGCCTGAGCTGTGCATTCCCGTAGCTGCACGCTTTGTCATTCCTGGCTCCTGCCCTCCAGATTCCCTGCTGTATGGGAACTGCAGAATCAGTGCCTGAACCACTGAGGCACTGAGTCAGCTGTGGGAGCACAGTGAAGGCAATGCACCTGTGTGACCCAAAGGGCTGGAGCCTGAACCCAGCTCCCCCAGACCCCACTGAAGGGCTGAGCACCACTGGGGAAGGATCTCTTTTTGGAGATTGCTTCCTTTAGAGTTTCTGATTGCAAGCCTAGGACATGAGTGAGCATCTTCCTTTATTTTGATTGTCTCTTTCCATCATGATAATCTAACTACACCATCTGTGAAATATCTCGGTTACAGTGCTGCTTGGCATTATTCATTCTGTTAACCACACACTTCTGCAGCCCCATAGCACGTGGAGTTTTGCCACTGAGAAGCAGGAACACCTCCTGCAAGACATCCACGCTTCCTCGTGGGCCCCTCACACAGGAGAGGAATGCACTGAGGACAGCAGGAGTTACAGCCTGCTTCCTGCACCCTTTTTCCCCTCCCCAAACCCTTATGTATTTAGGTGCTGTGTAATTTGAGGGGAACAAGCACACTGCTTCTGGCTCCAAGCAGGCCACAGCGCTGCGACATAACATTTTCTGTTGCACATTCAGTGGAGATACTGTGTCCCTCTCTCCTTTAGGAAAATCAACACGAAGCACGCCTTCATCGAGCAGCTAAGGAAGGCAGGACAGAACTTGTACGTGGTTCATCAAATGCTGGAGACCTCAGAGGAGGCCAGATACGAGGAATGCATGCAGGGGGAGGCGAGGTTCATGGCCCGGTTTTATGCCAAGTTCTCTGCTAAGGTTTGCCTTCTCCTCAGCTCAGGAGCCTCTCCTCCCCAGCCCTGCACGTCATACAGCCCAGTAACAGCTTCTTCACTGAGCAGGGCACTGCTGACAGCAAACAGAGCATAACCATACCCAGGGGCTGCACCGTGGCCTTCAGGGTGAAGCAGCTGACCATCGGGGACACCGCGTGGGGTGAGTGGCACAGAACTTCCAGCTCCTCCATCCAGGGAACCCTGCAGCACAGCAAAAGCACACACTGCCCCATGGGCACCCCCAGCTCTGCAGAAACAGACACGTGACAGCACAGGGAAATTAAAACTGCTTCTGTAACGCAGCCTTTGGCCAACCCGGAGCTGACCCAAGGCTCCTGGCAGCCCCCAGCCTCAAAACAGAACAACCAACAGCAGAGCTCCCCCGTTCAGCTCCGGGTGTTTCCTAAGTCAGCAGTTCTGTTTTTATACTGTTACAGGTATTAACCATTTGCCAGAGAACAATGAACCAACGTTTGAATCTGACAGTAAGTGCTGCATTTTAATACTCCTACCTGCAACACCGTTACCCCGTTTGGGAAGGATGGGATCTCTTGGGATAGACACAATCCCTCAAAGCGATGGGGGCTGCTGCTGATTGCTGCCTACAATCCAACCCCAAACTTGGTATTATTGCACAGAATCAATCAGTGAATGCACTGCAGGACTGCCTAGCTTAAAGCTGCAGTATTTTCTCATGTCCTGGCTTGAAGGTTCTGCACACAGAGAACTACACGCACTGGAGAAAGAAGTTAAGCAGAACTGTGACATTCTCTCCCAGCTGGCTGATGAGCTGAACATCATCATTGTAAAGTCCATCAGAGCAGTGATGAGAGACAGGAACCTCCTCGAGGAGCTGGCCAGGAAGGTAAGCACAGTCCTCAGTGCCAGGAGTTCTAAGTACAAAGACATCTGTTATCTGTTATCACATCTCCTGAGGGATTTGCACGTGTAGCTGTGGTACAGCTCACCACGTTCCCCTGGCCCTTATCACCACCCAGAGAAAGAACGACGGCGTGAACAGACAAGATCTATCTGAAGATATCAAAGCATTGCAGTCTCATATTCACTATTTAATTGTGAATGCTAAAGGTCCCAATCACAGCCTCACAATTAGCTGAAGGAGGCAAAGAGCCCCCGACACGGTTCTTCACACATTTGCTTCTGTGGGTATACTGCAAAGAGCCATCAGTGGGACTTTAAATCACCCCCAAGAGTCCTCCCCCCTTTCTCTCACAGATGGAAGCAGTTCTCGATGAACCTGAGAGTTGTGAGCTGACAACACAGAGCCCGGACCTGGAAGATCTGCTCTGCACACTGCAGTTTTCTCCACGTCACCATCTCCTCCACCTGACAGGAGCCATCTCCTACACTCTGGATGCCTTCAGTGGTAAGGGCTCCTGGCACACAGCAATGCCTTCACTCACCCCACAGGGAGGCCGGGGCAATTTGGGGGCTCCTTGGTACAAATCTCTTTTAATTCTCCAGAGCTGACGGAGGATCAGCTGCTGCTATTGCTGGAGTCTTGGGAAGTGAAGATTGTGCCTCAGCAGCTTAAATTGGTGAGAAAATATACAACACTGGCCCTTGGCTCACAGCAGAGGGTGGGAGGCGAGGGGAGTTCAAGTAAAGCAGTGAGCCACTGCTCCAAACATGGCAGGAGTGGAAACATGACTTTTTGAGGTGATTCTTCTCAATATGAAGGCAAAAACTTCTACACTGCTGTGCCAATAAGAAGCATCGATTCAGAGCCCACTGCTATCACTGTTCTGAAGGAGCAGTCACCATTTGCCAGCTTTCCTGGCTCCAGATTAAAACAAGAGAGCGTTAGCACAGATTTAGAGTTCAGAGTCACAGAACTGTAGGGGCTGGAAGGGATCTCCAGAGACCCTTGGGCCCAACCCCCTGCAAAGCAGCACCCCGGCCCAGGTTGCAGAGGTTGGGGTCCTGATGGGTTTTGGGGTACAGCTTGCTTTATTGTAAACTCAACACAACAGCATGGAACATTTTAGGGGTAAGAAGCATATAAAAGCATTATGGTTTAGTATACCCACAGATGATGAAAGATCAGAGATTTAACACCCAAAGAGGGATTGTTAAAGTGCTGACTGCACTGCTTCTGTTGTTGCAAAGGTGAGGAGCATCCTGGAGCAGAACACAGAGCGTGGGGAGCAGTGCTGCAGCACAGCTGCCAAATGGACATCCCTCAGAGAGCAGGAACAGCAGCTGACCACAGTGATGCTGAGGATGAGCGGGGTGGAGCTGCAGGGAAGCAGAGCTGCTGCATTCAAAGAAGAAAACTTCCCATCCCTGGCAGCTCTGTACGCAGCCCTCTACGCACTGCACTGCCTGAGCACATCGGGATAGGCAGCACGGCTTGGGGCTGACTGAGGGGAACTGCCTGGTGTGGCTGAAAAGCAATTACACTCAGTTTGTATCCTCCAGTTGCACCGCAGCGTAGTGAGGTGTTCTTCTAAGAGCTCAGTGCTGCTTTTCCCACTCATTTCACAGAGTCACAGCGTTGTAGGGGTTGGAATGGACCTCTAGAGATCATAGAGTCCAAGCCCTGCCGAGCAGCTCCAGCCCAGGCTGCACAGAGGAGACCCCACCACCTCTNGCCCCAATGTTGGCACAGAGCGCCGTGCACAGCGCTGAGCCGCCCCCCTTCTGCCCCCCGCAGACATCAAGGAGCACGTGAAGCAGTTGGAGAAGGCCGTGTCGGGGAAGGAGCCGCGCTATGTGCTGCGTGCCNCCCTCCATCGCTCCGCCTCCCACACCTCAGTACTTATAGACGTGGATCAGATCCCCTCTGAGCCTTCCTTTCCCACACGAGAGATGCTCCGGGCTCTGTATCATCCCCGTGCCCTGCGTGGGACCCTTTCCAACAGCTCCCTGCCTGCTTTGCACCGAGGAGCCTGGACACGGTGCTCCACGCGAGGCGTCACCAGGGCAGAGCAGAGGGGGAGCATCGCTCCCTGTCCCTGCTGCCCACCCAGCTCCCACTGTCCTTCTCGACCACCACGGCACACTGCTCACGGCCACCAGGACCCCAGCTCCTCTCAGAGCTCCTCTCCGGCAGCTCTCCCGCTCCACGCGTGCTCCCATAAACCCCCACGCGGTTCCTCTCCCCGCATCCTGCCGGGTCCCGCCGCCCCCAGCTCCGTATCATCACCAGCTCAGCCACAATAACACCGAACGCGCCCAAACCCATCACCGACCCACGTCCACGCGCGGTCGGCGTGGCCGGAAACACCCGAAGGGCGTCCGGGTCGGAAATAACCGAGCGGCGCCGAGCTCGGCGCTCGGCAGCTCAGGTCTGGTTGAAACGCTCCGCTGTGATTGGTCGAGCCCGCCCCGTCCCGGCGCGCCCCGCGCGTGGTGCAGTGTCACCATGAAGCAGGACGGCGCTGCCCGGCGCCGCGGGGNCAGTTGGAGAAGGCCGTGTCGGGGAAGGAGCCGCGCTATGTGCTGCGTGCCCTGCGGGCGCTGCCCTCCACCTCGCGCCGCCTCAACGCCAACGTGCTGCACAAGGCCGTCCACGGCTTCTTCACCTCCAACGGCGCCGTGCGGGATTTCCTCCTCGGTTTCCTGGAGGAGGTGCGGCCGTGGGGCAGCTCTGTGCCCCCACGGAGCCCCTGCGGCGCTGCTGTGTGGGGCGGGGGGTGTGGGGCTGCGTGGGGCCGGACGGGCTCGTGTGCTCAGCCCCCGTCCTCCCCGTGCAGCCCATGGACACAGACACTGAGCTGCAGTTTCGCCCGCGGATGGGGAAGGCGGCCTCAGCCCCTCTGTTGCCAGAAGTGGAAGCTTACCTGCAGCTGCTCCTCGTTATCTACCTGATGAACAGCAAGCGGTACCCGGAGGTGAGGTGCCCTCAGGATGCAGCTCTAAACCTGAGCTCTGCGGTGCTCCTGGGAGCGGGGAGCTTCAGGACCCGCCTCCCTCGGCAGCTCAGCTCCAGCCCGGGCTCCTTCTGCTCATCCTGGGCCGCAGTTCTTCTGCTCTGATCTCAGTTTCCCTCCTGCAGGCTCAGAAGGTGTCCGATGACCTGATGCAGAAGATCAGCTCCCAGAACCGCCGGGCCCTTGACCTGGTGGTGGCCAAGTGTTATTACTACCACTCCCGCATCTATGAATTCCTGAATAAACTCGACGTGGTCAGGAGGTAGGGCCGACCCCACGCAGCCAGGCTCTCCCTGTGCCCTCTCCCCACGCTCTGCACGAGCTCTCCCTCCCCCACAGCTTTCTGCACGCCCGGCTGCGTACAGCCACGCTGCGCCACGATGCGGACGGGCAGGCCACGCTCCTCAACCTGCTGCTGAGGAACTATCTCCACTACAACCTCTACGACCAAGCAGAGAAGCTCGTCTCCAAGTCGGTGTTTCCCGAGCAAGCCAACAACAACGAGTGGGCCCGGTACCTCTACTACACAGGTGAGACACAGCCCGGGGTGGGGGGGTGGGTCCTGCAGGGCTGGGGGTGGAAGCTTTCAGACGGGATGCAGAGCCCCCTCTGGTCAGATTGGCTTTTCCAAGGCGCCTTCAGCCCCGTGTGACCGCTCTCCCCCTCGCAGGGCGCATCAAGGCCATCCAGCTGGAGTACTCTGAGGCACGGAGGACCATGACGAACGCTCTGCGGAAGGCACCGCAGCACACGGCCGTCGGCTTCAAGCAGACGGTGAGCAGCACCCGCTGTGCTCCGTGGGGAAACTGCCCCTGGGCTCCACCCGACCTCAGGGGCTCTTCCCACTCCAGGTGCACAAACTGCTCATCGTGGTGGAGCTGCTGCTCGGGGAGATCCCGGACCGGCTGCAGTTCAGGCAGCCGTCCCTCAAGCGCTCGCTGATGCCGTACTTCCTGCTGACTCAGGGTACCATGTCGCTGCTGTGTGTGTCCCTGCCCCCACCCCTCGGTGCTGTGTGCCCCACTTCGAGGAAAGCCTCGGTGGGGGGAGCGCTGGGAGGGGTGGGGTTCCTCTCCCTGCTCTGTGTGGGGCCGATGTGCTGCACCAGTCAGCAGTTTCTGAAGCGTTGGCTTCTCTTTTCCTCTCGAATGGGGCGGGTGGTGGATGGCAGCCTCGTGCTCCCCGCCACACCCCGGCCCTCCCTCCCTCTCTTTCTCACACATTCTCTCCCCCACTTTCCCCTGCCCGCTGCAGCTGTCAGGACTGGGAACCTGGCCAAGTTCAACCAAGTCCTCGATCAATTTGGGGACAAGTTCCAGGCTGACGGCACCTACACGCTCATCATTCGCCTGAGGCACAACGTCATCAAGACGGGTAGGGGAGGGGCGGTGGTTGGGGACCGTGCCACCAGCAGAGCTTTGGTGGGGGGCTCTCTGCCACCCCGCTCCGCTCCTTTCCCTCCCCCAGGGGTCCGCATGATCAGCCTCTCCTACTCCCGCATCTCCCTGGCTGACATTGCCCAGAAGCTGCAGCTCGACAGCCCCGAGGATGCGGAGTTCATCGTTGCCAAGGTAGCTGTGCAGGGAGGGACCTGGGCTGCCCACTGCTCCCACCAGGCCTCTCCTGCCCCGCCCCTGCCACGCTCCCTCCCCAGAGCTGCTGGTTTTAGGCTGTGCCCCCCTGGGCAGTGCTGAGGGCACTGAGTCCCATCTCTGAGCGCTGTCCTGCGCTCGCTGCCACTCCCCATCTCCTTCCTTTGCTCCAAACTGCTGCTCCACCCCGGGAGGAGGCGGTGTTGCCCTGACCCCATGCCCAATGCCTCGCAGGCCATCCGGGACGGCGTGATCGAGGCCAGCATTAACCACGAGAAGGGCTACGTGCAGTCAAAAGAGATGATCGACATCTACTCGACCCGGGAGCCCCAGCTGGCGTTCCACCAGCGCATCTCCTTCTGCCTCGACATCCACAACATGTCAGTCAAGGTGAGCACGGCCCTGCGAGGACCTGGGGGGCTGCAGGGGCGCTGGGGGTGGCACGGAGGGGGGAGCTGGTTCAGCTCAGGCTGTGCTGGAGCTGTTGTTGAAGGGCACAGTGGTGCGGAGCGGAGGCGTTTCTCGGCTCACAGCTTCTCCTCTCCCTCTGCTTTCCAGGCCATGAGGTTCCCACCCAAATCTTACAACAAGGACTTGGAATCTGCGGAGGTGAGCTCTCTCCTGCTCCCTGCTGGGCTCATTCCACAGCTCCGTCCCCAACCTCGGCCTTTGCCTTCCAGGAGCGCCGGGAGCGCGAGCAGCAGGACCTGGAGTTCGCAAAGGAGATGGCAGAGGACGACGATGACGGTTTCCCGTGACCTCTGCCCTGGCTCTGTGTCTTTTTTAATTTGTCCTTAGGGAAAATGCTGTCTGAGGAGAGCTGCCCCCGCTGCCCCGCTCCCCCCTCTGCCTTTCTTTTCTAAGTACCTGCATGTCTGTACCGGGAGCGGGGGGCACGCGGGGTTCCTCAGCCACAGGCCGTGACCTCTTGTCCCCTACACCCACGGAGGGAAACCCCTTCCCCAATAAACGAACATTCTTTTGAGGTTGCCTGTGCTCCGTGGTTGCTGAGCCCCACGAGGCGCACACAGATCCGGGGGTGGGAGCTCCCGGGGCCGGGGGGGACGGTGGTGGTGCTCCCCGGGCATCGCTGCTCCCCCACAGCTCTCGTACGGATCAAAGGGTCAGACTTTGTTAAGCTTCAATTATGACTTTAAAATAAAAACTTGGAAAAACAAACAGCTGTCCTGCTGCCGTGGCTTGGTTGTGCTCGGAGGGGAATGAGCTGGAGCTCTGCTGGGACCCCACCCCCCCGGGGATGGAGGTGGGTTCATAGCAGAACTGCTGCACCGTGGGAAAGGGCTGAGCCCCACAACCTCCCCATCCCCACGAGGAAAGGCAGCGGGGTGGGGCCCTCGTGTGTCCCACAGATAACGGAGTGGGGTCAGAGATGCCGTGGGGGCCACGCAGCCCAACAGCTGCACACTGCTGGGAGCAGCTGTGCTCGGCCTCGGGGGGAGATCTGGGACTCTCCCGGTGTGCCCATGCTGGGCCAGTGGCCAGGGGCTGTGCCTCAGAGTGGGACAATCCCAGGGGATGGATACGGCCCCGTCCCTGCTCCGGGAACACCGTGGGGTCCTGGGGACAGGAGGGGGCTGTGAGCCCCCCCAGCGCCCAGCGGGGACACGGTGGAAGCGGTGACTTCCTGGCGGATGCCGGGAGGGGTCCGAGGGTCAGCAGAGGAAGAGCGGCCACGAGGCAGAACCGCAGCGCTGACCCCACACCACCACCCACGGGGTTTCGGGTCCGGCTGCTGCCACTTCCTTCCTTGGAAGAGCGGTGGGGGCTTCGGGCCCTGCGGGTGCTGATTCAACCCCACCCTGAGCCGGCCCCGATTCCTGACAGCACCGAGCTGCTGAGGCAGCAGCGACGATCCCACAACGGGAACGACCCCGACTGCTCCAGAGAGAGCCAAGGCAGAGCCGGGGGGGCTTCTCCCAGGAAACCCCACTGCAGAGCTCACGCACGGGGTGCTCCCGCACGGCCGCAGAGCAGAACCTCAACGCTGCCAGTGGAGCGTCATCATTAGGCTTCAGAGTTAACAAAGAGCTGCGCTGTGCCGGGCGAGGCCTGCCATGCTCAGGGGTGGGCAGCAGCACCCGGCTCCTTCCCTCGCTGGGGGCTCGGGGAGAACCCCATGGCTGCAGCCCTGCTCTGTGCCCCCCCCCCGGGGCAGCAGCAGCCGGCCCAGCTGGCGTCGGCCCGTGAGGTCCTCCTGGAATCGCTCGCTGGAAACTGGCCCCAACCCAGGGCCCACGTCACCACGGGGGGGCCAGGACCGGCCAACCCCCCGGGGCTGCCCCTGGGCTCTGCTTCCCCGAAGGGGCCAACGGGGAG
>VXAB01014062.1:0-16235 GCA_013399175.1 Odontophorus gujanensis
TTACTATTACTATTATTATTATTGTTCTTGAGTTTTTAGCTGCTATAATATTGATTGAAATACTGTAAATCCAAGGTGGAAAGTTCTACTAGTATATCAATTGAGTATACCAGTCTTAACAGTGAAGAAAAAATTGCATTGCTATGGTGGGAAATGAAGGGTTTGTATGTCAAATGGGGGGAAATCCAGGAGTGATGCACCCCACACAAATGCATACACAGGTGCCATTCCCTTTCCAATCAGGCTTAGACCTAGAGCAGGGTTTCCTTTAGAAGCCACTGAAGCTCGTGGGCTTTCTGAGAGCTGCAGATTGCAATACAAAGTATGTAGACACTTCCTCACCTACTGACGGACCTCCAGACCCATTCCCAGACCACATACCCCAGCTTTTGGAGAGCTCCTGTGAGCAACCAGGACCTGGCAGTAGGGGTGGTTAAATAGGACTTGGGAGGAGATCATATGGTGCCTCTGGAAAATTCGCTCCCCAACTAGAAAAGCGGTTTTCAGCTCCTTGAGATGATGAGAGGTTTTCTGCCCTACTTAGAATTGGGGCAGATTTCCCAAAATGTTTGGGTATTAAAAATACGTCAGAGCTCTTATTGAGTCCTTCAAAAACAGCAAAGCTCTGACACCTGTGACAGTGAGAAGCCTAGTTTGGAAAGACGTTTCAGGTGACTGTCTCAGAAATGCAGTTTCAACCGAGTGATCCCATGTGTTGAAGCACTGAGCAGATAGATACCCAAACCCTGATCTTAGTGAAGACTTTTTGGCCTTTCTGAAGCCAGCAGCACTGAGCACAGGCACCAGTGTAGCCCAGACCTGTACACCAAGAACCTGGGTGCCAGCTTTGCCGAGTACTTTTAAGAACTCTCTTAGACTTCTCCATTTGAAGGTGACATTTATTTTCAATTCTCCCCACAATACAGTGATGAAATTAGGTGAACTTTAAATCGAACTTCAGTGTAACAGGGTAAATAAGTCTCACAGCTGACTGCAACGAGTTGGCGTCAGAATAACCACCTGGCTCCACAATTTTATCATCTTAACAAATGTTTGTTTTCCATTTGCATTTGACAATGGAATTAATAAACTATTTTACCAATTTAAGCTTAATGAAAAGTGCATGCCACCGCTCAGTTCCTGACCCCACTTATCTCATTTATAGAGTTTGCAGTTTCCATAATGGCAAAACGAGGCGTTTTCTTTACATCGTTTCAAACGCCCCCATTTCCAATTTTCATGGTAACAGTGAGGGCGCTTAACAACAATGCTCCATTGATCTGCTTTGTCTCTTACCTGCCCTGCAGCCACCAGCCAATTGTTAAATGCAAAAGCCACAAGCCCAGATAACAAAATCGCCCATTAGTGTATAGGCCTTGGCCACAATGGTTTCAATAATAATTAATATGCAGGATAGCTAGTCGTGTCACACACCATTTCAGACTCGAATTGCATCTGTCAGTCCAAATTCTGACTCTGCACGAGGCATCCAGCCCCGAATCTAGTTAGACAGCTAACTGAATTAAAACAAAAATCTACAGATGCATGATAAATGCACAGGATGCTATGTCACACATGAATGACTTCTGTGCAGGCCAAATGACAGATGTATTTCCTCGACTCCAGGCCAGACTCCAGCACAAACCACTCTTCATTTATCAATAATTGGGCCTTAATTTCATTTGGCAGTGCTAGAGCAGCATGCTCAGCTTCCTCTCCAATAGACTAACGCTAATTAGACTTTTTTTTGGGCATCAATCTTTTTATTTTATCCTCTAATAATCAACCATAAGCATAGCTATATCTTGCCTTTTTCGAGGGACACGGTGCGCTTTACCCATAACTCATTATTAGTGATAATGGAATGGGAATGGGAACCATTCTATTATTTATGTCTGAGAAAGAAAGGCACAGAACAGGAGTTGGGGATCGCATTCTGCCCATTCACATCGAATCAGCATCTTGATTCGTTTGCCACCTCTTTTGAATAATAAATGCCATGTTCTATTAGTCCTTATATACTGAAAAGGGGATTTTAGTTAAATGGAGTCTATTTATCAGGGAGATTTTTGGGTAGAGTTAAACACAGCACAGCAATTCTGAAGTAAGCGTGACAGGCAATATCCAGGCACTGGCACTGATGTGGTTCAGTCCTAATGACTGCCGAGCACTTCTGAGAGGTGCTGCGCATCTCAACTCCATTTGGACAACTGAGTTCTGTGGGAATTTTGGGCACCGTGCTGGACTGGGATTCTTAATGTCCTGCGTTGGTAATGGCAAACAGTAGGATCCCATGCAAGTCTGCCAGACTTAATTTTGTTCCCTATATCCCAACCCCTATGTGTACAGGTAAGAGGTTATGTGTATATACACACATGCACACATACTTAAAGAGAAATGAAAGAACATGCAGGTGAGAGCGTGTGCACACGTATGCATTGAGGTAGGGATGGGGTAGCCTTACAGTTTATTTACACCGCACATTATGCCATCAAAGGCTTTATCCCTGCAGTGTTGAGCTTGGCGGCTCAATTCCCCACAGTTTCAAACGCAGTGATTGAACTGACCTTGGTTTACATAAGTTCTGATCTTATCACCTATCTTCTCCAGAAGCTCAGAGACAAGCATGATATCCTCAAAGCCTTTTTTCTGCCTCCAAGTGAAAAACTGAAAAGGCTGTTCCCATTTGCAGAGAAGACCTTTGCTTTAGGTAAGTGCTAAGCCCTATTGATTTGCTCCAGGGATCAGTGCTGCTCGGTGCCACTCACGCTCCCGTCAGTGCTTTTGCACACAGCACTGTGTTTATTGGCACAGACTAAATCAGCGATGTGGTCCTCGGGGCTGATTGCTATGCCCAGATGATCTGTTGGAGTTTGCTGCATGATCCAATCTATGGTATAATTGAAGAGGATGAGGAACAAAATTCATCCTTGTTTCACCCCAGTAACTACGCCAAATTCAACAGAGAGCTCTCCATATGGTCCGACACAAGTTAGGTAATGTGTATATTATGCCATAATAAATGAAGTCTCATAGGTCTTAGTGGCTAGTTATTATCAAAGATCTTCCACAGCAATTCGTTGTGACTGGAACAGAATGCAGCAACTGGAAAAATGATAAATAGTGCTGTTGTATGGTCATGATAGTGATGGAAAAATCTGGGCTCGCAGTCTTTTGCTAAGTAACAGTGTGCCCGCATGTGTTCGCTCTCCACTTTTGGAAAAGACTAACTGCTCTGAATTCAAATTTATTTATTGCCAGAATGAATGCAGATGCACTTCAAGGGTCTTTTCCTAAAGAAGCTCTGCAACTCCTGGGAGACATCTTTTCCCAGAGGGTATGAAGGCTGGGAGCACTCTTTATCCCCAGTGGATGTTGCAGTGTGCGAGCAGTGGCACAGCATGCCTGGGTCAGGCTCTCCTTTCCATCTCTTGCCGCAACCAAATGAGCTCAGCGTTAGGTCTTCCTTAAGGGATGAAGGAGTTCTAAAACTTCTTTCTTCTGGTTGGAAATGTGCTCGGATTCACCTCCTCCTCCTCCTTGTTTGTACTTGTTATTATTATAATTACACTTTTTTTTTTCTTTTTTTTTGGGGGGGCTGGGGGTTTGTAATTATATTTGCTTAAAAAAATTCAGATGACAATGTCAGACCATGGGATAATAACCCACGGGGCAATGGAAACACCATTGAGGTGGTATTTAAGTACAGAACTCTAGTAAAAAGTTGTTTTTCCCTCCAGCTCCAATTCCATGAACCTCATCGCCTTAAGTAGCCATACAGTATACTGCAGTTCTGATAAATTATGGAACTCCTTGTCACCGCTACTCTCTACAGCAAAAAACTTTATTGTCAGTCTGATAGCTGCCTTGCTGACTTATTTATTTCCCTTGATGAGAACAATAAGAAGGCTCCTTCCTCCAGTGCAGGCTGCTGCTTACACCCACGGACTCTGCAAACAGAGCAGATCCAGCACAGCCCCCACGTCTGCGACAGCGAGACACAGCTCAAATATTATTCATAACCACCCAATTAGGGTTGCTTACCCCAAAAGAACATTTTTTCCTCATTATTATTTCACTGCATGTGGTTTGCAAAATGCAGATTTGCTTCTGAGCCTTACTTTTGTTTTCACAAGCAACATGATCAAGTCTTCGTGGAACTCTGCTCCAGCTCAATAGATTGATCACCAGATTCAATTCCTGATTATCTGAAGATGTGTGACTGCTTTGTCTGTACGTTGACCCGAGCCACAAACCTGTCACTTAAAAAAGATTTGTTAATGAGATTCCAGTGCCACCGGACCCTTAGCATTTCTTTTTGCCTATAAACTCATTTTATTGTTCCACCGTAGTGAGGAAAACTGCTGCATTTGTCTTGGAATGAAAAATACCACCCTTCATATAAATAGCTGATTAATAAAAAACAAACAACAAAAAAACCCCCAAAAAACAACAACAACAAAAAATCCTTCCAAGATTATTATTTTGGAACACGTTACTGAGAATGGTGGTTTTAGGGATCATTTAACTTCTTCCTTGTATCTCCAGACCCAGTTCCTCACCCTGGGACACGGGACCACAACTGCTCTGTGCCAGGAACCTGTGCTGGGAGACGTCCCCCAGTGCCTTATCAATACCTTCCTTGCTCCCAGACTTTTCTGGTCGGTTACCATGGCAATCCGTTGCCTCAATGGGGTCCTTGTGAACTTGTTTACCATCCCAATTATAACATTTTCAAATCCAGGCTGATTATGACAGCTCTGTGTCGCCCATCTGTGCCTGATCAGATCAGCACTTCCACAACAATACATTGGCAGGTCACCATCGTGTGCTCCCCCCGCGCTTCTCCACGGCTGAAATGCAGCAAATTCGGATGCCTGTGGGAAGCGGTGGGCTGGCGAGGGGGCACCGGCCATGTCGGCACAGCCAGAATTCCTTAGAGGGGTAGCAAATTATAAATAGGAACTCCTCTGTTGGTGATGAGACAGATTTGCCCAAAAGGGCTGAATGTGAAAATAGGGTGAGATTCCTACACCAGGAAGTTACAAAGTCATATTCTTTTATTATTAGTTTATTTATTTGCTTACTGTTACAATTGCAGTTCAAAACGAATGGTGTGGTTCCACAACCTTTTTAATTAAACTCCTTTTTTCTTTTTTCTTTTTTTTTTCTTTTTTTTTTTTTTCTAGTAAAAACGGGTTCTGTCCATGGCATAAAGCATAGCACAGCCCAGGTAAGGCCCAAGGCAGAACCAGTGCCTTCTCCACTTGAAAAAATCAAACCAGCTTTGAAGCACGCAAACCGTCCTACAGATCCTGCATATTCACAAATAAATTTCACATGAAAACCTGTTAATTTAACAAAGAGGAGAGGAAAGGGTACAAGAAACCAGAGGCTTTGACATATCTGCCAAGGAATAGATTTGAATGGCTCTCTTAATCCTGCAGACAGGAAGCTGCTGAGATCCATGGCGGAAGTCACAGCCAAATACTTTCAGGCTAGAGATAAGCAGGTTTTGGTACAAATTTTCTACAGGGATGAGAATTCAGCCATTGGAAGCAATGAGCGAGGGCTGTAATGGAAAGTCTATCCCTTTGAGTCTTAAAAGCAAGACAGATATCCTCATGGAAGGCTCGTCCTAGCTCGGCGGCAGGACTGTGTTGGATGCAGCTATTCTGGGGCTTTGATTAAATTAAATGATGATAATGGTTCCTTGTCTCTGAATCTGTAAAAGAAAAGTACACTTAAAAAAAAATATGTTCTGGTGTCACTGGTGCCAACTTGTGACTCAACTGCAACATGCGCATATTTCTCACAGTTCAGGATTTTTCCAAATAACTCGGTGTTCTCAATGGGTTCATTATGAGCCTCTGAAGGAGCATTGTTAGCATCAGCCTGGGACAGAGCCTCCTCCCACTCTGCTTCCGTCCCCTCTCCAAATCTCTTCCACCGCCGGTAACACTGCTTCCACTGGGTTTTCCCAACGAAGATAAAGCAAATCTGTCTGTCAGCATGTGTCTGATTAAGCAGTGTCTTACTGTGCTCAAAAAATAAGAAGTGCTTTGGCTGGTGACTGGAAAAGAGCAATGTTGCAGATGTCCAAAAGAAGTTTTTGAGACACCATATAAAAACAGCATTTCTCTGGAAAGGAACAAAACAAAACACAACAGGAAATCACATCCCCTCAGTGAAAACATCACAATTCTCTGCAGATATGCCGAGAACTGGATGAACCCTTCTTTGGGGCTCATGGGCTTTGCTTCCCTGTGTACCCTCAGCTCTTCCCCGCTCAGCACTGCAGAGCTGGGATGCATGGCTCAGCACACGGCTGCTTGCACAGCATGGCACTGTGCAGCTGCAGACTTTGAGCTGTGGAGGATGTCACCTCTCCAGCACTGCAGGGTCCCATGCAAGGCATATTGTAGTGTCACGTCCCCACTGCCCCATGCCTGGAGTGGAGCAGGGCTTTGTCCTTGGTACAAACTGCACAGGAGATTATAGGCTTGAATTGGCTTCCAAAGCACCATCTCTCTCTCTCTCTCTCTCTCTCTCTCTCTTTTTTCCTCTCATCTCATTTTCATTTCATTTCTGTTTCTCTGATTCCAATTTCAAATTCTGGAATAGCCATTGAGAGCTT
This sequence comes from Odontophorus gujanensis, assembly GCA_013399175.1. Lineage (NCBI taxonomy): Eukaryota > Metazoa > Chordata > Aves > Galliformes > Odontophoridae > Odontophorus > Odontophorus gujanensis. The sequence goes on from VXAB01014062.1 coordinate 6,638, forward strand.
TTAGCTGATGAGCAGCAGCAGAAGCCACCAGTAAGTGGACGGGCAGACAGCACTGGCACTCAGACAGCAGCCTCTGTGCAGCAGACCCGCACCCTTCTGCCCGTGCCAGCAGCCTCTCCCTGCTCCTCTTCCTCCTCTCCCTTCCCGCATGGCTGCACTGAGCCGGCCATGTGCCACAGGGACCTGCTGCTCGTTCGGTCAATTTGCAACACTGGGAAAACGATGGATTTCAGAGTGGTTGGGTTTTTCTTTTGCAGATCCATTTTCTGTTTTTGTTTGCCATTACAACCTATCTTCATTTCAGCTGTGCCTGTGGCAGACCATTTTAGAAAAATGCTGCCTTGCCTGCCAGAATACTTCTACCATACTTTGTTTTTCAGTCCCACTGAGCCGAGAACATCTTTTGCTTGGTTTGGAGATACATAGCTGAAAAAAAAAAAAAAAAGAGTACCGAGGGGTTTCCATTAAAAATGTCTCCTTAGCTGCACACCGTGCTCCATGAGTGGGACTGGTCCCTGAGAGATGCCACTATAGGAAGACACAGCAGCACCCATAGGACTCCACTCAAATGACACAGTGGAAATAACCCAACAAGAAGGGGACAAGACCCAGGCCTCTCCTTGGGCAGGGAATGCTATGATGTTCCAACACTGCCTGTGCTCATCTCTTCCCAAGCTGGGTCCCTTCCATTTGCTCCCACACCTCCCACCCAGCTGCTATCTGGTGTGGTTACTGCTTTTGTTTCAAAGCATGGTGCTTTGGCTGCTTTATTGCTTATAAAGAATATGTATGCTGCTATTATTATGTTGTAAGTTGCTGCACTGCACTGCTAATAGAAGTTGCTGGCCAAAAAAATATTCATCTAGATTGCTCCTGGTGCCAAGTCCTAGACCTGGGTGGATGCTCCACCTCTGAAGATAGGCTGGACCAAGCCCTGAGCACCCTGACTGAGCTGTAGATGTTCCCGTTTCTCACATGGATTTGGATCATTTGCGCTTTATAAGTCCTTTCCAACTCAGCCAATTCTGTGATTCCTCCGCAGTGACTTCGCATGGTTGGGGCTGGCAGTGAGCGCGAGCCTTGGGCATGCACGTCCAAGGACATTTGTTGATCAGATGATTCATCTGGACCTTTGCTTTCGATCCAGTCTCCAGGGCGCTCGAAAAACAAAACAGAATCCGTTATGTTACCTAAGTTGATTACTGCCTTTGTTATGTAAACCAGAAAACTTCTATTAATGCACAACAGAACACTGCCTCTGCTCCTTCCAGGGGATGCAGCCCAACCCTGAGCCCGCTCATGCTTATCCCTTATCGGATCTGCAGATTTGCTCCCAAACATCCTCCACAGTGCCTCTGGAGAAGGGCAATAAAGCACAGAGGGAACTGTCTGCTTTCTGCTTTGTTCATGCCCAATTTTGATAGGCAGCAGCAGGAGCTGGGTTTGCCCCATGCACATCAAGAGGAGATGAGTGCAGAGAGGGATGCCTCTGCCATCAGGCATCACCCTCACCTTGCTTGAGGGGCACCTCATGGTGGCACAGCTCCCAGACTCTTGCTTGTACCTTCAGCCCCACATATGTGCAGCTGGCCCCACTGCAGCTGCTGGGCCAAGGCTGAGGGCCAAGTGCTTCTTTTCATGGCAAACGACATGCTGTAGTGCTCAGGAACTTTCTGGTGTAGGAACAAACACTACTTTGCACAGGAAAGCCATTTTTTAACTGGGGACGATTGAAAGACGTATAATCAATAACAACAAGAACAGGCTCTCTGTGAACCTTTAAATGATTTGCAATAACCCTTGGCTCTCTGGAAATACAGATGGTGTGTTTATTGGAGATAACACACGATTAAGATTGGGACTTTTTTTTTTAATGCCATTTATACAGTGTGCACCCCAGAGCAAGAATTATTCAGGTCTTCACAGATTCATCTATGTTGGAAAAGACCTTCAGGACCACTGAGTTCCAACACTAACCTGACCTACTGAGACCACCACTAAACCACCATGTCCCTAATAAAGCATCCTTCAGGAAAAAGCACCAAAACCGCAGCACAGTTCTGGTAAATGGATAAAGGACCCAATAGAAACTCTTCCATGGGAGGTTCCAAAACGTTTTGAGTTTGAAATATGGCACAGTCTCTGGCATGGGCAGCAGCATCCACCACTGGTCTGTCCCCACCACAGATCCCTTTTTTCCTCCCACCTACCCAACTGATGCTCATTACCAAATACTGAAAGCTTAGCTCCAAAATATCAGAGATTCCAGCTCCCTGGTTTCTCGGCAGAGGGTGAATAGAAGTGATTTGCTTAAATGGGGACTTAATATTCAAGTTTCTGTATCAGCCACCCATTTTTGATGGTTTATTATGATCAGAGGTACAACTCCATTGAGAGATCAGTGCCTGCAGAAATTTTAAAAAGAATGGAGAAAATTGTATACGGTTATAGAATTTTTGATATGCATGTTAGTTTTAATCTGAGTAACATTATCATAATTTAACAGAGGAGATGTGAAACATTCAGATACAATAGCTGATGTAATTAAATGTAGAAGGGAGTTGCAGAGAAATGACAGGTTTCCATTTTCGGTACAAACACTCTTCCAAAAATTATGGGTGCTCAGCAACAAATATGACACCTATCTAAATTCAGAAAGCACAAAATGTTCATATTCATATTAAAAGAGAATGTGCAATAAGAAATCAGGCTGAGAACCGGTGCAGACGCGAAGACCGCATCAGACATGGGTGAGGCACAGATGACCGAGCAGCTCGGAACAGTGCCTTGCGCAAATGCCGGGGTGTAAATCCTGCAAGCTCTGATGTAAATTGTGCTGTGCAAGGCTCAGTGGGGTGAAATACTTCCTCATGTCCCACTGACACATTGCAGCTCCTTTCTATTGTCTGAGCAGTGGGGACCTTATTCTCGAGACTCCTGACTAAGCTTTGACCTCCTCTTCTTCCTCTTCCTCCTCCTCTTCCTTCTGCTCTTCCTTCTCCACTTCCTCCTCTTCTTCCTCCTCCTCCTCCTCACAGCTCCAGGAGTGTTGTGGAGGTGGAGGTTCCATCACACTGTGTGCCAAAGGCTGGGGAGCAATGCGTGAGACTGGGAGAAGGCACATTTGGATTTGGGTCTTTGTGCTGGTTTCATTTGCTTTGTGGAAATGCAATAATTGCAACCATTCAGTGGATGAAGAAATGAGTCATGGGGAAGCCAGTGGTTCACTTGGGACATCTGTGTCGCGTCAAGCAACCTCTGCTCTTGCAAGGGCTCATGCTGCCTCATGTCCTTCTTCCTCTCCCTTTTCTTCCTCATCACCCTCTTTTCAGCCCTACATGCTCCATTGTAAGAGTGCTTCAGAGCCAGGCTGTTTCTGGGACAAGGGGGTGAGAGTGGCTACACAGTTCCAGTTTCCAAGCTGAAAGGATTTGCTTTAACATCAACTATTCCATTATTGAAAACTAGGGGGAAGAATTACACCGGGCTGGGAGCAGCAGATAAACAGGCAGCTGGCAATGGAAGGAAATTTCTTCCTTCCCCTACCTTGTGCTTCTGCAAGTCACAACTTTGTCAGCGTGTGCCTAACTGTGGATGTAGAAACCCAAGTGTAGGCTCCCAGCCTTTCCCATGTCTATTTCCGTCTCAGACATGAGGCCAGATGCTCAGCTCCAAGCCTGGTACGCTTCCAGGGAAGTGGGGACTGCAGCCAAGGAGCAAAATCAGTACCTGTAGCAGTGAGGAGAGGCACAGGTGAGGGCCCATAACCATAATCATAACCAAAAAACAAATCTAACCATAACCCTAACCATAACCATAGCCCTAACCATAACCCTGCCTTTTCCTGCCCATTTCCACAGTTGGAGGAGGTGGCAGTGCTGGTTGGGCAGTGGGATGTCCAGGGGCTGCACAGAGCACTGCAGCCACTCCCCAAAAGGCAGCTCCCCATTTCCAGTTTATAATCATAGAATCATTAGGGATGGAAAAGACCTCCAAGATCTCCAAGCCCAACCCCAGCCCACCCTCACCATGCCCACTGACCATGTCATGAAGAGCCACGGTTCTGGAACACCGCCATGGACAAGGTCTCCACCACCCCACCCGGGCTGCCTGTGCCAGTGTCTCACTGCTCTTTGGGAGAAGAAATTGTTCTTAATATCCAACCTGAACTTCCTCTGGTGCAACTCAAGGCTTTTACCTCCCATCTTCATCACACAAAGCCTATAAGAAGCAGGCAAATAGAGCTCCCTTGCACTGGACAGTGTGCAATCCCTGCTCCTTCCAATAGTCATGCACAAGGTGTGCCAGGAAAGCATGCAGCTGCATGGTAGCAAAGCCCTCTTCAGGGGTTGGCTTGAAGCACCAGAAGATTTGCTTTTAAGAGTTCCTCCTCCTTCTCTGGTGCAAAGCTTGTTTGCACAGTGCAGTCCTCATGAGCGTTTGAAGCAGAAGGTAGCGCTGGAGGCTTGGCAAGGCCTGCACTGGAAGTCTGTATTTGGATCATGAATCAGTACCATAATTTCTGTGTAAAAGAACATTTCAGGAGGATTTATAGCATAGCATGCTAACATCGGATCTGCTTGTCACAGATCGTGTTAAAGGCTACAGATAAAAGGTTTGCAGTTTACAGCCCTGGAAAATTAGAATGAATTCCCTGCTGTGAGCACAGCACAATGACTAGCAGAAATCTTCCCTCAAACACCGAGTTGGACCAAGAGCCACAGCTGACTGATGGCAAAAGCAGCTTCGAGAAGATGGTTGTGCACTCAGACAGCATGGGGTTCACCCTGACAACAGCCAGTGCTACTGTGACATGACTGAAAAATAGGGGAATATCTTTGGAGAGGACATAGCTGCCAATCCAAGACTATGTAATGCACATTTTTTTCCTATGTAATTTTATATTCTTTTTTAAAGTTAGGATCTTATGTTGTACCCAGGCTTCTGTAGTTCCAGGAGTCTTGTACAAAGTGATGCTGATATGAACTAATTCATACCAATTGGAATCAGCCAACCTCAGACTTGGTCAGCCTGCCCACGCCAAAATGGTTGGAAACCCATTTCCAAGCATACAGGCACACTGCAGACTCATTCCGCTGCCCTTTGCAATTACTTGAAATTAAAGAGTTGTGCTTAAAACTGTGTTCAAATCTACGTATCCCTGAAAAAAAAAATAAAAAAAAATCAGACATATGCTAGGCAGACACACAGAAAACAGAAAGCCTACTTGCAACATAAAATTAGGAAAGACTCAGCGGACTTGTTTTGATTTCTTCTGTGAGATTTGAGTGCAACCAAGCTCAAAACACTAAGTGAAATTTCTAATTCATTGAAACTAATATAAAAAAAAATTAAGAAGTTTCTAAAAGCTTCTAAAATGGGACTGGAGAATTTTCACATGGAAGAAATGTACAAAAGCTCCATGAACATGTTTTCTCTTTTCAAAAGCTGTTTTCTAAATGTCAGTTTTATCGCCTTTTTTTTAAACCATTTATGACCATATGTGTTTTTATGATATTCACAACATGCTTGTGCCACACAAGATGCAAGTGTAATTTCCTGTTATAATGGCACAATATGCATAGCAACAAATGAGAAATGAGTGACACAAAATAATGAAAAGTGGCTCTGTGCGTGTGCATGTGTGTGCAGTGATTCCTTTTACCCTAGAAGGGAATTACCCAGGGAAGCGACAGATTCCACGTGTGGGCTTGGGCCTTAGCTCAGCCCAAAGCATGGCAGGTCCTCCACCTCCAACGGCAACTCCATTTCCTCCATATAAATCAATATGTTTACACACAGAATCATAGGATCACAAAATCATTAAGGTTGGAAAAGACCTCTAGGGCCACCGAGTCCAACCCTAACCTATACTACCTTGTCTACTAACCACGTCCCTAAATAGAGTCATGGAATTACTAAGGTTGGAAAGGGTCCTCTAAGATCATCAAGTCCAACCCACCCCACAATGCCCACTCATAGAATCATTAGGATTGAAGAAGACCTCCAAGATCCCCGATTCAGCCCCAACCCATTCCCACCATGCCTATCTCCATGGTTCCAGAACACCTCCAGGGATGGGGATTCTACCACTTTCCTGGGCAGCCGGTGCCAATGCCTGACAGCACTTTGGAGAAGAAATGTTTCCTCACACCCAATCAGGACCTCCTGTGGCACAGAGTGAAGCCATTCCTTCTCATCCTATTGCTGATACTTGGGAGCTGAGGCCAACTCCCACCTCACCACAGCTCTGAAGAGCTGTAGGGAGCGATGAGGTCTCCCCAGAGCCTCCACTTCTCCATCAGCAGTGGTACTGGTGTTGCTGTTGCAGTGAGTTTGGGCCAGGACCACTCTACCTCATCTTCCTGTTATCGCGGTGGTATGACATACTTGAACTTATTTGATCAGAACAGGATAAAGCGTAACACTGATGATTTTGTTCTGGTTTCTATTCTGTTTACTCTTCATTAAGAGTAAACAAGGTGCCAACTGAAACATCCTTTGCATCAGAATGGTTTGAAAGCCTCGTTTATGGTTCTATCAGAAAACCCACAACTGTTTTCATGGACCTGTGGTCCTCGGTGCTCTTCCCAAAGGCCATTCCTCCCTGAACACACAGAGTTGAGTTTGCAGATTCACAGCCACAGAGGGAACTACAGCACGGGCAGTGCTGACACGGTCCCACCACCGAGAGCAGGGAAGCGGTGTAAGCAGTGTGTGTCTTGTGCACACAGAAATTAAAGCAGCATCTGAGAAGAAATGCTGAGAAACAGCCCAGAAAATAGGAGATAGCGAAGACATCTGTTTTCCTGAGGAATTTAAAAAACCTTTTTTTTTTTTTATTCCTTTTTTTTCCCCTACTGGAGTCAAAGCATCGTTGTATGTTACAGAGTGCAAAGGAAGAGTTTGGGGGCAGTACTGGCTGTGGCTCACAGTGACATGAACAGCCTGTTAAAAAAGGGAATAAAAAAAGTCACCATACTTAAAATATTCATACCTCAGCTCACAGGCAGACGTGCGTAGCAGTTAGGAGGAAAACATTCCTGAGAGCTTCAAGTGCCTGATTTTAGCTTTTCAGGGAATTACTCCTTGAATAATAAATTTCTATGAATTATTTAGAGATTTTTCGTGTAACACGCTGGAATACAATTCCCACCTTGATACATGTGTTAAAGTACACGACTTTATTACATCTTCAGAAGGGCGATTGTGCACCTTGCCCACTGCAGCAGCTCGCCGCAATATTCAGTCAACGTGGTGGAAGAGTGCTGACATCTTCTTCTCACACATCTCTGAGGTCACAGGTTTAAATCCCAGCGGAGACCAGGTGCGGGCTTCCTCCACCATCTGCAGATGCAGGATGAAGGATTTCTGCTGCGCTTATAAAATGCTGGTGCCTCCTGCTCCTGGCCCTGACCTCAAGATGCTCTTGTAGACAGTGGCTGAGAGGCAGCACCTCACCGTGGAGGGGAACAGGATGTATCCAAACTGCAGTCATTTTGCAAAATCTTGGGAAGAAGGTTAGTTGAATTAGTTTGATTCAAACTGATCACTTTCTCCAAGCCATAAATCATAAGCGTTTTAACCAATGCCCAGAGAGCTGTTGGAGCCCCATCCCTGGAGATGCCCATGGCTGTGGATGGGAGAGCTGATCTGGTGGGGAAGGCGGCCAGATCATGGTAGGATTGGGGTTGGGGAGTTTTGAGGTCCCTTCCAACCCAACCGTTCTATAGTTCTATGATTTTTAAGAACTGTTCCAACTCAACCATTTTATGGTTCTGTGACTTCTAAGGAGCTTTTCAACCCAAGCCATTCTATGATATGATTCTATGATACTATTCCACATCACTTGTGAGCACCATTGGTAGCTGTTGAGTTGCCCAGGCTCCTTACTTGGTGCAGCTTTGAGCATGTCATGGCAAGGGCTGGGAGGCCTGTGAATGGCAGCACACACATCATGGATGAAGGAACACTTCCACACAGACTGGTTCACACCAACATTTGCAAACACAGCAAAGTCCACCAGGATTTTCGCACTCAGGTTGGGGCCATAGTGGCATCTTCTTCCAAGACCAGGGTCCTACAGATGGCCAACCCACCATCAGCATCACTGGTTACAAGTTGGAACCAGAGAACTGCCAGCATCCCAGGTGCAGAGCAGGGGCCTGTCCTCATCATCGACCTTGCAGTGGAGTCCTCAGTTAACTGCAGGGCAGGTTTAGGAGGGTTCATCACCCTCGCAAGAAGCCCTTGCCATTGCTCCTGGCTGGGCTGAGGCCGGGCCACCCCATCCCTCACATATCTCCTAATGTTTAGCAAAGGGATGTATTTTCTGAGTGTGTGTGGTACCATGTCCAAATTTAGGAGCTTTTGTATCTCATTATAAAAAGCACTGGAACAAGAGGATTAGGGGAAAACTCTTTGAAAATCAGAGCCCATGTTATTGCTTCTTGATGGACTAACAATTCAGATCTAATTGATCACAGCATTAATTATACATAATCTCTATGTATGAGGGTAGCCTTGTGGGACATTTCTAATCAAATTAAAACTAATTCAAGGCAATCTGACATTACAGAATATTTTGTCTCTGTTTTAGGACAGAGAGTCAGGGGATATAAAATGCATATTACATCTTGATCTGAGTGCACACACTGTAAAAAGGCCTTTAATATAATCACTTCCACGCAGCAGTGATTATGAGTACAGTAGTTTTGCAGCTTACAGAAACAGTTTCTAAAAAATAAATCCAACTGGCAACAGGAGAAAGCTGCTATGTGGAGATGTCAGCTCAGGTGAGTTCATGATGGCAAGAGAGCTGTTGAGGACAGGGTGCTGTGCCTCTCACTGCTTTTTCAGCAGAATTTGGGAGCAATTATTGGGGAGGGTGGTTTTCTGCAGAAGGAAAGATGGTTTGATCAGAGTCCTAATGGTAGACACACATTTGTGGGTTAAAGGGATTCTCATTATTTTTAACTGAAAGCATGGATAGATATGTTTTCATTTCTTTTTTATGAAAACTCTTGGAGGAGTTTGGAGGATGTATTTAAGTGAAAAATAGTGGTTTTAATTATGAGTTAAAAGGCAGCATGCTATCTCACAGTTTGAATGGAGCCCATCCAAAAACACCCAGCAAGAATAAAGGCATGGGAGAGAATCCTGGTGTAAATCTGCACAGCATGGCTGGCTGCATCCTGACACAGCTCTGCTCCCACTCATCTGCCCCCCCACCCCCACCTCCCGTATCCATCCCATCTTTATCCCTGTTCCCATCCCATATCCGTTGCATCTCAGTCCCAATCCCATTCCCAATCCCAATTTCATCTCCATTCCATCCCTGTTCCCATCCCATCTCCATTCCATCCCAATCCCCATCCCAATTCCCATCCCAATCCCCACCCCATCCCATCTCCTTTCCATCCCTATCCCAAACTCCAGTCTGTCCCTCCCCCCATCCTCATCCTGTGCTTGCACTGGTGACAGGGCTCTGCCTCTGACCCAAAGCTGCCAAGATCCTCAGCGGCTGCTTCCCATGCACTCAGAACAGAACTTCAATAAAAAGTGCTTTATTGATTCTAATTAAATCTCTCTTCTCTTC
>VXAB01014063.1:6684-153617 GCA_013399175.1 Odontophorus gujanensis
CCCAGGTAACAGCAACAGGGTGAGACATGGCAGGCTCATGTAGAGGTTCAGGTTGGCTACTGGGAACAATTCCTCACTGAAAGAGCAGTGAGGCAGTGGCACAGCTGCCCTTGGAGTGGGGGGAGTCACTATCCCTTCAGGTGTCCCAGAGCCATGGAGATGTGGCACTGAGGGATGTACAGTGAGCATGGTGGGGGTGGGCTGGGCTTGGACCTGGGTGTCTGAGAAGTCTTTCCAACCTTTATGATTCTATGATGAATTCAAACTCCCCCTTGGTAGCAGCACAGTTGTTACGTTACAACTACCACACATATAGCACAACGCATGGTGTGGGACTATGCTACACCGATATTAGGGTGAAGATGCAGTTCTGTGAATGCACATTTTGCCTCTGTGGGACCCTGTGCCCAAAGTCAAGCCACGTGGTGGATGCTGGTTGAAGTTACCCCCATCTCTGTTGCTGCTGATGGATGGGTTGCTGTGCTAACCTGTGCTCCGTGGGAAGTGAGGGATATCCTCATAGGGGAAGACCATCTTGTGCTCCAGCATATCTGCCAGCTCTCCCAGCCCGGATCCGCAGATGATGGCAATCTTTGGGCACACAGCATTGCGGGCACGTAACCAGTCTGCTGTTTCCTTGTACACCTCATAGCTGTTTCTGCAGGAGGAGAAGAGGTCGGTGAACCCATAACCCTATCCAAAGAATAAACTTCAAAAGATAGCAGCCCTGAAAAAGCGCAGAGAAAAAAGATTTATTAAGACTAAAAGGGTAGGAACTTCACTGCTATTACAGAAGATGTTTCTCTATAGCAATCACTTTTAATCTCATTTTACCCCTGGCCACAGGCAAGTTATTTGAATCCTCTCTGCCAGACTTATTTTATAGTGGAAACTGGCTAATGATACCTATATCACCCAGATGTCACAAGGCATAACAGTTCATGCTTCTGATGTGCTCTAGCCTCTCCCTACTTGGTGAAGGAATGGAAAAGCACAGTTAGCCTGAAAAACCTCAACCTGTGTGCGTACATGAGAATGTCTAACCCAGGCTGGGGAAAGGTGAAAGGGAGAAAAGGTGTGGGATCAAACAGCACCAGCAGAGATGAGGAACCTGACTTCATCAGCACTGAGTGCCTGCAGCTCTCAGGGTTTTCTTCCAGAGCCAGGAATACCTTGCAGACATCCACATCTTGTGGTTTCAGTAAGGATGCTAAATGAGGATGCCTGGTTCTTCCTCTCCTCCCCCACGCAGCAGGTTACACTCACAGTGCAGCCCTGAGCAAAAGGTTCAGTAACACATCTATATGAAAATATAAACTAAACCCACGCATTTAGTTTGGGATTTTTTTTTCCCCCCCGTTTCAAAGGGGTATGCTCAGTTACTTTGCCAAAAATAGATCTTATTCAATGCTGGCATTACTTTGCCTGCTTTGAACTTGTCTTTTCAGTAGAGAGACAACTTCAATATTCAGGCGTGACAGTCCAGTATTCTTCAAACACATTAATCACAGTTTTGAAAGTCAATCAATAGAAGAAGAATCCCATAATCCTTCTTCCAATAGGACAACAAAGATACTTTCTGAAAGTCAATATCGAGGTTGATGGGAGAGTCTCTTCAAATGCAAGGTTGTTGATGGCATTTCTGGATAGTTATCTGCTCACTGCCACCAATGAGCAGCACTGGTGGCCGTACACAGGGGAGGACTTGGAGCTGGAGTGAACCAACACGGCCATGGGCAGCACGCTCTGCCTAGCAAGAGGTAACAGGATCAGAAACACCCAAGCATGTCACAAACTTGTGACACCGTGGGAGAAAGACCTTCTGCAGTCCTGAGTTAAAGTGCAGTCATTTAGCTGAGACGCTTTTCAAAAGAGAAGTCTGGAAACAAGAAATTTACCGTAACACGTTGAATTTTCCAAGTGCACCATAAACTGTTGAAATAAGCAGGTTTGAAAACCTCAAGCCTACTCTTGACTATTATCCCTTGCCAAACAACAGCTGTCCCAGGCAAAAATTGAGAGTACTTTGCATATACCAAAGAAAAAATCCTCAAATATTCCTCTATTGGGTAACTGTAACACTTACTTAGCAAAACTGCTGAATAATTGAAAGCCTTATTTAGAGGGAACAAAGAGACCTTAAACACAATACCCAGATGGATGATGTACCTGTGGCAGGCGTAAGAAAAACAATGAGGTCACCAGTATCTGCTCTTTTACTTCACCACCAGTACCTTATCTCTTTATTTTTACACATATGTATATACATATAAAAAAAGAACATGTACACACCCTTGAAAGATAACAGAAAATTGGTCATTATCCCCAAAGCCCCAGAAATCTGGGGATGGAGTGAATCCAGTTCACTGTCAGCTGAAGACAACAGGACTGACTGAGCTGTATAGAGTTTCAGAGAGACTTTTTTTTCCCTTCGGAGCAGAACATTAGAACACTTCCTATCCCAACGTGTTGGAGATGCAGAGCACTGTAACGCTCAAATTCATTTGCTGTGCTCACTCCAAGTTTCTCCTGGGTCCCCATCACCATGATCCAGCAAATGTAGCCTGTACCCTGGATGTGCACGAGGTCTAGGCAAGCTCCTTGACAGCCTGAATTAGCAGGGAGCACCGAGCCCCCTGTAGCTATCCCTTCTCACACAGTGCCTGCCTAATGATAGTGTTCAGTAGCATCGCTTTGGATTAAATCACAGGATCAGCTGAAAGCACAATCCCCTTCATTGTGAGGGCTGTCATCTGCTGGAGGAACGCATCTGCTGCAGAGCACACGATTGCCATTGATAACATCTTTTGTGGCACAAAAAAAGTCCTCATTCTACTTCTGGCTTGGTTGAAAGCAAAGCCATGTAAAATGCAGACATCCCACAACAAATAGCTGGGTTATATTTCAGAGAGGGTCACACTTATATGCGGCGTATGCCCATCTCTGGTCCCACAGCCTCTCCAAGGTCAGCTGCTCGCTGCCATATTTCATAATAGCAGCACCTGACGTGGGCAGATGGCCAGAACCCTCTTCAGTAATAAGACATTTACTCCTGAGCAGCCTCTGCCTGACGTTTATTGAGTACCCAGCGAGGAGAAGAAGAAAACAGGGCAATGTGTTTCTCCATTCCCTTTCATCTCTGACATTGCTGTATCCCCTACTGCAAGCACCTTACCTGTCCTCTTCTGCATAGGCCATCCTCCTCCTGCTCAGCCCAAGAAAGGAATAGCTGTTGGAAGTGGAGCCACAGCTTTTTTGGCCAGCCCAGGAGCAGAACCCAAGAGCAGGTAGGTGCCCACGGAGCTGCTGCCGGCCCCAGCTGGGCTCTGCTGTCCCTAATCCCCAGGGAGGAGGGGCACATCAGGACAGCGGCTTTTCTGGTCTCACTCCACGACACGCCAGCTCCAGAGCTCGGCGGAAAGCCCCACACATGCTTTTATCATGCAGATGGAGCCTATGGAAAGTTCACGTGCGACTTTTCAGCCACCTCTCAGAGCAGCTGACAGCGAAGCTGCACCAACACGCACGTGCTTGTGTCAACCCGTGCCACCCAGCACTGTGACAATGAGATGTTTCCACGTCTCACGTTATCTTCCCATTCGTTCATGCCTGCCCTGCTAGCTCCCTGCAGTTCTCCATTCATTTAATTGCTCCACTCACCTCAAAAGGAAATAATACCTCGAGTCTGAGGGTCACAGAAATGTGGGGGTGGGAAGGGACCGCTACAGATCATCGAGTCCAACCACTGTGCCCAAGCTGTCTGAATGAGTACATTAAGGGAGACCTGGGAAACAAAACACAGCCCCACCACACATCTTTGCAATATGTGTCCAAGACAACCAAGTGCCAAAAAAATTAAAGACATTGGCGATAAGTAAAGAAGAGATGGAACATCCACAAAGGCCACATGGGACTGAACAAAACCAAACCCTGTGCACAAAGAGGCCTCGCACTGCTCACCTTTCTGCATGAGCTCACGTGCCCCAGTCACTGTCACCTGCCTCAAGTCCCGGGGCTAACTCTCTCTGTCCTTTGTGCCCTCTGGAGCCTGTGCTCCCCTCACTGGCACTCAGCACATCCCTGAAGGCCACTACCTCCTCCTGTTAAACTAACAAGTGCAGCAAAGCTGGGCCCTTAGCATTCACTTTCCATACAGTTCTTCAGTATTGGAGTTCTGATGCCCCCCAGATATGTTCCCTTGTAAAAGCCTTAATCTGATTACATTCATTAATCTGATCTTTTTGCAAAGCAGACAAGAGATCAGACAGCCTGAGAGCTCTTCCCAATTTGTTCTTGTCTAGGACAATCTCCTCCCTAGTTCAGATTTACATGGAAAACAGGATTACCAAACAGGACCATTTTATCTATCTTCCTGCAGCACCCATTATTATACAAAAACTACTGAGGTTTATGTTGCAGTGGTGCATGGCCTGGACAGCTACGAGATAAAGGCTCACCCTGCTAGGAAAAAAAAAACAAAAAAAAAAGATATTGGCATTGAGGGCATTCACGCCAATAACACTCCAGAGAGGAAAAAAACTAATTAAACTTCTGCTCCTATACAAATACTCCAAAGAAGATCCATCTAAAGTTAGTGAATAGCTTGCATAATTCTTAAGAAAAAGTACTCAAAGTCTTTCGTTGTGAATCTCTCAGCCCTCTGTGTGTGTCTACAGAAAATTATATCTACAATCCAGATCTGATTGACTTGGGTGCCATTCAAGCCTCATTTCTGCAGCCAGAACTTCCACAGCTCCAGGATGCAGATACAATCACCTGAAATAACTTCCTAACGACGCTCTGCCTTCCTGCAGCAAATTTCTATCTAAAGAAGTGTCGTGAAGTGTTTCTCCAAGTGTTTCATCAAAACATTTAATTAATGCTTTAGGGTACGTCTCCCACTTCCCCGCGCTATCGCAGCACCGCATTATCACGCAGTCTTCTCACGTGTGCTGCACATCGTGCTCCTGGGAAAGAGCTGCACAGGCTGCAAGCTCAGCTCAAGAATTAGGAAGTGTTCTCCAAGAACTAACCAGGATTTTCACAGTAATTTGTCAACTCATTGCTTAGGAAGCTCACTTGTTTGTATGCTTGGCTATCCCACAAGGAAGGCAAATGAGAGCTAATTATTTATCAGGAAAGTTATTGCCCTCGAGATGGCCTTAATCTACTGGAAGATCTGAAGCAGTGCATGTGCTGCCATCATATATCTATAGGAAGGAAACTACAGCAACGGACTACAGGAAAGGGGTGGTCAGGGGAACAGAGTGCTGGGAACTAACAGAGCTCGTCACAGTTAGCTGAGCAAAATGAAAACTGAGCAATGCCCTGATGGCAGACTGAAAATGTTGCCATGGAGGCAGGGGAGAGAAACTTTGCATAGGCACCACAGCACAGGGGTGACACGTGTGGAACAGAGCTAGGCATCATTCAGAAACCATGCTGGCCCTAAAAAAGTCACCTCTTCTTTTGGAGTTTAGTAAGATCTAGAGCTTGTCCAAATCTGTGAATCAAGTTCTTATCCTGGCATCACAACCAGCTGTTGCTCTGGGCATGTTTCTCCATGGTAAGAAAATGACTTCTCCATGGGTAAAATAAGGACACTTTCCCATACCAGGGCCAATGTTGATTACACTTTCTGATCAGATTATCTCTCAATAGGCAATCACACCTTCACACAGCAGAGCTCCAGGCCAGACCTTCCACCAGGCTTCTATGCTCTCCCAGCTCCTCTTTGGGGAAACACCACTTCTTGGAGGTCAGTGGGTAAACACACCTTTGTGACCACAATCCTCCAGGATGTATTTACATTGTCCCAACAAAATAAATACTTTCTTTACTATCTCATTGAGTAGTCTGTAGGACTTTCTCTTAACTTCCAGTTCTCAGTGATTGTTGTGTAAAGAAGTAAAGGCTGGCAACTACAAACCATTTTACTCATCATCAGTATTAGACATCGTTTATCAAAATCTCACAGTTTACTTTCATCATCACAGCAGTCTGGCCACAACTCCTTTGGCAAAGGAAGCAAAATGCAAACCTGCCTGACTTCAGACTGCAAATCAGAAGAGCCCTTACAGAACCTGTCAAAGTCATGAGAAAGCACTGTGTTAAGGACAATCAGCCTCCCCAGCTGGCATGCCCATGGTTCCAAGTGGATCAACACCACGAGCTGCATGTCTCACCTGGGTGGCTGCCTCCTCCCAGCAGGGACTCTAGTCACACCCAGTAGAGGGTCCTGGCAAACATGAGTGTGAAAGTCACAGCTGAGCACATCCAAAGCCCCCACAGTGGGTGCACTTCTGCAAAAGAAATAGAGACTGTTATTTGCCAGCCTTCAAAGAAAGCCATGCTGCCCCCCCAAATGACAAGCACCTTGCATCCTCACATGCAAAGTGAAAGCAAAACATACGACAAACCTTGATCCACAGATACACATTTTTGGGCCTGACCTGGTAGCACTGCAGAAGCAGGGCTGATCCAAAATGAAAGTATTGCATTTCCACATGGAGGAAAGAAGACTGTGAGTAGTAAGATAGAGGAACCTACTCAAACTTCTGCCTTAACTTCAAGAGCTATAATGGGATATATGAGAAAGCTTAAGTTCACAGGGAAACTGAGTTTACAGTGAGTTGTGTTACTCACAACAGAGTTAACAGTTTAGTTACAGAGTCAGAAAAAGCAGCATTTTTTCTTATTAATGCTATTCATCTGTACTGCCTTTAGTTAGGATCCTGATAACACTGTATGCTCAGTCCTTTCCTGCATTTTGAGAAATTCTCCTCCTCAGTCCAACAGGCTGTGGTACAGAAGCATTAGAAGCTCCAGTAAAGCCCAGCAGAACAGAACAGAGGAGGTAGCAGTTCCTCTTCCACAGCACTATCCCTCATGCATAGAATTGTTTGCACTCTCTTTTTTGGTGTTTCCAAAACACTTACAAGTCAATATTGGGTGAAGAAACAACCTAAGCACCTGAAGAAATGTCAACTCAAAAAATCAAGTGATGCATATAGCTTACTATGCATTAACTACTTCAACTCTAGTTGAAAGGAATAGCAAAAGGAATAACAGAATATTACAGTATTACCACACTCACAACAGAGGTAAAAACAGAAGTCATACCCTACCTTTAGCTCATAATTATAAACACAAGGAAGAAAATAAAAACAAAATGCTTGAAACTAAAGCATGCCTGCTATAGTCTCAATAGGTTTAAGGTCTCCTAAAGCAAGGGAAGAAGAAAATTTTAGCAATGCTATTAAAACATTCTCTACACAGCAAAACTTAAAGAATTACAACAGCCCCTAAACACCCAGCAATACCTCCACCCCCACCACAGCACCACTTTAACCTGCCTTTGCTTTCCCCCTTTATAAGTACCCAGATATGTTGAAGAGTGATTTTTATCCAATCACAGGGAGAAGAGGCACTGCACTCATGCACATAAATCTTCCATCCACAGCTGCTGCTCCTTCTCTTTGTATAAAACTCCTCTCAAAAAGGTAAAAAATAGCATATTTGTATTATGTGGCATTTGCTACATTTGGTTTTATCTTTATGCATTAACTCTCTCATAAGAATCAATTCATTTGTTTCTAGGGACTTAAGAGAGTGAAAATTTAAGCTGTGTATTTGTATTTACAAGTTGCATGCATATTTTTAATGCGTATACTTAATTCTTTTCCTATTTTTCAGTAGTGTTCTTTCACTTAGAAAGCAAATCCCCCCAAAGGGAGAAGGGAGGCTTATATATTTCACTATGACTTTAACTCATAATTTCTCTGATTGTGATGCTTATATCCCTTTTCACAGAGCAGGAGAAAGGATTAACCTATGTATTACAGCTATATTCCTAACAGAAATGTGTTATTATTATTATTTTGCTAGGTATTTTGCTCCTAGAAAAACTTCCTGCGGTTATACAAACTTCGGAATCCCTTGTACTCACAGCACTGTCTCTTTGTGCTAAAGCGCATTCTGGATTAGGGGTAGATCCTACTTCATCAGTAAGAAACACATGAAAATACAGCAAATTTCACAGCAAAGTGAAATAATTATTGCTAATTCATGATATGCCACGGGCTGTTTGTTCCCAATTCAACGAGTAGGTGCTGCATTTCCTAACCTACATGTAGCAACGCCCCGTTTCAAGCACTGGGAGCAGCCTGCGCGGAGCGCTCAGCACCTGAGCTGTGTAACTTTGATAAACGTTTATCACTTCCTCCTATAACGAGATACCCTTTGGGGCTGTGTTACAGCTGGGAGGTGGCCCTGAAGAAACAAGCCAGGCGTGCGTCAGGCTTTCTGCCCGAAAACCTGCAGCTGCTCCCCCTGCTCGCTCTTCCTCCCAATCCTGGCTAACTGAGGGTAAGGTAGAGAGAAAGAGAAAGAGGAGCGGCTCGGCTCGGCTGCGGGGCCGGGCGCTGGAGCGAGAGGGGCGGTGCCCGCAGCCCGCCCCGCCGCCGGGCCTGCCTTGCCGCTGCGCCGCCGGGGTAAGAGCGGGGCCTGCACTAGGCCGCGCGGGAGCCGCGGCCTCGCGTAGTGGCGTGCCCGTGCGGGGTGCGACCTCGACGGGGGGCGCCTCTGCGAAAGGCCGGGGATGGGCGGGATGCGGCTAGGCCGCGCCGTGTGAGAGGAGGCGGGCCGTGAGCGGGTGGGGAGGGGGAGCTGGTGTACAGCGTTGGGATGCGGCTGCTTGGGAAAAGGAGGCTGTCCAAACGAGGAGCATCTGGGTGCTGTCGTTGGGGTGAGTGGCTTAGTGGCTTCCCTAGCCCTAGCCCTGAGTGAGGGCTTAGAGCAGGGCCAGCGCTGAGGTCTGCAGAAGGCTGGAACTGAGGCCAGGCCAGCTCAGGTAATGTCAGCTGGCTTCCTGGGGCCTTGCCAAGCTTGTGTCAGGATTTGATGTTGTGAGCATTAATTAAAAGGCTGTGTCCAGCGTCTGTGATAAAAATGAGGTGAAACTAGTTTAGGGTGCAGTGCTTGCCCGTGCTGAGGTCTGTAAAACCTTCTAACTAGGAGGGGTGAGATTTAAACAGGATATAAGGAAAAAGCTTTTTACAATAAGGGCAGTGAGGCAGTGGCACAGGCTGCCCAGAGTGGTGGTGCTGCCCTGTCCCTGCAGACAGCCAAGGTCAGGGAACGGAGCCCTGAGCCCTGATAGAGCTGTGGGTGCCTGCTCACTGCAGGGAGTGAGAGCAGACAGTTCTAAGGGTGCCTTCCTACTCAAACCATTCTATGATTTACCTTTTCTTTGTGGTGTTTGTTGATATGTAGGGCGCTGCTGAGGACGAAACAAGTCTTCATGAGCACAAGTGAAATTAGGCGTGTTTTATGCTTATTGAAAGGCATCCAAGGTGGGGAAACAAGTGGAAATATCACATTGACGCTTCACCATGTGCTGCCTGTAGCAAGCTGATGTACAGCTGGGTTGGCTTGAGGTTGTTGCTTGGGTGGAGGGGGTTTTACCCATTCTTCTTTCTGTTTGCTTCCTAAGTTTCTCATCCCTTTTGAATTTTAAATTGTGACTCTACCATGATATTTTGTTGTATTTTGCTTCTGAGGTAATGGAATGGATTTGAGGATGGTTAAAATCTCATGGTAAAGGATTTCCTGTCTTCTGTACTAATGCTGAATAAATAATGTTGCTTACATGAGAAATCTTACGTTTTTAAGTAGACTGGCTGGTTTCTGGCTTACGAATCTAAATTCTCCTTTGCTGGCTTTGTGCTGTGTACTGGAGCAGATAGAAGACTTGGCAGTTTTGTGCAGCTGTGTTTATGGTGCCTTGGTCCATTTAGAGCACAACTTTGTCATACTTTCTTCTTCAGCATCAAGCACAAGTGACCGCAGATGCAAGAAAATCTTTTCTCACTTCAGATTTATCACCCTTTTCCTAGCAAGCTGTAGGAACTTGCCAGGACCTGGTCAAAATGGTGTGAGGTTGTAACACAGAGAATGTGTTTTGGCTACAGGTGTGGCTACAGGGAGTGGCTGTGAGGAGCTCTGCAAACATCACATTTGTTTTTATGGAGGGGGAATGCATATTAGCTGTGATCAGCTGGAAGAAAATGGAAGAACAGCAGTGCTCCTTTTCTAAGGGTAGTTGCTGTTTGTCTCTCTTAACTCTTCATATTTTGAGCATACTCTGAGCACTTGGATAAATATTGGTGTAATTGGATGAAAAGATTTGTGGCCCATCTGGTTAATTTGTATAGCTCTTGGCATGTTCTGTTTTGAGCCAGAGGTCTAAACACTTAAATATAAATACCTGAGTAGTGAGTAGAGTATTCAGTGTTCAGTGAAGGGCTGAAACAGCAGACAGCCCTTCTTTACTTCCTGTGTAAAGGGTAATGGAACTGATGACCCTTTTCGTTTACAAATGGCTTTATTCACTATAGCCCTTGTCTATTTTATCTCACACAGAAGTAGCCTTTAAAAAAAAAAACAAAACAGAACAAAAAGAACCCTCTTTGTCTAGTTATATATATGCTTATGATTGGAATTGTTTCTCTGCTTTTGTCTTTCAGGCTGTCAGTCAGTCCGAGAATGAGCACATGTAAGAAACCTTGCGTTGAGCAGACGACAAATCTTGAAAAGTTTGACCCTGAAATTCTTTCTGAAATTGAGCAGCTCTTTGCAAAGAAGTTTTCTTACGCTAAGCCACTTAATAATGAATGGCAGCTCCCAGATCCTAGCGATGCCTTCACGTGTGACCACAAGGAATTCAACTCACTTCTTGATCTGAAGAACTCGATGAATGAAGTGAAGAACCAGCTTAGTGATAAGAATCTTATTGAGTGGCATCAGCACACTTCGTTTACCAATAAAGCAGGAAAAATAATTCCTCACGTGAAGAAATCTGTGAATGCTGAGCTGTGCACCCAGGCCTGGTGCAAGTTTCATGAGATACTGTGCAGTTTCCCTCTTCTCCCTGCAGATGCTCTTCAGGAGGGACAGTTGAATTCTGTTCACCTCTGCGAAGCACCGGGAGCTTTTATAGCCAGCCTCAATCACTACTTGAAATCCCACCACATCCACTGCGACTGGAATTGGGTGGCTAACACTCTGAACCCGTATCATGAAGCAAATGATACCCTTATGATGATTATGGATGACCGTCTTATAGCAAATACGCTGCCTTGGTGGCACTTTGGCCCAGACAATACCGGCGATGTGATGTCACTGCAACATCTGACGGGACTTCAGAACTTTGTAAGTCATATGGCCACAGTTCACTTAGTAACTGCTGATGGCAGTTTTGATTGCCAGGGAAATCCAGGCGAACAGGAAGCTCTCGTCTCACCCCTCCATTACTGTGAAACGGTCACTGCTTTAATGATCCTGGGTGCTGGAGGATCCTTTGTTCTGAAGATGTTTACCTTGTTTGAGCACTGTTCTACCAATCTTCTCTTTCTGCTAAACTGCTGTTTTGAAGAGGTCCATGTCTTTAAACCAGCCACTAGCAAAGCTGGAAACTCTGAGGCCTATGTAATTTGTCTTCGTTACATGGGCAGAGAGAGCATTCACCTGCTGCTCTCAAAGATGATGCAGAACTTTGGTACAGATATGGTCAACAAAGCTCTTTTCCCTCAGCATGTGATCCCAGAATCTTTTCTTAAAATACATGAAGAGTGTTGCATGTTCTTCCACAAGTGCCAGGTAGAGACTATCTGTGAGAACATCCATCTCTTTGAGCACATGGAAGAGGCGGAGCAGACAAAGCTGAACAAGTTAAGAGATTGTGCTGTAGAGTTCTTCATGCAGAGATTCTGTATGAAACCCATTGCTAGAAATAACTGGCTTGTCAAGAAATCTCAGACTGGTTGCAGCATGAATGCCAAATGGTTTGGGCAAAGGAACAAATACTTTAGTACATACAATGAAAGAAAGAGGCTGGAGACCCTTACGTGGAATGATAAAGTGGCAAAGGGCTATTTAAACCATGTGGCTGAAGAGCACAGTGTAAATAATGCTGGTAAAATGTGCATTTTGGAAGGATTGTCTTCTAACCTGAAGTGCAACTTGTGGTACATTTTGGAAGGAAAGAGGCTACCAGCAGTGAAATGTTCTCCATTTTGTGATGGACAAGTCTTGGAGAATCTTAATGAAGCTATGAATGAACTGGTGGGGAGGCCAAGAAGCAGCCAGGTGCTGCAGCTCTGTCACTCCTGTGAGGTGCTTACTGGGGAGCAGGTACTGGCAGAAGTGTCTGATCTTTTCCAGTCTTACCAGGAAGTCCAGAATGGAAGATGTGGGGTCAAATTCAAGTGCCTTGTGGTGGACTTCCCATCCCTTTACGATACTGGAAGCCAGCCCAGTATGGAAATAAAGTGCCTAGACTCAGCCACGCTGCTGACTTTTAGCTTCTCTTTGCTTTATGATGGAGAGCCAAAATACCAACAGCAGCTTTTGGAGTGTGTTCTGCATTCCCTGAGTCAGCTTGCAAAGGGAGATGCACTGATTCTGCCTATACTTTCTTGTTTTACACGTTTCACAGCTGGCCTGGTGTTTGTACTGCACTGCTGTTTCAGATGCCTCACGTTTGCTTGTCCGACGTCCCATGATCCACTGAAGACCTGCACTGTTTTGCTGTGTGTTGGTTATCAGGGCCTCCCAAATCCAGTTATTGAATACCTGCAACATCTTCATAAACTAATGAACTCTTTGCTAGACTCAGACTCTCCCAGGCAAGTTTTGCAGTTTGTGCCAATGGAGAGTCTCCTCCAGGGCAAACTGTTGGAGTTCTTGTGGGATTTGAACACAGCCATTGCAAAGAGACAGCTCCACTTGCTTGTGCAAGCTAAGCAACTACAAATGACTGGCAATATTTCACCATAAAATAACTCTAGAGTTGAGCAAGTTGGTCCTATACCTTATTTCTCAGGCAGGTAGAAGTTAAAAGCACTGATGTGCAGGTAATGCCAGTGCCGTGCCTAAGTTTTACAGTCACAGCACTGGGAGAATGTTTTGGGCTACCAGCCCTACTTGTGGTGTACTGGCCTGTAGAAACCCCTGACTTAAATCTCAGGTGTGGGGAAGTTGGGGCAGTGATTGAAGCAGACAAACTGTTTCTTCTGTCACTGTTATCTGTTCAAATTTCCTCGTGTTCCTCCTAGATCAGTGTTGTGGCCTTTGTGATGAGAGGTGGTGTGGTGCCTTACCTGTTTCTTCTGGCCACACTGTGGTGGGCTCTGTTTTATGACATTATCCCCCTTCTGCTGAGTTCTGACACCACTGCCTTCTCTTACAGAGTTTGTGGGAGCTAGAAGTTGATGCTGGGGCCAGAATGCCCAGCAGTATGCAAGCTTGGTATACAGCTTGAGGGGTGAGTGTCATGGGAGCAGGCAACTGGCTTGCAGGGGTTGAGTTGAAGACAACTGCATTTAAGCAACAGCAGAGGTGTCCAGGGAAAGATTAACTTTAAATGTGTTCTGTGGCATAGGACAGGTGATTGGCTTCATCTCCCTGCCCCATCAACGGATGGAGTGTTTTAACTTCATATATATTTTTTTTAATGGACACCTCCTTAATGTGATTTGATTGAAGTGCTATTAAGGAGGAACTGCAAATGTTTTTCAGGGTAGGAGCATGGTCACGTAAAGCTCCGTGTTCCAAGAAATGCTTGGGAGGAGTGCTAAGCTGAAGAAATGTGATACTTTCTTTGGGTTAAGATTTCATTTGGTTCTCCTTAGAGATAAAAATGATGAAATTGCTGACTGACTGCTCCTTTAAGGGAGTCAAATTTCATTTTTCATATTGCTCCTTTGAGAGCTGCATTTTGAAACCTAACTCATATGTTAACGTTTAGTTTTAAGTTTGTAGTTTACATGGGAAAACTTGCTCGGAGGGAGAAATGATGTTTGGAAGGAAAAATGATTTACTGCTGATATGTACAAGATCTCTTAGAAAAAAGTCGGAAATGTGGAGCTGGAAGGAAAATAGTCTCCTGATTAATTACCAGTCACCTTCTGGAAGCACTTCTAATTATGTAATATAGGAGCTTGAAGGGTAATTGATTACTGGTAAGGATTAAAAGCACTGCTGAAAAACTGCTTTGTCTGGAGGTCCTGCACATTTAATAAGCTTTTTGGCCACGTTGTTTGGGGCAGAATTTCATGCATTTAACAGTTCATTTTTTATTTAAGGATTTGATATGAATGAGTTGGTGGCTCAGGTCTGACTAATTCATAGCATTTTCTAAAAGTCATGTTTTTTTTTTACAGCTGTATGTAAGTAGAAACAGAGAAACCTTGCTAACAAAAGCTTCAGGGGTTGGTCCTTGTCCCCTTTCATTTATTGAAATGAGCTTGCTCTGTCGTGAGCTGAGTCATGCTTCCTCCCTCGGACCAGGATTCGGGATTTCTTTTAATAAAGAAACACTGAAAATGGGAGAAAAATAAAAGCAGGAAAGAAATATTACAGGAGAATGAATGACAAGATGGGATCAAGGACCACCTGTAAAAGTCTCCTTTGTCTGAGTGAAAGCAGGATGAAGGTATAGTCCAACAAAGACACCTCTGTCTCTCTGCCACTGTTTTGGAGGTAATTTATGCATCTGAAGCTTGCACTGAGCGTATGAAAAGGCTTCTCTCTTCAAGCAGGGGCAAATGAGATTTCTAGTGCATGGATGCTCTTGCACTGTGGTATTCTGATGTGAAGGCACAGGTAGCAGAAATGTCCCAACCAGCAGATGAATGATGTGAGTTTTTCTCCAAATGTCAGTCTGATGTCTTTGAATTCTTATTGTAAAGTAAAATCTGAGGTGACCACCACTCAGGATGTGTTTATCAAACTTCAGTTTTCAAGCTTTCCTTGGTCTGCTTTGCACATCTGACAAACTACGCAGACTTCTTGGTGATTACTCTAGTCCCACCTTTCCTCACAGTGTTCTGTTTCCCTTTTTTCTTTTTTTTTTTTTTTTTGCTTAGTTTTTAAGAGAAAGCATTTTGAATAGCCACAGAACTGTATGAGATGCCAGATCCCTTAAAACATCGGAAATCGAATGTCACGTGCATCCTGGTGCCCTGTTTGCTCTGGACCTTTTCTTCTGGCAGCTGTCAGGAGGTGATGGGACAAATCCTTTGGCAGCAGCTGCTCCTTCTGTTAAGGAAAATGTACGGTCTGGGAGCTCTTCTTTTGTTGTTGTTGTCTCAATGGCAGCAGTTTCAAAGTTAGGAATGACGCTTGTCTTTTTAATTGCGAGAGTCCTGCATTGTCCTAGCTGTCTCTAGACCAAAATATTCTTTGAGAAGTGACACTTAATTTCACTGGTGACTTTTGGGATATGTAAGAATGCATGGGAAGAATGCATTAACCTTTGCAGAGAGGGGCTGCGGGCTCCTGCGTTGGTCGGTGCTGTCAGTCCCTTTGGCCGACTGGGTTTTGGGTGATGGTTAATGAAGTGTCTCAGCGTCCTGGCTGCCTTTTTGCTGGCTCTTAATTTTTTTTTTTCCTTTAACCTTTTTGAAGATGAATTGAATATTGGCTCTCATTTGTAGGAGCCTCAACTTTCATGCAGGGGGGACAGATTGGTAGATTCAATCAAGGTGTGTGAAAACTTAGAACGCATTTGGTTTTGCAGCTCTGCTACTGTGTGTTTCCAGTGGAGGACCAATATTTATGTCCACCGATGAGCTGCAAGCCCAATTGTTTTGTTCTGAATGTCTGGATTTCCATTTTAAGGCGTCATAGTGGTTGTGTGAAGGTTGAGTGAATTGGATACCTCACCAAATGAAAAAGTTGGTTTTCCCTTTTTAACTGAGTTGCACTGAGACTTGCCAGTTATTTTCACATGATCTTTTGTGGATGCATTTGGATGTGCACAGATTGTGTTTTTGCCACTGGCTCTCCAATTTAATTTCTGCAAAACATAATGAGATTTATAGTATGAAATCTGGTAGCTTATTAAAATGGTACTAATTGGCATCTACTCATCTTAA
Organism: Odontophorus gujanensis; assembly: GCA_013399175.1. Lineage (NCBI taxonomy): Eukaryota > Metazoa > Chordata > Aves > Galliformes > Odontophoridae > Odontophorus > Odontophorus gujanensis. Next base: position 22,623 of record VXAB01014063.1, read on the forward strand.
TTTAACCTGATCTATCAAATTACTGGTGGTAAAAGTAGAATATTTAGCAGATTTACAGTTCATTAAAAGCACAACTTGGGATTTAACAAGGAGGGCTTCGTGTTGCTTATATTGAAAGCAGGAGAAGAAAAGAAGAAATCCCACACCTTGATTTCAGACCACTGTAACTGGATGCTTTAGGATGCCACGAATGAAAGTTGACCAGCAAACTGAAGCCTCAGAACCTTGCCACCTCTTACTGTTCCTAAAACCCATCTTTCAACATGTTTCATTTACAGATGATTTTCAGCACGTTAATGGTGAAGTGGAAGAAACCCTACATTAATTTGCCTTTCCATTTTGGGTGGTGTGAAATGCTTTTGTTTATCAGTGCACGTCCCTGTTCCTCAGCTTTAAACAAGAGCCTCCATCTCAGCTGCAGCCTTTGAATATCTATCTCTTATTTTTGAGCGCTTTGAAGGCAGGGAGATTAAAATTTCCTCCCAGAAGTCTGATAATGGTTTCTCCATCTCATTCTTGAAACCGTTTTCGTGAATGCCATACTGATATCCTCAGCTCCAGTTGTTTGTGTTGCGTTCACCTGACAAAGATCAAGCGGGGCTGTTTATGCCAGCGACGCGTTCAGCCTGTGGCTGCTCATTTCTTACTCTTCAGGGAATAATTTGGGTTGCTGTTGAGCCCTCCTGTGCGATTTGTGGGGGTCCGGAGCTGAATGTAAGTCTGAACAATGGAATTTGCTGGAAGAATTAGCTGGCGGCGGTAGGGACGTAAACAAGCAGGACTGTTATGAGACATTGAAATGCAGGGCATTTTCCCACCAGCAACGAGAGGCTTTTCTCTGCTAAAAATTCTGTTCTAAAGAAGCTCTGAGGTGTCAGCACCTGTTCAAATGGTTTACCATGCTGCCTTTCCTGTACCCGCACAGTGTGTTTGAGCATTGCGTGTATGGAAACCCCCAGGATGGTACAGCAAGGAAGATTTTTCTTTTGTAACACATCGACGTGTGCTTTTGTTCTGAGGGATGTGTGTATGAAATTTTTTTATGTAGATGAAGGGGTGTTGGTTTACGTGGCTGTTGTGTGTTTCTGTTTGGTCCGCGAATGTGTGTTGGAAGAGCTTTCCTAAATGGAAGGAGAACAAAATGTATGCAGAGAAAATAAAATATATCCTATTTTAGTTTTGAAATGTTGCTGTTCATTTCTCTACCTGAACATGGAAGAAGATAACGAAGTGCAGGAGGGGGGATCTGCCACACGGACCCATCGTTGGTGAATGTAGGAGACAGCGGCCTGCTGAGCGTGGAGTGTCTGCTGCTCACTTCCTCAACCCTTTTCCTTTGCAGTTTTCTGTTTCAAAGAGACATCAGTGACAGAAGTGGTGCGAGCAGTGTGTAGGAGCTCCCTGCCCTTGTTAGCCATGTGCTGTGCGTGGAGCCTGCTCGCACAGCAAGAGCTGTCCTGTGGATCTTCAGTTCCTCCCGACTGTGACAGCTGCTCTGGTAGGAAACCACACTACGGTTTTGTCTGCGAAGTCTTTTATTAGCCCTTATCCAAATGCTTTCATTCAAAGTGCTTGCCTTCACTGAGAGGCGTTACTAAACAAAGTGCTGTGTGCCTTATTTTTCTGCTGTACTGACAAAGGTTTCAACTGGTTGTCTTTGGCTTGGTTTTCTGGTTTGTCACGAGGCTTTGTGCTAATTAGTTCTGATCACAGTTATGAATGCTGACACCTCTCATTGCCTCTCTCCTTTGGAAGTGGAGGAGAACCTCAGATAAGGGAGCTGGCCAAGACCGCGCCACATCCTAGAGGTAGGAGGTGTAGTTTTCTGGTACCTTTATTTTCATACAGCTGACAGATATTGGGGGCAATCTGTAAATTAAAAGTGCTGTTGAATGCCTGCTGAAATGCAGGCCAACGTTGTCTCACTTGGTTTTAACTCTGGACTCAAGTGTTGGCAGTGAACATCAAAATGTACTTCAGGAGACATGAGCTTAGAAGTGAATGGTCATTAAAATGGGGACTGCGTTGGAGGAGCTTGAAGGACTGTGTTGGATTTGGTGGAATTATGATTTAATGTGGCTGTACTGAATTACAGACAAATGTATATGCCTGTAATTGTATTTAAGCTACTAAACAGTTCTTTGAAATATTTACTTTTCACAATATTGCGATATAAAAATATTGGTTCAAAACACTTGAGATGGCAGATTAGAAACAGAAGGGAAAGCTTAGCTGTCTTTGTTTTGCTGTTAGAAACCTTAAAAACCGCATATGTGATTTCTTCACTCTTTAAATTCACTTTATATGCTACATTATGTTGATTATAAATCTTATTTCAGTTTTGATAGATCTCCTGCAAGCTTGCCTGCCAGCTCTTGAGTTTTCGGTGTTGTCAAAGCTAAGCTGAATCGCTGAACACAGAGCAGAGGAGCTCCCTCTTTTAGGCTGAGCAGAATGATTGAGCAAATTCTTCCACTGTGTTCTATCTACTGGCAAGGGAGGGGGGATGAAATTCTACCTGTAACACAGTCCTGTTTGGAGGCAACTGCTGCACCACGCTTGGTGGTCCCTTTTAAAGGATGTTTTTCTTCTGTAGGAAACCTGAACACGTTTATCAAAGTCATCTTCAGTATTTTATTAAATGAAGATGACTGCTGCTTGTTAACAAATTGATTTATCTAAATTGAGGGGGAGCAGAGAGAAGCACCTGTCGTTTATTGACAAATTGATTTATCTAATTTGGTGGGTACTGGGGAGAAGTGAATCAATATTCAGGACTTATTTGTTGCTGAAGTCAGAGATCATTATCTGTACAGCTGAGAGATGTGGATGGATGAAGACTGCCTGACACAAATGAAAGCTCGCACTGCTGTACCCCAAGGTCCTAAGCTGTCAGGTACCTGTGCCTCAAAACAATGACCTGCTGGCCAGGCAGTAATGAAACCTCAATTAGACGGAGGAATGAAGGGCCTGTGGTGGTGAAGTACCTTAATTTAAGTCTCTAGAGGGTTAAGGTGATTAAATACTTTATAATCAGTTGACCGATTATGAAAGGTTGATGACAGTGTACTCTATAGCTGTTGAGTTGAAAAGCAATGAAATCTATCTTGGGGTCATAATTAAATTTGCTTCCAAGGTGGCCTGCAATAATGATGCTCTTTGGCAGAGGAGTGTGGGTGTGGGGCAGGAGGATGGTTGCTGCTGGGGACATGTGAATCAAAGGAGCAGCGTGGGTTCCCTGCCTTCCTTCTGTACTGCAGCAGCATTGATGGAAGGTCCCAGCTACACGAGCCTGAGAAATGCACGCTGCAAGGTGAGCTCAGAGCCCTGCATGGACTGTAGTGCAGGGTATCTTGGTCCATTCCTCCTAGGTTGGGATTCCTGCAAGATTCCTCACAGGAAGCAATGATGCTGCTCAGCACTGGGGGCTTGCTGTCACACAGCTCTTAGAGCTGGCACTGAATGTGTTAGCGCAAGCTGGAAGGGATCTGGATTGGCTAATGCAGTGAGTTTGAGAGAGCAGCTCGATCTCAGCCAGCTGGAAAGCTTGCCTAACCCTCAGTGACTGCGAGCTCGCACTTTCTGTGGAAGCACTGGAGTAGCCGGGTGCTTAATAGCTGTCAGTGCTGTAACCTTAACTATAAATCACCGAGTAATTGATTTCAGGGTGTTAATGAAATGTAGATTTACAGAGGAGTACAATTGTGCCTAAGGTGCACAGTTAATAGCACTGGTACTGAACAAACCCTAAATTGGCTCTGTGTTTCCATTATGAAACGGGGTAGCATTAGCCTGTAAACTTACGTAGATTGCTTTGCTATTAATTACAAGACCAGCTTTACCAAAGTGAACGAGCTCACATCCTTAAACGCGGGTTTTGAATTTGGAAAGCTATTCAGAGCTCTGGCTGTTGTCCACCTTTTGTTCCCTCACCTGCAGGGAGTGGGTGAGACTCCAGGCTGAAGATGGGATGTTTTGTCTGATCCAACTTCTATGGGGACTGTGCACAGGAAGAGGGTCAGGTCCAAGCGTGAAGTTCGGTCTGGCCAGCTTGTCGTTGGGTTACAGGGCAGACAGACCAGAAATCATTCCTTAGGCTGGATGCTGAAGTGGTGAGTTTGCTCTGAGTCATGTTGTACCATAGAATTAAGGTTGGAAAGACCACTAGGATTGTTCTAGTCCAACCACCAGCCCATCATTGGTGTCATCCTGATAGCGTTCAGTGCGTGCAGTCACATGCAGAGCTGACCTGCAAGAGGGGATGGACCTGCACACATGGCAGTGGTTGGGAACACCTCCCTGCTTCTCACTAACTACTTGAATCGTCCCATCACTCTTAGCAGTTTTGAAGGGACCTGAACCTCTTCCCAGAGGAAATAGTGACAGCGGCAGTCTTGGGAGCAGGAGTGGAAGTAATGAAACAGTAATTAGCAATTAACAAAATGTGGTGAAACTTACAGTTTTAATAACTGCACTGGCCTAGAGGTTTGATGCTGAAGTGTAGCAGTCTCTTGGAAACATGCAGCTCTGAAGCTTAATTATCATAATTTCCTTTAGACACCATCTGCTCTTAGAGCCAACTTGTGCGTTTATTCCTTCTCCTGAAGGCAGCTGAGGTTCTAAGGGCTGCACTTCTTTGGCTTTTCACAGCAGAGAAGATAAGGAGAGCACTGGGGGGAGCTGAGGTGGTCTTTGTGACTTATCAGAGTCTGGAAGGCAAGGTTGTGTTTAAAATACACAGAAAGGTGCTTGGGTGTGGAAGGAACTGGGGAAAATCACAGTCAGAGCCTTCTTTGTAGTTTGCAGTGAGTTCAGTCTTGTTTTCCATGGGAATACAAGTGGGCAGCATTCCCTTCTGAACCCACTGAGCAATGTCAGGAAGGTCATAACTCCTTACAAATGCTATGGTATAATGAAAGGCAGTGATTGCTAAGTCACCCCTCAGCTGAAGTTAGCATTGGGTTGCTAACACCAGGCAAACCCCAGGATTGGGACTAGTCACCCCATTCTGGGGAGGAGGAGCATGGTCCCATGGCAGAGGTGATACATGCAGCAAAGCTTCTTGTGCCTCACATCTGTTGTTCTGCTTTGCTTTAGCAGTCATGTGCTGTTTTATGCCTTGCTGAGCACTGTAAGGACTGCTCAGGTTAAGACCTCCTCACTGCTCTCCTCTCTTAAGGGTGAGCCTGGAAATTCTGAAATCCCTGGTGACTGGAAAAAGGGAAACACAACTCCCATTTTTAAGACAGGATGACCTGGGGAATTACAGGCTGCTGAGCCTCACCTCTGTGCCTGGGAAGATCCTGGAGCAGGTCTTCTTGGTTACCATGCTAAGGCACATAGGAGACAAAGAGGTGATCCGATCCGAGGCAGCCAGCATGGCTGCACCAAGGGGTGACCAGCAGAGAGAGGGAGGGGATTGTCCCCCTCTACTCAGCTCTTATGAGTCCCCATCTGCAGTACTGTGTCCAGGCCTGGGACCCCCAGCGCAAGAAAGATGCAGAGCTCTTGGAACAGGTCCAGAGGAGGGGCACTAAGATTATCAGAGGGCTGGAGCACCTCTCCTGTGAGGAAAGGTTGAGGGAACTAGGTTTGTTTAGCTGGAAGAAGAGAAGGCTCTGGGGAGACCTCATTGTGGCCTTCCAGTACTTGGTGGGAGCATGTAAACAGGAGGTTAAGTGGCTTTTCATGGGTTAATAGCAATAGGACAAGGGGGAATGGTTTTAAACTGAGGCAAGGGAGATTTAGGTTGGATGTTAGGAGGACGTTTTTCACTCAGAGGGTGGTGACTGCACCAGGTTGCCCAGAGAGGTTGTGGATGCCCCATCCCTGGAGGCATTCAGGCTAAGGCTGGGTATGACTCCGGGCAGCCTGGTCCTGCCCATGGCAGGGGGGTTGAAATTAGATGATCTTGAAGGTCCTTTTCAACCCAGGCTGTTCTATGATTGTATGAAATTGCTTGGATCATGAAAACTAACAGACAAACAGCCCCTGCCTTCCCCTGAGTCCTCATGTAATCACTGATGGTGGGAGTGAAGGGCTGGTCAGTCAGGAGCAGTGGATTAAGCTGAGACTTTTCTTCCTTGTCTACTGCAGAAATACCCAACGGACTTCAACAAAACAAAACACTTCTCAAGCAGCAAAGGTGAGAAAACGGGTCATGAGAATTTTGAAAGATGCAAGTGCCGTTCCAGACGTCATCCCTTCCCGCTGAAGGGCTGTGTTAAGGATTCAATTTTGTCTTGTGTAAATCAGTTTTAATTAATAGAGCAGATGTACCAACAATGCATCTGGAAATGAAATGGAGGGGAAAGAAAAGAGGCAGCTGGTGCTGGTGGATGTAAATATTTGCTTTTTGGGAAGTGAAGCTCTGCTTCTGAAACTTCAGAGACTCCATTTCAGTTTCAGGAGAATGCTTCTTTGCCTGTGGCGATATATGGAGCAGAAAAAATCAGCTGAACCGTGATGCTTTGTTTGATTCTAGCACATGTGATGTAAGAACCATAGGGTTTTGGAGCAGGGCCAACGCGTGAAGTCTTGATTTCTACTAAAATATTAAGGCTCGGCCCCAGGTTGGTATAGCATGCAGTGATTTCAGAGGAGCTGACTGAAACAGAAAGCCTTCCCCTGGCCTCTACGTCACAGTCTGATGGAGTAAAGCATGGGCAAATGGAGATGCTAGTTTTGATCTGGTGCAGGGCAGGGGGCAGTGGTGAAACTAAATAAGGCCTTGCTGGCAAGCAAAGTGGAAGAGTTGCATGCATTTGAAAGCCTCTGCTGGAGAGATTTGACAGCTATGGCTGTGGACTCTGGTCTTTGTGTAATGCTGAGGGTTTCAGGAAAAAAAATAGGCACCATGTCCATTAGAACTTGGAGTGCTTTGGGGCCCTCTTCATTTCTGCTGGAGGTACTGAAGGATGGTGCTCCACTGGAGTGAATATTTCTAGATCTGAAGTCATTTGCCCTGGCTGTATTGTATTTGCATGGTGAAACACTATCTGTCACGTCTGTTTCAGAGCTCTGCTGCCAGTTGTTTGATACCCTGCTCTGGTTGCTGTTGTCCTGTTTGCCGTGCTTTGTTGGCCTTGGGGAGCAGCGGGCATCTTGAAGGTGAGGATGAGAGTGTAATGGATTGGAGGAGGCAGCGGGACCACTTGCAGAGAGAGTTTTGACAGGTCCTCAGCACCTCAGGTGAAGCAGCTGAGCATCTTCTAGGATGGCTCATGCAGTTGCCAGGATGCTATGGGGCCTAATGTTACATTGTAAAGGGGTCTTGAACTCTAAATCTCAGGCAAGTAATTTATTGCTATTAGAAAAAAGTCAGAGTCTCTGCTATTCCATTTGTCATTACCAGATGTTGAATTAGCAGCAGCCAACCAGTGGACTTACTTCTATCTCTGCATCCTCCAGGTGATGTATTCTATCCTTGTGTATTGAGGCTGTGTGCATTTATGAACTTTCTGTACCTGTTCTACTTTATCCCAGTAACTGATTTGGAAAAACTGAATTGCTAATAGTCAGTGTTTTCAAGATCCCATCCTCCGCAAGTAATGGGATATTCCTGAAACAGCAGCTTTGACCATACTGGGGAAGTTTTGCAGAGCCACATCTTGAGGCTTAAACGTCAGAATGTTTCAACAGCAGTGAGGTAGGAAAGTGTGAAGAGGTTGCAGAGCTCTCAGCTGAGTGTGCACGTCCTCAAATGCAGCACTGTGCTGCCTCAAACTGCAGAAGTGACTGTGAAGAAAGGCAGTTAAAGGTTGTATCGTTCTCTGAGGATTTCCAAAAACTTAATGAAAGTCGTGTTGTTCCTGACTTTTTATTCTCTCGGGTCCCAGTGTAGCCATGCTCACTCTGTATCCTTAGGGTGTTCCTTTCTATTCCTGCTGTGAAAAGTTGGTCTGCTTCATGTTTGTGCTCCTTAATAAGATTGTGGCAAAGAACAGGTGTCTGCATCCAGGATCAAGAGGCTGTGCCTGAAGAAAGGAGCTCATGGCTTTCTTTATAATGCATTCTGGAGACTTGCTATTTAGTTTCAATGCTCAGATGCTTAACCTAGCCAGATAACCACTCCTGGCCAAAAAACCTGCTAATTGTTATTCCTCTTGAACACAACGGCGTGGTGTGGCAGGTGAGTTCTGTGGTTGCGCAGTTGCTCTTTGTCTTCCGTGGGCTGGAGTGTAAAATGCTGGGCACCCTATCTTCAAACCTAACGATGAGCAGATCTTCTATAAAGGGCTGAGCGCTCAGCAGTGATGCTGAGCCCTTGGGAGAGGGGCCTGGTATGCCCTCAAGTTTCATTCTTCCCAATAGCAGTGAATTGTCCGGGGTTTGATCTGTACTTCAGCTGACTGTAAAGCAGCAGGCAAACCTGTTGTCTGATGCTTAAGTGCTTGGGCAGCCTGCCCTGCTCTGTAGGGGAACTGGGAACCTTTGGAGGCAGTTCGGAGGCAACTGCAGTGCTGTAAAGCAACAAGTGGAGGAAGTTGGTTGAATTCTGACATCAGATGCTGCAGGCCTTTTTCTGACAAAAGGGCTTGCAAGAATGCAGGGCAGAGGGCAAGAAAAGCTGTTCTAGATGGGCAGTTGGGAAAGAGTGATGTTTTGTCAAGGACTCAACTAGCCAGCTTCCCACTGAGCTGTAAGATGCAGATCTCAAAGCTGCCTCAATTTAGATGGAGTTCTTGCTTCAGAGCTGCACTTCAAAACCTGGTGGAGAATGTCCCTGCAGGGGGGACTGTAATTGCCACGTATTGTGACCATAATGATATGGGGGAAAGAATAGGGGCAGCTGTAGGGAATAAATGATATGGCGTGTCTGATGACTTCCAGATCTCATTTTTCATGGGTGTTAGATCTGCCTGGAAAGCAGGAGGAGGGAACCTGGGTCTCCTCAGCTGTGTGCACGCCCTCATTTCAGCCTAGCTCAGCATCTGTTAGAAAGCAGGATGGAGAAGGGAGACCTGGGCTGAGCTCTCAGCTAGCAGAGCATAATTTCTGCTCTGGTTTTGTACAGGTAGAAGGTTGGGGTTGGCTGAGCTTTGGGTTTAACTTCCTCTGTGGCTGTCTGTGCTGCTCTCCCCAGCTGCCCATCACTGACACGCATGTTTTTGTGTCTACTCAAACAGTTGGGTAAAGAAGGCCTTGGTTATTTTCTTTCCTTTTTTTCTTGGTAGAGAAGTGTCTCATTTACTTTTTGCAGCTGTCCTGACTCTCTCGCACTATCATTACAGTGAAGCAATGTGGCAATTACAGGGCTGGCCACCCCCAGGAGGAGGGTGTGCTTCACTGGCTTTTAAAGAGTGTGTAGCACTGCACTTTGTGCTCATCTCCAAAGCTTTTCTCTGCTCCTGAAATGGGTTTTAATGCTCTACCGTTCCAAGCATCTGTACAGACAGGGGGTGTTTAGATCATGGGTTGGTTTCAGGCAACTTCAGTTTTTTGAGTCTCCTTTGTAGCCCCACACTCTCTCCCTTCCCTCTTCTTAATTGAGTGTATTAGAGGTGGTGCAAAGGCATTGATTGCTTTGATGTCAGAGTACTGAATGAGGACAGAGGAACAACAGATGTTTTGGTTCTTCTTGTAGATTCGACCCTATGGGAGGCTGCCTCTTCAGAAGGGATGGTGGCACTGGGGTCTGAGTGCTGTCAGCCCTTGGCCATGTCCTGGGTTTGTCAGGCCATGTCACATCTGTCTTTCCTCCCCCCAGCCAGACTCTGGTGCTGGGTTGCTGCAGGGCATCGGGCTGGTCAGACAGCAGGGCCTGAGCTCACAAGGAAGGAAGAGTTTGTGGTCCTGCTCTGATCCTGCTGAAACCACTTACATGGCCAGTTCAAAACCCAGCCTGAATGATGGCATGGAATCAGACCTGCAGGCTTTCACTGAGGAGAGCAGGGTGTTTACAGGCTAATGCCTAATCCTATAGGCAACCTCAGAGCTGCTTCTTTGGTAGCTTGTAGGAAGTATTCTGTTTTGGGTTTTGTGTAAGGTGGTATAAAGCAATCCAGCTGGAGGCTGGAAGGGAGGGTGTTTCAGGGCTTTGAAGAGCTCAGCTCCAGTGGGCAGCTGTCTTGCTGCTGTAGCAATGGATTCCATTTCTGTGTTTTGTTTCGGAACAGTAACAAAAATGTTCCTTGTATTTCCTTTCCTCTGAGGTGAGAGAATTCCTGGAAACATTAGGTCGTGATGGAGCTGAGGAGCGTTTTGTCAGTCTTTTTCCATGAACTGGGTTGAGTGCAGCTCACAGAATGCTTGGTCCTGGGGGCACCAACACAGTGAGTCTGAGAGGACCCCTGGCACTGGGGCCGGGCTGCAAACTCAGTGCAAGTGCTGGAGGGAGATGCTTGTTGTTGGGGTGGGCTGACCCCACAGTGGTTCTGTGCTCTGCCTACCAACTAACAAACTGTTTTCCATTGGCAGAGCTGATGGTGCATCCGCCTGTGCTCTCAGATGAACCCACAGGAGCCCCTTGCTACGGGCTGCAGTGAGCTCTGCTGTATTTTGACAGCATTTGACATTTCCCAGACAATTATTAAATCTGCCAATTGGCGATATTTAACGCTCTCCTTCCAGCCTTACAGCAGGTCTGCCTGTAAACCTTGGTTTGCCCTTCAAAGAACTGTTAGCTGAAGCTTCTGCATTTTGTCACTTGCCAAATGCCACCAGTGAAGCTCTGCTTTCGTTGCTTTGGGCTTTTACACGTTGCCTTTAATTAGGACGTGTGCTTTTTCTGGCCAGGGGCTGATTGGCAGCTCTGTGCTGACAAAGTCCAGGAGAAAAATAGATGGTGTACTGTATTATTTGTTATACTTGAAGGAATGTTTTTTTTTTGTTTAGCCCAAGTGTCTTAGTACACATCCTTTGGGATGGGGGAGTTACAAGACCTCAGAGTCCAGCTTCCTTCACAAGTTTTTTTAAAGCATGAACTCTTAAAAGGTTAAAATACCTCTGGCAATATGGATCAATACGTGGGGATTTAAGAGTGCTCTAAATTAAGCAGACAAATGAGTTAAACTGCATTTAGCTAATTCCCTGGCTGTGAATAACCCAGCCAATCCTGAGCCTCAGCTGGAGACATCTGAGGCTGTCTGGTATTTATAGCAGAGATCTCAGACTTTCTTGGACGTGGTTGGTCTGTGAGTTATGGCTTTACTGACCAGAAGGTAAGAGGCACTTTTAAGTGGCCTCTTTTAATGCAGTTCTGAGACTTTTACTTCTGTCCTAGACATCAGACAGTAGCTTTCACAGGGGTCCCATCTCGGATTTGCTTTTTCCCCTTAGGGCACAGTTTTGTTTTGCCAAGGCTCAGTGAATTAGGACAACCTCTACTGTGGATCTGCAGATGCATCCCTCTAGGAAGCTGTGTTCAATGAGGGTACAGGGCAGCCTTAAAAATAGTTCCACCTCCCATTAATTACTCAGTAGGAAAGCAGCTGCATGAATAGCCAGGCAGCAGCTCTGGTTGGACCTGTGTTGGCCCTGCAAGGAATGCCTGTTGTTTAATCTGAGGGGCTGCTACAGCAGTCTCCCTGCAAGCAAGAATCTTCTGAGTGGCTGAGCTGAGGTCTCCAGGTTCCTAATCAGCCAAATCAGAACTGGACTCCTGATTGCACCCTGATAGAAAAGATTACTCATTCAGTGGAAAAGAGGTACTGTATTGAGGGTTTTGTCATATGTTAGCTGAGCACCTCTTGGCACTCAGTAGTGCTTCAGCTCTGCTTTTCGGAGCCTGTGAGTTGGGCTTGCCTGACTCTAAGGAACATTACCTGCTTTCTAATGAGGATGAACTTGGATTGATGTAATCCCAGTTAGGTGTACGGACTGGTAGAAAAGCTCACTGAGAACGGCCCTGTGGAGAAATACTTGGGGTCCTGGTGGGTGAAAAGCTGGACGTGAGCCAGCAGTGTGCACTTGCAGCATGGAAAGCCAGCAGCATCTTGGACTACATCAGCAGAGGGGTGGCAGTGGGCAGGGAGCAGATTGTCCTATCTCACTCTGCCCTCATGAGGCCCCATCTGGAGTCCCGTGTCCAAGCCTGGGACCTCCAGTACAAGAGGGATTTGGAGCTGTTGGAGCGGGTCCAGAGGAGGCCATGCATATGCTCATAGAGCTGGAGCACCTCTCCTGTGAAGAAAGGCTGAGGGGTTGGGCTTAGCTTGGAGAAGAGAAGGCTCTGAGGACACCTCACTGCTGCTTTCCTGTACTTGAGGGGAGCTTACAAGCCAGAGGAGGACTGACTTTTTGCTCAATATCACAGTGACAGGAGAAGGGAGAATGGCTTTGAACTAAAGAGAGGAGATTTAGTTTAGACATCAGGAGGAATTCTTTTAGTTTGAGGGCAGCGAGGCCCTGGAACAGCTGTCCAGAGAACTGGAGGTGCCCAAGGCCATGGATGGGATCCCGGGCAGCCTGAGCTGATGGTGACATCCAGGCTGTGGCAGAGGTTTGGAACTGAATGATCTTTAAGTTCCTCTCCAACCTAAGCCATTCTGTGGCATGATTCTTTGATTTCTGCTTTTTCTTCCCTTGTTTGGCTTGGGTGTTTCAGGAAGCCCTTACCTTCTTTCAGCCAATTTACCAATTTACCTTTTACCAATTTTACCAGGGGTTGGAAGGGACCATTAGAGATCATCTAATCCAGCCCATAAGTCCTACTACACTGGTAAGTGACTTGAACTGCCCTTTATGTTCCTGCTCCGAGGATCTCCTTTATTTTTCTTGGTAAAGAGAACAAGCACAAAGACATACCTCAATATAGAAAAAGTAAAAATCAAATTTTTCCTCTTGAGCTTGTTATAAGAGGCAATTAAGTCTGAATTACTGACATGCTGGACCTTCGTCCTCTCACTGGGACACACTTTGTGGTTGCAGCCAGCTCCTTCAGGGCAAGGGGAACGCTTTGGCATGAGAGTACATCGGGTAAGCTAACCCATACCGTGCCTGCTGCTGCTAATTCAAGTTCTAGCTCTTCCTCTGAACAGGACTGTGGGTTGTTCTTAGCTATCAGAGCCTTGGTTGTTCTTCCATCTTAGCTCCCAGCTTCTTTGATGGGTTCATAACTGATACCTTCTCTGCCCATCATTCTCTGACGTGCTCTATGTGCAGAGTGCTGTGCTGTCAATCCAGCCGTGCCCCTGAGGACAGACCTTAGTGCTATTCAATTGCATGGCTATGAAGAAGAAGTAGATATTCTGTTCCACTGCAGGGCCTAAGATATGTCGCAGTCTTGAGTTTTTCACTTGGTAGGTTCACAAGAAGTGGATGGCTGCATATCAGCCATACCTTGCTCAGCTGAGGAGGAACAATGAGAAAAATCCGTTTGGACCATCCAGCCTTGATCTGACTTGGGCCAGGGGTGCCTTGCATACTGTGGGCTCAGATATTCACCTTCTCATAGCTGTGGGGCAGGCTGTAGGTTCTCAGGCAGCTCCAGACTGCAGAAGTGCAGAGTTGGTGCAGTTACCCAGGGCTGTGCTGCTGCCCTGGATTCAGCTGATGTCTGTACTGTACCTGGAATGAGACTCGGCCTCTGTGCCTGCCCCAGCTTCCAGAAAAGCTCCTCTTTCTGTGGGGTTCGTTGCTCACGTGCATGAGGTGGATGCTCTCAATGCCTTTCAGCTAAACACGGGCTTCCCTCTTCGGTATGGAGCAGCTGGCATTTTTGTCTCAGCTGATAGTTCAACAGATGGCTGCTTAAAAACAGAAAGCAATCAAAACAGGAGACTTTCTTCTCTTCAAGTTCTGTGCTGAGAACCAGCTTCCAGGACAATGAAGGATGTGTCAGTTATGGCACGGTGTCCAAAAGGACAAATTGCATGTATCTGGAAATTTTAGAGGCAGGTAGAGGCCTATGTGACCTGAAAGTTAGGGAATTTCCATCCTGGAAGATACTTAACCATTGTATGCAGTTGCATTTAATTTTGAAACTGGCCCTCTTTCTAACAGGGGATGCAGTGATCATTGGACTTTGAGGTCTTTTCCAACCTTAACGATTCCCTCAAAGAGCAGTTGTTTCAGGCTCACCTGGATTATCAGCATAATGAGTAGGGCTTCTTTTGGGAAAACATCCCCAGGAGAGATTGTATTTGCTATCCGACCGTCGTTTGCATTTTGTGTCAGCTGTTTGTTCCAGGAGCCTTGAAATTTTGCTGTGGGCTCAAAGAGACAGTTAAATCAAGGAGGATGAGTGTGGGATTAGTTCCCAGGGTGACAGGATGTGTGCTAAGATGTGTTATGTTCCCTCAGCTTTTTTTTTTTCAGAAAACAAATGAGCTTTGTTGTGAGCCAAGAATAGCAGAATGAACGATGGATGCTTCTGGAAGGTGATGTGCCTTCAGAGCTCTCTGCAAATGCTGCCAGTTTGTCTCCTGCCCTGCAAACACTGCAGGTTGGGAAGGAGCAATACTGCTGTCCTGGAGGAATCCTCAGCACTGAGTGCTTTTCAGCTGGCTGTGCTGGTGAGACAAAAAGGGGCAGCCCCAAGTGCAGGAACTGTGCCTTGTAGGGGAGGGAAGCATGGTGTGGAAGGGCTTCTCTCTGGGGTCCTCTTTAGTTCAGAGAGGGGGGTGGGGGTGAGCAGTGTGTGTCCAATGAGGCAGAAAGGCTTCCTGAGCAGCAGAGAGGAGCGAAGCTCAGCCCAGGGACCACAGCTGCCATCCTAGATTGTGATGTCCTGTCTGAAAGGAGGCTTGTTATCTAATCCCTCTGTCTGGGAGGGAGAGCTTGCAAGCCTAGTGGAGGAGGGAGCTAAGCTCTACACACAGCTGGAGCCTTCCAGATTCAGCCCTCAGAGCTGTCACTGCTTCTGCTGCTTGCAGGCTGGCTCCCTGACCAGTCTCATTGCTGCCCAGACCTCCTTAAGGAGGTTCATCAGCTCCCCTTGCAGCCCAGCTATCCTTATGAAGGTTTAGTGTAACTAACTTGGTTAATTCCAGATGTCTCTTTAATGAGAGTAAGTTAAAGGACTTCTGGTGAGACCAACCAGGAAAAAAAAATGATTTCCAAGCAGATTTGGAAACTACCTTCCATAGGAAAATCAAGCTTAAACCATCTTTTTGTGAATAGCCCAGCAATGTGAACCTGGCTGGGAGAAATTGGCATTCAGATCTTAATTAAAGGGGCAACGACAGCTGGGGAGGGTGAAAAAAAAGGCATC
Organism: Odontophorus gujanensis; assembly: GCA_013399175.1. Classification (NCBI taxonomy): domain Eukaryota; kingdom Metazoa; phylum Chordata; class Aves; order Galliformes; family Odontophoridae; genus Odontophorus; species Odontophorus gujanensis. The sequence continues at coordinate 37,777 of VXAB01014063.1, forward strand.
TGCCTTAAGGCTGTGCTAAAGGAAAACTGTAGATATGTGTTTCCCTAAGTTCATCAGAGGACTCCTCTAGGAGGTCTTGGTGCTTGGATGTAATTTTAATTTACTCTGTTGTGTTTTTCTTTTAGAGGAGGTGCTGGGGGCTGAACACAGCAGCTGGATGCTCAGTGCCATTCCCTTGCCCTTTCCTTCGAGGCTTTTGGGTGAGTGTGCAAGGCAGGAGGCAAGCAGCTGGGATTCTCACCCCCCCCACATCATACCTCAAACTCAGAGTATGACTCCTTGTGTCCCCTGTGGGGCAGGAACCTGCATGTAGGTAGCTGCCAGAGAAAAGCTGATGCCTGGTGAGCTTGGATCTTAATTTTCGTGCACAATACAATGAGCATCTCAACTCTATTCAGGACTGCAGCAAGCGTGTTTCAATAGGTTGATAGAGTCAGTATGCTCTAAGCATATGGACAAGATAAGGAGTCTCAGTAATACCTATTGTTCCCCATCAGTTAGTCTGATGAAAGGCAGCATTTTCTATGAAGAAAGCTTATTCCATATGTTGCAAAGCACAAAGCTGCTTGGGAGAGAGGAGAGGGGAGATGAGCTCTGTAGCGTTCACATGGGGTGAACATGAGTTGTTCACTAGCCCTTGTGACTTTGTGACTTTGTCTTTTCTCTAACAGCTGTGGCAGGGCTTACCTCCCGAGGAAATTGAGTCCCTGTGAGATCAGTCAGGTTGCCTGGTCCTTGGCACAGCTGTAATTAGATCAGTGCAAAATTCTGACATTTGTTGTCATCCTTGGTCTGTCTAACATGCTGCACTGCCTTTGGCATGGGAGAGAATTTAAGAATGTAAGGAAGAGGGAAAGGTTTTCCACTGAGTATGGACATGGGTATTTTTCCTTTTGTGGGCATTAGGAATGAAGTCCTGGGGTAGGTCTGGGGGAGATGAAGACCCCTCCACCCCCCCCCCCCCCACGGGGAGCAGCCGTGTTTTGNAAAAAAAAATGATTTCCAAGCAGATTTGGAAACTACCTTCCATAGGAAAATCAAGCTTAAACCATCTTTTTGTGAATAGCCCAGCAATGTGAACCTGGCTGGGAGAAATTGGCATTCAGATCTTAATTAAAGGGGCAACGACAGCTGGGGAGGGTGAAAAAAAAGGCATCTGCCTTAAGGCTGTGCTAAAGGAAAACTGTAGATATGTGTTTCCCTAAGTTCATCAGAGGACTCCTCTAGGAGGTCTTGGTGCTTGGATGTAATTTTAATTTACTCTGTTGTGTTTTTCTTTTAGAGGAGGTGCTGGGGGCTGAACACAGCAGCTGGATGCTCAGTGCCATTCCCTTGCCCTTTCCTTCGAGGCTTTTGGGTGAGTGTGCAAGGCAGGAGGCAAGCAGCTGGGATTCTCACCCCCCCCACATCATACCTCAAACTCAGAGTATGACTCCTTGTGTCCCCTGTGGGGCAGGAACCTGCATGTAGGTAGCTGCCAGAGAAAAGCTGATGCCTGGTGAGCTTGGATCTTAATTTTCGTGCACAATACAATGAGCATCTCAACTCTATTCAGGACTGCAGCAAGCGTGTTTCAATAGGTTGATAGAGTCAGTATGCTCTAAGCATATGGACAAGATAAGGAGTCTCAGTAATACCTATTGTTCCCCATCAGTTAGTCTGATGAAAGGCAGCATTTTCTATGAAGAAAGCTTATTCCATATGTTGCAAAGCACAAAGCTGCTTGGGAGAGAGGAGAGGGGAGATGAGCTCTGTAGCGTTCACATGGGGTGAACATGAGTTGTTCACTAGCCCTTGTGACTTTGTGACTTTGTCTTTTCTCTAACAGCTGTGGCAGGGCTTACCTCCCGAGGAAATTGAGTCCCTGTGAGATCAGTCAGGTTGCCTGGTCCTTGGCACAGCTGTAATTAGATCAGTGCAAAATTCTGACATTTGCTGTCATCCTTGGTCTGTCTTACATGCTGCACTGCCTTTGGCATGGGAGAGAATTTAAGAATGTAAGGAAGAGGGAAAGGTTTTCCACTGAGTATGGACATGGGTTTTTTTCCTTTTGTGGGCATTAGGAATGAAGTCCGGGGGTAGGTCTGGGGGAGATGAAGACCCCCCCCCCCCCCCCCCCCCAAGGTGAGAAGCTGTTGTTTGGGCTTCTTTTGGCTTCTTGCTATGGGGGAATGATTGTGATTAATTGTGATTAAACTTGTTAGATCTGCTGTAGGGATGTTCAGCACTGATGTGGTAGAACCTGCTATCAGGTTCCCTCTCAGCTTTATCATGTGAGTGGTGTTTTTCTGCAGTGAGACTCAAGATGCTCAGAAATGCCAGATTTCCAAGCTGTGTGGCCAGGAATGAAGCAGACACCTGGAGAAGGGGGTTGGTAGACACCTGCCTTATATTGTGCTCTTGAATGTGTGACAGGAGCTGAGTCTGTGGCAGCTTACTAGAGCTCTCCAGTACCCAAAATGTAGGCTTCGTGCAGGCCCTGCTGGAGATCCCTTCTTGCATAGTGGGACTTTGCTCCTGGGTTTGCTGGTACCTCGGAGGCAGAGGAGTGCTGGAAGGGCTTCAGCTGACCCACTGTTTCTTGTTGTTTTCAGGGACAGAAGCATTCTTGGATGTGCACAGTCCTCATTCATCTTTCCTGATTGGAGATGAAATTCTTCTTGATGAGAGGTGCTCTTATTTACCATGGCTTCTTCTGCTTATTTCCCACCTAAAATCCTTCTTGTTTCCTGCTGGCCTTGTTGTCCTTCCAAGAGCAGGCAATCACACTCCTGCTGCAGCAGGAAGAGGGATAGGGTCAGTGGCTGTTAGATGACAGCTCCTTTTTATGTTCCCATCTGTTCCCTCTCTTCCCTTCTAATGAGATCAGGTGCTGGTGCACACTGGGAAGACTTTTCAGTGTGAGAGGAAGTCACAAATGAGGTACTTAGGTCCTTGCTTTCATCTTTGCTAGTGAGAGGCTGCTCAAATCAAACCTGCAGCCTCTTGAGCTGCTCCTAGAACAGATCCAATAAAAAGAGACCAAAACTGTGTAGCGAGGCTGGCAGCCCTGGATCAGGTAAGTATTGCAGTGCTGAGCCTTGCCTTGCAGAGATGCAAATCTGTCTGTTCTGAGGCTATTTTAAAACTTCACTATTTTTTTTTTTTAATGTGGCTACTGTCTTGTCTTCTAAAACCTCAGCTAATTTAAATGGTGTTATTGTTCTTCACTCCTTAGGGTGTTGGTGCTTTCCAGAGTCCTCTCAGCCTTTCTGATCGACCTTTCTTTTGTGTCACGAGTGACTCTACTCCTGTTTTGTTTTGAGGGTGGGAATGTTTCTCTCAAGGAGAAACTGGAGCAGCATTTTGAGTCTGTTTTCATTTTTGACTGCCTGATTTTCTGGCTGTTTTGGGCACGTGTGAAGGATGGAAGAGGTTCGAAGGAGAACTTGCCAAACCCACTTAATTATTCAGCTTGGTCAGTCTCTGTGTGGAGAATAAGTTGCCACTCTGCTCCCACTGCTGAAATGTACCCTCACAGCATAGGGCCGGGGCTCTTTTTAGGGATGCACGAGGTGCCCTGCTCAGGAATTAGTAAGCACTGGATCAAATCCAGCCCAGGACAGCCTCCCTGTAGCTGCTCATTAACAGAAGCTCCCAGCTGATTTGGCAGAAGGTTGGCTGCTCTCATGGTCAACGTGGTGCTTGCAGGCTGTCCCAGCTTCTCTCAGAGCTGAGCTGTGCTGCAGGGAGCTGCACCAGCTGGCCCAACAGCAGCAAGGAAACCAGCTCTTCACAAGTAATAAGTAAAATAAGCTATTCCCTTCACAGCACTGCTTCTGGTGCTTAGTAGCTGCTGTAATGGTGCCAGGTGTTTCAGGTTGAAATGTATGTCACAGGTTGGGTTTGTCCTTTCCATGTGTCCCACTTAAAACTGTTGTTGTTTTTTTTTTCTTGCTTCAAATCACAGAACCAGATGCTGGTGTTTAAAAATGCTCTGCGGGAGAGAGGGGTACTAGTCTTGGTGGCAGTGGGTGTCAGATTTGCTGCAGAGCCAAGGAGACCCTTTCCATGNTGTTAGATGACAGCTCCTTTTTATGTTCCCATCTGTTCCCTCTCTTCCCTTCTAATGAGATCAGGTGCTGGTGCACACTGGGAAGACTTTTCAGTGTGAGAGGAAGTCGCAAATGAGGTACTTAGGTCCTTGCTTTCATCTTTGCTAGTGAGAGGCTGCTCAAATCAAACCTGCAGCCTCTTGAGCTGCTCCTAGAACAGATCCAATAAAAAGAGACCAAAACTGTGTAGCGAGGCTGGCAGCCCTGGATCAGGTAAGTATTGCAGTGCTGAGCCTTGCCTTGCAGAGATGCAAATCTGTCTGTTCTGAGGCTATTTTAAAACTTCACTATTTTTTTTTTTAATGTGGCTACTGTCTTGTCTTCTAAAACCTCAGCTAATTTAAATGGTGTTATTGTTCTTCACTCCTTAGGGTGTTGGTGCTTTCCAGAGTCCTCTCAGCCTTTCTGATCGACCTTTCTTTTGTGTCACGAGTGACTCTACTCCTGTTTTGTTTTGAGGGTGGGAATGTTTCTCTCAAGGAGAAACTGGAGCAGCATTTTGAGTCTGTTTTCATTTTTGACTGCCTGATTTTCTGGCTGTTTTGGGCACGTGTGAAGGATGGAAGAGGTTCGAAGGAGAACTTGCCAAACCCACTTAATTATTCAGCTTGGTCAGTCTCTGTGTGGAGAATAAGTTGCCACTCTGCTCCCACTGCTGAAATGTACCCTCACAGCATAGGGCCGGGGCTCTTTTTAGGGATGCACGAGGTGCCCTGCTCAGGAATTAGTAAGCACTGGATCAAATCCAGCCCAGGACAGCCTCCCTGTAGCTGCTCATTAACAGAAGCTCCCAGCTGATTTGGCAGAAGGTTGGCTGCTCTCATGGTCAACGTGGTGCTTGCAGGCTGTCCCAGCTTCTCTCAGAGCTGAGCTGTGCTGCAGGGAGCTGCACCAGCTGGCCCAACAGCAGCAAGGAAACCAGCTCTTCACAAGTAATAAGTAAAATAAGCTATTCCCTTCACAGCACTGCTTCTGGTGCTTAGTAGCTGCTGTAATGGTGCCAGGTGTTTCAGGTTGAAATGTATGTCACAGGTTGGGTTTGTCCTTTCCATGTGTCCCACTTAAAACTGTTGTTGTTTTTTTTTTCTTGCTTCAAATCACAGAACCAGATGCTGGTGTTTAAAAATGCTCTGCGGGAGAGAGGGGTACTAGTCTTGGTGGCAGTGGGTGTCAGATTTGCTGCAGAGCCAAGGAGACCCTTTCCATGGACTCAGGACAAATCCTACCACAAATAGAGCTGCCAAGGGATGCTGGAAACTGCAAGTGTTGTGCAGGCTGGTGTACACCAGGTTAGGCAAGAGAGGGTTTTTTCCTTTCCCTGGTGAAGCTGGATGAAGGAGTGCTTGTGGCATCCAGTGTGGTCCTTGTAGCTGATGATTGGAGCATGCTAATGGGATGTGGGTGCCCAGATATGGGCATGGATAGGATGCCAAGGAATACTCAGGTACTTGGTGGCCAGTTTCCTCGTGGAGTTACTGCCTGCATCTCTTCCTGCCCAGTTCTTGTTTAAGGAGCAGGGCTACTTGAAGCATCTCCCCCAGGCTGCGAGGAGAGGTTTTGGGGAAAGAAGCTGATGTCCTCTTCCCATTGTCCTGTCTGGTACCACTGTTTCTGCCCTCCAGCAGAGAGAAGGAGAGATGTTCTTGTATTTCTGGTGGGGTTGAAGGCCTGGTACTCCCCAACCTGTGATGCCAGGTGGCACGGGATGGGGTGGAGAAGCTTTCCCTGCCAGCTTCTGGGAAGAGCCACATGTGAGGGAAGTGAGGCTTTCCACTGCTCTGCCTCGATAGCCAGAAAAGACCAATCACACATCAGAAACTCCCCTGGGAACTGTGAATAACTTCTTGAGTTGTATATATATATTTTCTTGTGCCTTTACCCACTGAGACAGCTGGCTGGATTAAGTGGTGTCGTGGTATAAAAGAAAACCTAGAGGGCATTGCACTTGCAGGGGCCGTGGTCTTTGCTTTGTTTTGAAGAGCTGTGGAGAGAAAAACAATTTACTCTTTTCAAATTTGATGGCTGCACAGGCAGTGTCAGGGTCTCCAAAGTGTATGCGTTTGAAATATTGTCTTGACTTTAGCAGGCAGGGAGAAGAGGGCTCAGGGTTTGGAAATGAGATGGAAAATAAGCAAAAAGTGAGGATAGGGTTGATTGCCACGGTGGGAATCAGAAGGCAGAAAAGCAAACCCAGGTCTGTACTACCAAAAGAATCAATGTTTTCTCCTGCAACGTGGGATTGTATTGCTTGGAGGAAAGCAGGGGGGATGTGGCTGAAAGGTGCCAAGTTAATTTCCCTTCTTTCTCTTAGGGGGGGAAATACGAATCCTGCTTAAACTGAAGAGGATTATTTGTGACTTCATGAAGTTGCAGTTGGGTAAGTGATTTCAGTGCGGTTATTATTCAGTAGGAAATGTTTTGATGGCATATAGCACTGCAGGTGCTGTGGGTTTGGTGTAGTTTGTGCAGTACTGATGTCAGGAAATATGTGGTGGTTCTGAGATGCCTGGTGCAAACCTACATGGAGAGCCTGCTTTTGGTGTTTGCAGTGCCAGCGTCATCAGGCCTCTCTAATTAGGCCAACTAATCAAGTAGTGGGGAGAAAGGGAGGTGGACCTTATTGGAAAATCTTGCTCCTTCAAGTCAGAAAGGTAGGCAGCCAAATGGGAAGTGAGTGTGAATCAGAAGTGATTCTCTGAGTTGCTCTTGATGGTAGCAGTTGAGTACTGCAGCAGAAAACAGTTGTGAGCTCATGGAGCAGAGGGGGAATGAAGGGCTTGGTGCTCTCCTGAGAGCAGAGAGATGGGATGGTGGTTCCTAGTGATGAAAGGGAGCAAGGAGGGTGTGAGTAGCCAGCATTTCTCCCTTGTTCCTGGACTGCACTTACCACTGTGACATTTGTCCCTGTTGCAGGTGCGTCTCACCCAGATCCTTGCAGCTTCCATGCACCACCTCTGTGTTCTCCCATGAACCAACTTTGACTGCAGGGGAAGGATTCACATCTCATGTGTAAGGTCTTGGATCTGAAATTGGTTTGAGAAACCGCTTCACTACCTTGAGCACTGGGCTTAGGAGCCTGGGGACTGGGCCCAGCTCTTCTCCAAGCTTTGTGTGCCCCCAAACAGTTCTTCGTCTGCTTTCACATTTGTATCTGGACAACATGCTCTGAGGGGATGCTCTTAATTAAAGACTTCTACAGCTTCAAGCACGGTGAAGCCTGGGGCTCAGGTGAGAAGGCAGTGGCTGCAGTCCTTTGCATCCTATCTTAAACCATGTGTATTTGTGCAAAGTGTGGCTTTAATTTCAGGTTCATTGCAGGGTTGTCTGCTGTCTATAGAACCACGGCTGTGGTGAAGAAGCTGCAGGAGGAGCTGGCTGTGGCCTTCCTCTGCTCCACTGCCAGCAGTGAAGTGTGATCCGGCTGATGGTGTGCACATACAGCGACATTTCCCTACTGTCCACTGGGCTGTCTGTTGGGGATGCAGTGTATTCATTTCCTTCCAAGTCCCTGCTAGCTAGGAAAAGTAATAATCTGCAGTGTTTACCTTCCCTGTCCTCAGAAATTAAGTAGCTTTGGCAGAACACATGTGTTTTGCAAAACGCTGGAGCCCCCCGAGGGTTTTGTGTGCAAAAGCTGAGAGAGTCAAATAAAGCAGTGTTTTGAACAGGGAGCACGCACTCCTGCTCCATCACCACACTCTCTGCAGCAATCTTGCTGTATCAGCTGGCCCCTGCTTCCTGCAGAAGTTTGGGGTGTTGAAGGGGTGCAAAGGGAGTTGACCCCTCTCTGGGCGGACTGCAGGTTATGCAGGGGTTACCCAGGAGAGAGAGGGCAGCTGGGTGGCTGAGGTGGTGGCTTTGAAATCAAGGTCATTGTAGAGAAAAACTCTTAGGATGTATTTTTCCCCATCCAGCATGTTTGAGCTCCCCTATCCTAGCTTCTCCTGTGCTGTTTTGCGAATAACTTGTCTAGGGAGAGAAACAACTGCTTCAACTTTGTGCAACATCTTGACAAAACCTAAATCTAATGTGGACCAAAAAAAATAAAAAAAGTGAAATAACCAGACTACCACAGAATGGTTTTAAATTGGAAGGAACCCTTGAAAACCATCTGCTTCCCCTCCCTGCAATGAGAAGGATCACCCACAGCTCCATCAGTGCTCAGAGTGCAGCCTGACCTTGGCTATCTGCAGGGACAGGGCAGCACCACCTCTCTGTGCAGCTGTGGTATCCTTAGCACAGTGTCCATCTGGCCCAGTGTGCTGATGGTAAGCAAACTGACCCTCACCTGCTGCCCTGGGGCTGGGAAGAGCTGCAGGTCACGTCTTCACACTGAATTCACTGTGCTCCCCACGCAGCCCCTGGGCTGTGGCACAGGAGCACAATGCACAGGCTCCCAGGCGAACGCATGGATGGCTGCAGTTCCAGCTATTTAAGCAGCAGCATTTTTGTCTGAGAGTGTTTGGGGAAGATGAAGCAACGACACATTATTTTAGATAATTATTTCACACTTTTCAGTCCTGTGGCATTTGCCCAAGGCTCAGTCTGAGGTGTGGGGGACTGATTCTTAATGAAATAAGCTCATGCTTGCTACAAAGGACAAATTAATCTCTGGATGTCTGATTTGGAAATGCTCTCATTTGCCATCTTGTGCGAGTTTGCCGCCGTGGTCTTGTCAACCAGTGTCAATCAGTTGTGTTTCTTTATTTGCAGAAGCATCTGTGGCTTGGGTTGAGGGATTCAAGCAAAATTTGGCAGGCAGCAATGTCCCTCGAGCCCTGTGTTTGACCCTGCACAAGCACGTGGAGCAGAGGCACTTGGGTGAAATGCATCTGTTAGAGTGGACTGCGGGGATCTGGAGCTCAGAGCCACCTGGGCAGCATCTGTGGTCCTTTGGGTTCAGAGAAGAGTTGGCAGCTCTTAGGCTGTGCTTATGGGAGAGGGCTGTGTGGTAGCTGTTGAATATCCCCATCTGGAAGGGACCTCTGTGGACCGTCGAGTCCGACCCCTGGGTGTGTGTAGGACCACCCAAAGTTCAAACCTGGGTGCTGTCCAAAGTTACTTCTCTTAGACCTGACCCAGGTGGTAGAGCTGGGGGAAACACTTTGTATTCTGCCACGTGTTTCCTGAACTGCAGCCCTGCCTTAGGACAAACGCAGGGATGCACTGAGTTTGGGGAAGTTTCCCTGCATGCTCGCTGTGCTCGTGAGCTGCTTTCTTTGAGCCTCTTATTACTTTGAGAGAAGGTACTGCTCAGCAGCTGTCTCTACCGTCTGTGCCTTTATTTTGCTACGAATAAAATAGGAATAAAGGGAGAAATGCAGCTGGGTTGTTGAGCAGTGGGGTGGTGAGTGCTGAGCATCCCGCACCCAGCCCTGTCCCGTGGCCACCTCCTCCCCAAGGCAGTGACGTGGGCCCCGTTGGGCGGCCCCGTTGCTTTGGGAACGAGAATGGCAACAACCTGGCAGTGCTGAGTGCTGCAGTGGGGACTGGAGCGTGAGTGCGTCCACAGAGTGAGGAGGAGGGTGGTCCTGGGGGGCTGCGACCACGCTGCAGCGAGGTGCTGGTAGCTGTGTCCCCTCCTTCCCCAAAGGAGGGGGTGGGGGGGGTACTGAGTGAAATAGGGCAGCTTTCAGTGCTGGGGGTTGAGGGGGCAGGTGCCTCTGTGGGGAGGTTAACTCTGTGTGGTCTCGCAGGGCCGTGCTGGGGTCCCTCTGAATAATCCACAGTGGGAAGGCTGATGGGGATTGGTGGAGGTGACTGCAAAACTGTCTGTCCTCTCCTGGTGCTTTGCATGCATAGGTGGCTTCCTGAGAGGCTGCTCCTGTGTGCAGCTGGGGAAAATAGGAGGCTTGGCTTCACCACGTGCCCAAGAGGGTATAGATCACAGGATCATTAAGGTTAGGAAAGACCACAGAGATCCCTGATTTCCCTTCGTCCCTTGGTGCCCCATCTCTGTGATTCTTGCACACCTCCAGCATGTTTCCTCTGACCAACACCTGGAGCCTCTGTCCCATGTCGAGGACAGGAATCACTGGAACCAAGGACATGGCACAAGGCTCAGTGCAGCCAAGGTGGGGTCGAGGGGATTTATTCCTCTGCCTTTAGTTACCAACTCGTCTCCAGTTTGGCATCTTTGAGTTGAATTCATGCTTGTGTTCTTCCACAGATGAAAGCAGCGCAGTGAGAGCTGGGAATGAATATATATACATCTCTGATTCATGGGAAAGCTTTTGAAGACAGATCAGAACAGCTGGGAAGCTTGCAGGGTTGGAGCTTCTGGTGCCACTCAGCTGCTATCTGGTCCTCCAGGATCACTGCTCAGGGTGTGTCCTTCGCTGCAAACTGGGGCTGTAGAAGCTGAGGTGGTTCAGGAAAGGAGACTGTGTCTCCTAGGAATGCTGACAGTTTCCCTCCATCCTGCTTGGATGTGCAGTAAGGTGGTTAATGAATTAGCTGTTGTAGGGTAGCGTGAGTTGTGTGCTCAGCACTTGTTCAAGGGTAAGAAATCACATGTGGACACAACCTGGTATCCACAGGAGCTGTTCTATGCTTTCCAGGAGCTTTGGATCAGGTTCTGATGTAGCTAAGTACTGATGCTGCTATGCTAACTCTGGATTTGCTCTTACAAAGGCAGCCATGTAGAGCTGCAGGCCTGAGCATCCATTAGTAGTCGTTTGGTTTCTGCATCTTCATCCCAAAGCCATCAGCTGCTTGGAAGCTCCGGTGTGTTACAAAGCAAAACACAATGTGTTTGTGTGCCAAAAGATAAGTAAGCAAAAAGGGAGAGCTGCAAAGTCAGGGTGCTGGGAGAGGCAGCTGGGAAGGGCCGACAGCACTGTAAGTGCTGGAGGCAAGAGCTGAAGTTGTAAATAGTAATTTATGGAGCTGGGAAGCCTCCAGAAGGCCTTGTAGAGGAGTTTGGGCCACCTTATGGCCAGCTGAGAGCTGAAGTTTAGTCAAATGGGAGGCATAAAACCAGCTTGCTATTAATTATCTCAGCCGTGCTAGAGCTGTTGTGATAAATTATAGGGTGACAGTACCTAAGTGATAAAATATGGAGGGAGTGGAATGTAAAGGTGGCAGGTGAGGCTTCCTGGGTAGTGTGACTTGATTTAGAAAGCACTCAGCCACTTAGCAGTGGGCTGGAGGAGAAGGAGATTAGTTCTGGAAGCTCTGCTTTTCCTTTCTTGGCTTTCTTGAGATGCTGTTTATATGGTAATTATGGCTAAGCAGGTGATTTCTAGGCAAGAAATGTGATCTTCCTACTTAAGCCTGAATGGGGCAAGATGATTTAGACAAACAAAATTGTTCAGTAGCATCCTGATGCTCCGTTTTAACGGATCTCCTGTCTCACTCTTCCAGCAAAGCGTAATAGAAAGGCCAATTATCCAATTACTCCAGAGAGATGCTTTGTCTTTGCAGAAGGAAGGGGAAAGAAGATTTACAGTGTATACCAAAGGAGAATTCAGCCACAGATGGGTCTGTGCTACAAGAAGAGCTGGGTTCCACATACAGTGCAGTGTGCTGATGAGCAGGGAAGGGCCATGGGCCAGCGTGGAACCAGCTCCCAACCTGCACTCACAGCATGTACAGACCCAAAACTGCCCTCATCCTAACCCCTCTTTTATTCCTTCAGTAACAGGTTCCTTTAGAAATTATTTCTCACTTGGTTTGACTTCATGTGCTGGACATGCACATGCAGCCCTGGCTGCTGCCTACAGGTCCACGTGGCTGGTTTGGCTGTGTGACCCCAGCCCGGGTTATGAGCTAAGCAGTGTCTGAGATGTGCTTTTTGCAGCTGGTGGCTGCAAAGGCTCACCTGGGAGCTGGGAGATGCTCTGCATGCCCTTCTTTATTGCAAGGTCTAGCTGCAGCAGCTGTGAGCCCACATCATGAGAAAGACCCTTTTCCTTCCCTCTGAAGACGATCCTGGTCCTTGATAGCGAGGAAACAGGTGTCCAAGCAGAAAGTTGCTTTGGTCTCCTAAATCCAGAGCTCAAATCCTGGTTGATTCTTCATACTTTTAATCTGTGGCCATTTTGATGACTTGTTTGCCATTGCCCAGTACTTGGGAGTGAAGCATCCATGCTAGGCAGGGCTCTGTAGCAGCTGCTCCTGCTAACTCAAGCTCTTACCTGGCAGCACTGAGGAATTTGGCTTCCTGGTGGAGCAGGAAGGTTTGGGCTGGAAACGGGTGGTGAGTTCAATAGCAGGAGCAATACCAAGCGTGGAGCTGGGTCACTGGGGCTGAGGACAGCTGATGGAGCATGAAGGCTTACTCCACGTGTGCCATTTACCTGCAGTAGGCCGGAATCACATCTGTGCTGGTTAAGGGAGGCTCTAACATTGCTCTGGGAGCTGCTGGGAAGGAGCACAGTGTGCTGGTGAGTGCATCTCTGGCCAGATGTGAGAGGCTTGGTGGCTTCTACTATGACATCTGTCTCTTAAGCTCTGCCTGCTGAGATGAAACCATAAGCATGGGTGGTGCTCCTCCTCACCTTACGGCACATGTGTTGGTGCCTTGAGCACATGAAGCTGTTACATCTGAGGCTCCTTTGCCCTGGCTCTTGGGTTTGTGGCTGAGCACTAGGTGAGAACTGTTCTTGTTTCCAAGGCTGAGACCTCCTTGACTCCCAAATACTGAATGTTGGCTTTCAAGCTGAGATCTCCTTGTTCCCTCCCAAAAGGATGTGGAGATTTGGTTCACCTGGGGCTGAGCAGCTCACGGAAAGCTGTTCTTCATAACATGTGCTGTACCAAAAATGCATGAAGCTCCATGGAGCCCAGATCCTCCTGTGAGATAGCTAACCTTGGCTGGCACACCTATGGGTGCCTCTCATCAGAGAAGCATTCAGCACATGCAGCAACGAGGTGCTCTGCCTTGTGCCTGTGGTCCTCCCTGGGTGAACAACACAGAATTTAAATCCTTGCTTTGTAAGCCGGCGTGGAAACGTTGCCTTTCCTCTTAAAGAAATGATTGCCTTGTCTGTGGCATCTGAATTCATTTGTCTGCTGTTCCAGCACCGTTAACAAATGCGACTCCAAGGCGTGCTTTCTGACGCCGCCGCAATCACTCACTGCGGACTGAGATGGTTAAGAAATAGATGGGCTGTGGTGATTTGCGAGGCTCTAATTTTTATCTGGGTGATGCTGCAAACCACGCAGCCCGAGTCACCCTGCTTGGGACACTGAGAAAAGTCCAAGGCGGAAGGCAGTCTCCTGTCCAACCTGGAGCTGAAGAGGGGCACCCAAGCAGCCCAACATCTAGGCCCTGGCAGTTGCCCTCCAGGTTCCGTTGGGTTCCCAACGGTTCCCTGTCCCACTGCCTCATCCAGAGCCACTGGGGCTGTTCAGGCAGCAGGACTGGGTGCTGCGTGAAGTGCATCCTGACAGAGGAGCACTAATTACCTGCCCTGAGGTAGGGTCTGAGCACCGAATGGGGGTGAGGAGGTGTGGTCTGTTGACTGGAGGACCAACTGGTGTGTGATGCTCAGCAGGGACGAACTCCCCTAGAACATCTGGGGGAGATGGAGGGGTGTCAGGGGGTTGTGAAGTTGCTGTGCAGCTTGCAGTGGTGGCAGTGACAACTGGTTTAGCTGTGGGTTAAAGGAAGCCTCAGGGGGAGAGTGAAGGTTGCGTGTCCTTGGTGACCTTCATCTTAGCTTTTTCTGCTCTGGAGTATGAGGTTTTTGGGGACATATTAGGAGCTTCCACTCAAAACCTGCTTAGAGTTCTCCTGGACTGATGGCCAGCTGAGGGGCATACGTGCTCAATCCATAATCGAGGTGCCAGCATTAGAGGCATCACTCATTAATGGTCCTTTGGACCAACAGACCTGGAGCACAGGAGGATTGCAGTCCTCGTGTTCCTGGCTGCTTACAGGTCCCACCAAACCTCAGTGGGGCTGTGACTTCCTTTTGTCCAGTGGGGCTCGTTTCCTTATCCTGCTCATCTCCTAATGCTGGAGCACAGCAAGGCCCTGGGTTGCTGCTGTGCCCTGCTGGAGGTGGGGGAAATGGGATGGGGGATGGAAGTAGACATCGTGGGCATGATGAACAGGATTAATTTCGAGCGAAGTTAAATTACAGCTTGAAAATTGTAACAGATAATCCAGTTATTCTCAAGACCCAGTAATAAAGCGCAGAAATCCAGATTAATGTTGTATCATCCCCATTACATCTCTCTTGAAAAAATAGTTATTTCCAGCTTGAAGTCCTGTCTCTTGCTGCGGCACGTCCTTGTGCCTGCAGGGTAGGGCTGTGCTCCCTTGTTTCTCCCTTGTTTCTCTGCCTGAGGTGGAGGGAGACAGCTGCCTTGTGTACCTGTCTGCACCTTTTGGGTCGAGGACTGTCCTTTATTCCTACACTTGTCCTTTCCTAGCACTGTGTGAGGAGTCTGGTACCACAGATGTGTACAACGCTGCTTGGGGAGCGAAGAAATGAAGTTATGAACTTCCTGGGGATGCTGATGGAGGACTTGTCAGTGGCCCCAGTTTCATGTGTTGCATTTACCTTACAATTCGTTGTGTTCTTTAAAGGGTTTTGTGCTCTCACTGCTGTTAGAGCCTCTATGATGCCTACAGGGAGCTTTAAGTTTGGGTATTAGTAAGGGGAAATTAGGGCCTTTGTTCTCCATGGAGAGATGCTTTTGGGCACCGGGGTAATTTCATGCCTGGAAGGAATCATATTTACTGGATAATATTTGTAACTTAAACCAACCAAATCAGCCTTGAGAAATGATAATTCCTCATCAGAATGCTGAACTGGATGCTCTGTTCCTTAGAAGCATTGCAAGGCTCTTGGCACAAAGGGTAGAAACCTGTCTGGCAAGGCAGGGAAGTGGTGTGCCATCATGATCCCAGGAACTGTGAGGTTGTTGGTAATGCTCTGAGCACCAATGGGTGCAAAGTTGTACCAGGATGGCACTGCTGTGCTGCTTCCTCCTGTGCCAGTTGCATGGGAATGCTCCTGCCCAGGCACCCGACTGCAGCCTGGATGTGAATCTTGGTGTGCCTGTGTTGGCACTGAAACTTTACAATCCGAGTTCTCTTCTGGGTTTTAAAAGTCCCACTGCTGCTTCTTGCAGGTTGGCTGAGACATGGCTACCAGCAAGCTCCACCAGTCTGTGGGATCCTCCAAAAGCCCCATTGGGTTCCAGAACGAAGTGGTGGCACCTCGTAACCCAAAGCTGGTCACTGAGAAGGAGAAGCCTGTAACAGTAAGTACCAACTGTAGCCAGGTGGGAGCTGTTAAGGTTGGAAATTGCCCCAGATCCATCCTCCATTTCCCCTCCTTGCTGCCTTGTTTCTCTGTTGCAGGTGGCTGTTGCAGTGCCTTGGGGGCAGGCTGTGTGTTGCTTTAGGGAGAGTTCAGGTTCTTGCCTGGTGAGCACCTCTGAGCTGAGCCCACAAGGTGTTGCACAAGGACAGCTGGAGCTCCAACACGTGCTCCTTGCCGTCCCCATGGTGTGAGGCAGGGACACCTCCAGCCACAAGCTCTGATGGTACCTGTGGCTACTGAGCTGCAAACACTCTGCCTGAGGGCTTGACAGGACATGGCCATGAAAAGCTCCAAAACAGTTCTCATCCTGGTTTTGAGCAGGCCACAATGGAGCAAGGCCAGTCCCTCTTCCTCATCCACAAATGTCCCCTTTGCTGGGCAGAGCTGACCTGATGCTGAGCCTCTGTTGAGGAGATATCTGTGCAGACCTCTGCACGGGGTTTGTGAGGTCAGCCCAAAGAAGACAAGCAGTTAGAACAAGGTAAATGAGGACTCAGAACTCCAGCTCAGTTCTGGCAATGTGCTGCTCTCCAGTGACTTGCCCAGTGGTGACATCTCTGCATGCGTTGTACAGAGCTGGGGGCTTTGGGTGGCTCCTCCCCACTCTCCTCAAAGGTCACCAGCTCCATGCAGCAAACTTGAAGAGGAAACAAATGCCCAAAGAGCAGAAATCCCCAAACATGTCACTTCGAATCACGAAGGAGAGGCTAATGGGACAGAGCTGCTCTGTTGGAGCATGTGTATTCCGCTCTATATAATTAATTTACTGGCGATGAATATTTCAGCAGGTAACTTACGGGACTTCCAGGACTGTCCTAGTGGCTGCAGTCATAAATGATTCATCAGTGGGGCTTGAACAAGAAAAGCCTTTCAGGAGGAAGGCCTTTCTGCAGCCCTGGCTGTGTTTTGCCTTGCAGCTGACTCCTTCTGCCTTCCTGAAGGAGATGTCCCTCACCACGGAGCAGCGGCTGGCCAGCACCCACAGCACGCAGCGGCCCCGTGTTGTCCAGCTGCTGGACATGAGTGACACCTCCCATCAAAAGGTAGCATTTTCCTGCCCTTTTTCTTTGCTGTTTGACACAACATTTCAGGAGCACGTGTGTCAGGCTTGCCCCCAGCTTCTTTCAGTAGCAGGGTGAGAAGGTCCTGCTGCCCTCTGAAAGCGCTGATGGTGCTGGAGTTCCTCGTGCTGAGAGAAGGACAAAATGTTTTTGCACTGCTGGGATCTTTTTAACGCTGAAGGCAATGGAAATAAACTGCTGAAATCAGTGGGTTCTGCTGGAGTTTAGCTACCCCTGCTAAAGCATAGTACAGGGGAAGGATGGAGCAGGGCACAAGCTGCCCTCTCCCATCCTTGCCCCCCAAATGACCCCCCAATGGGGTTAAGGTCATGACTCTATTGCTGCTGGCACTGTGAGCCATTGAAGACTGGGTACCCTATGGCAAAGGCTCAAGATTGGCTAACAGAAGTAATCTCATTAATGCTTTGTGTTCGCCAACTGTGTATGGTCCTGCTAGGTACCTACTCCCAGCATAGTGAACAGCTGTGCTTTATCTCAGGGGATTGCTCAGTATGTAACACAAGGTAGGTTGCTGAGCAGGAATTTGCCAGCCAGAGCTGTGCCAGCCTGAGCTGTGCAGGGCAACTCTGCACCAACCTTGGTGCAGAGTTGCCCTGCACAGCTCAGGAGTTGGGAGCGCACTGAATGAGTGCCCAGTGCATAAAGTAAATCATTACTCCACATAAAGCTCATGGGAGAAGGAGATGCCAGGTCCAGAAATGCTTTACAAGAGGCAAAATCCAGCGCTCACCCCACTTGCCTTTGTCCTGCTGTACTGCTTTCCTTTTGACCTTCCCTTCTATGACACTGTTCTGTGCTTGCTGGTTTCTGTGCATCCAAACAAGATATGTGGGGACCTGTGGGACTCAATCTCTGTCTTGGAGCAAAGCTCATCCCAAGAGTTGGTCTCAGTGCCCTACACAAACACAAGGGTTTCTGCTCCTCCCTGAGTGCTCTTGGCTTTTCTGATGAGCACTTTGGCGCTGTGTGATCACGTTGGCTCCTCTCACTGCTGTCTCGTGTCTCCAGTTCTCCTCGGTTGATCTGGATCAGACCTTGTTCCAGCCTTTCCCATCTGAGGTGGTGTTCCAGAACTACGTTCCCTGCGAGGTCTACGAGGTACCTCTGGTTCTGAGGAACAACGACAGGGTAAGTGCTGGGCTGTGTGGCTTTAACACTGTGCTGGGAGAGGAGGGTGGCCCATGAAATGCAGCATACCGTGTTTGGAACAAAGTGTCTCACCTTCCTTTCACAAGGATGTGGAGGTTTTCCCGGGATATTAGTGTTTTCCCACTGGTTTTGATCACACATGGGTGAGTTCAAAGCCAAAGGAGCTCTCTGGGACAGCATCCTTCCTCTTGAAAGATGGACAGATGGGCATGTCAAGGGCTGCACAGTTCTTACCTTCCTTGACTGTGCTTCACCTCCAGAGCTACGTTTTTTAGGCTCCTGCTCAGCTTAATTTGGTTCTGCTCTGGGTTTTCTAAGATAATGTGGCTTTCTGCTTTGCCTTTGAGGAGCTACAGCACACCCACAGTAATGGGCTTTTGAAGGTCTCTGCCTTTACTTGAAATAATTTTGTGAGTGTTTTGAGATTTCCCAAGAAAACTGAGAAGGGAAAAGTTGAAAAATGTCAGCAATTTTGCTTCCAGTTTAAAGGGGAAAATTGAGACCTTTTCAGTTTCAGCAGGGGAAACGTTTGCTCAAATGAGGCATGTGCCAAATGTGAGCTGGTGGGAGCAGACAGGAGGGAGGAAAGGATCCAAGCTGGGAAGCGCTGTGGGGAGAGCATCGTGTGTGCAGGGGTTTCTCTTGGCACATAGAAATAAACATACTGGAAGCAGAGGAAGGTCAGTAAAAGAGAGACGTAATAAAAAATATGGATCTTAGAGGCATGGAGAATGGAATCATTAAGGTTGGAAAAGACCTCTCAGGTCCCCAAGTCCACCCCCAACTCACCCCACCTCAGTCCACATCCCTCAGTGCCACATTCCCACAGTTCTTGACCACCTCCAGCGGTGGTGACTCCCCTACCTCCCTAGGCAGCTGTGCCAGAGCTTCACTGCTCTTTCTGTGAAGAAATCATTCCTGATACATGGCACATCTTCAGACCATTCCCTCTCACCATATACGAGCAGTAGGATGTATGTATAGGGAAAGTGGGTACATGAAGCCCTCTCCAGTTCTAGCTGCTGGGCTTAGACAGGGGGACAAAAAGCTCTTGGGGTGTGTAGTAGGTAGAGGAACAGCAAGAGGGAGCCTAGTAGACCACAGATTGGAAATGGAAGACTCTAGTAGCCAAGTAGACCACAGATTGGAAATGGAAGATCCTTCGGCAAAGGTGGATGCAGTGTTGTGTCTCAGTAATTTTTAGGGAGCTCTGCTGTGTTCCTTGTCTAGCACTAAGCTTTTGAATCTTGGGAAGCTGCACCAGGAGCACCCAAGGAATAATATTTGTGCAGTCTGCATGGATCCTTTGCTGTAGAAATTTCTTTTTCTGTTTAAGACTTGCCTCAGTTTCTCTTCTGCTACAGCCTTTTGGCTTCAGCTGCTCCGTTATCCACGTGGCACTCCATGATGTTTGTCTTTGCCAGGTGCCAGCCAACAGGCAAGCAGTTCATTTGCTCTGTTCATGCTTTCTCAAGTGGAAAAGAACATCTGCATCAACATCTCTGCCGTTCCCAGTAAAAAATAATAAACTCCTACAGCTGCACCCTGGGATTTGTATGCCCAACAAGGGGGAGACAAAGTGTGAATTGTTAATTTTTTTTCCAAAATGAATTAGTTTTTGAAGCTACTAAGACCTTAGCTATTGGACAGCTCGGATGTAAAAGTAAGATCAGCTCTGAGGAAAATCCTTGGTATATTTTACTATATGGAGATAATGATCCCAAGAGGGGTTGTTATATTCTAATTTAATTGGCTTTCAGTTGTGTGTGCTCTCAAAGTTTTCTCCCAGTTTCCCAGATCCCTCTGAATCATACTGACTTATATTGCACAGTAGCTTGAGGTTGTCTGCTCCATAAAATCCCGAGAAGTGTGGTGCAGGTAGAGGCTCTGTGATGATTCAGACAGGGCTTTGATATACATACTGCTCACGTCTCTTGTGAAGTTGCTTTTCTGCCTTCAGGCTGCTCCTTTCTCCCCTCTGAGGTGTTGCAGGCGGCTTTTGTTTAAGGTGCTCATCTTCAAGGGGACTCAGCGACCAAAGCATCCGTGTGCAGTGGGTGGGTTTGTGGATTGGTGAAGCTGCCCATTGGTAATGGCCTGTTGGAGGCTTTGAGATGAGACTCAGAGCTCTGGGGTTGGTATCTGTGCCTCTGGAAACACCTGCTTTCTTGTCTGCAGCTGAGAATGGCTTTTAATGACCAACCCCCACAGCAAGTCAGTGCTGGTCACATATCTCAAGGCAGAAAATGCCATTCAAGCCCATATTTGGTATGCACAGCCCGCAGCCTAGGGGGTAGAAGGCAGGGGTAGTCCAGCTCTCCATCATTTTGGCAAGTTGGCTGCTCTCATCTTCTAGATCAGCTCCACATTGGAGTGTTGTGCTCTCTTGCTTCTTCACAATCCCCTTTAACAGTTCTTAACCACCTCTTTTTTCTTCTGGAGTTGTCTCTGTCTTCCTACATTCTGAACTTCGCTCTTGCTTATTCTCCCAGTGTATTGTATGCATATACCTCCGGGGCCAAAAATGCTTTGCAAAGGCAGTTGAGGAAGGATGTAACCTGCACAGGGTCATGTCTTTGCAACCTAGGTAGAAATAGAGAAAAAATCCAATACCTTCCTGTCTTTCCTGCAGGTTCCTCGGCTGGTGAAGGTTGTCTTGGAGAGCTCACCTTACTTCAAGCTGCTCAGCCCCGGTGACGTGTGCCGTAAGGTAGCACCTGGCATGCCCTCGACTTTCCGCATCCTTTTCACCCCCGAGGAGAACAAGGTGAGACTGGAGGTCGCAGGAGGTTGTTGTCTTGGTTTGGCATCAAATCCCAATCGCTCAGGCCTGGGTTTGAACCAGAGGGTGAGGTGTGGCTTTTGGGGAACAGCCCTGATTTCAGTGGGGTTGTGCTGGATCCAGAGCTGGGGGTAACTCTTCAACCTGGGCAAAGATTGTGCTCTCATAGGCTGTAGGCTCTTGTTTCAAACTTCACGCGTTTCATAAAATCATCTGTCATAGAGGCACGTAGAATCATAGAATCATTGAGCTTGGAAAAGACACCTAAGATCTCCAACTCTCACCTCCACCCACCCCCATCGTGCCAACTAACCGTGCCCTTCAGTGCCACATCACTACAGTTTCTTGAACACCTCTGGGAACAGTGATGCTCCAGCTCTCTGGGCAGCTGTGCCGCTGCCTCACTACTCTTTTGGATAAGAAATAGTTCTTGATATCCAGCCTGGATGTTTAATGTAATTGTCTGTTGGGTACAGGGGTGGGGGACTCCACTTTTTGTGGTGGGGTGGGTTCACAGGGGAGAGGCACACAACTGTAGGAAAACAAAGAAAATGGCAGGGGGGAGAGTTGGTAAGTTATCTTTCTCTTCTAAGAGAACGGTGTAATTATTATGAAAAATGTTGCAGGAACAAATAGATCCAGAAAGAGCTTCTCTCTCTCATCTGGCAGCCACTTCCCTGCCTCACCCAGGGCTGGAGTGAAGATGGTACTCATTCATCCCTTCTGCTACTCAGCTGTGCCATCCCCAGGGATGCTTGGCCATTGTTCAGCTGTGAGCCTGGATGGGAGGAAGCTCTGCATGTGCCTGAGCCAGGCTGGCACAGGCTGTGGACATTCCTCACCCAGCAGGAGTTTAGTGTGATACAAAGGACAAGGCATGAATAGGAATAAGTGGGCAGACTCCATCTGCCCTGTTCTTGCATGTAGAGATGTCCCACACTTGTGGGTTGTGATCTTGGTGTGGCTGTGTCCTTGTGTGTGTTATCATGGTGATGTCTCTCTCAATGGGCTCCCATTCCATGCCACTGTGTTCATTTCAGCACTGGGGCACAGGTAGTGTATCTCTTTGGGTGTTGCTGCCTTCTCTTCTTTTTTTCACTTGATTGATTTAGTGTAATGCCTTTGACCCTTTCTCAAACAGCGGATAGAGAAAACTAAAGAGGAAATGCCCTGTGGTCCCTAGCTCCCCAAGCCTGGGGAATAATCTGTTCCTTTGGAGGGTCTGAGAAATTATTTAACATCATTAATATTTAGGGTAAAAATTAGGCAAAATTAGGCTGGCCTAGGGCAGTTCTCCAAACTACCCAGTAGCTTAATCTCACTGATGGAGGCTTTGGAAAGTACGCTGGTCACTTTAAAATGTAATTTATCTGTACTAATTACTGAGTGTCCATTTTTGGGGGTGGAGAGGGAAATTTGGTGCCCACAGAGGGCATAGTGCCACTCTTCAAGGTTAGAAGGTCAGCAGGGCAGCATGGGGGCATCACCACAAGCAGAGAGAGAACCCAGAGTGTGTGAAGGACCAGTGCTTTAGGAATGCATCAGTAGCGCAGTCAGGAGACATTCCCTCTGGACGTGACCCTACTGGAGATGGTGGCACTTGGTGACCCTAGGGGTCCCTGCCAACCCCAGGCACTCCAGCTGTGCACCTCTGCTGCCTCTCGAATGCTCCATGACCCAATGGATGACACGGAGAATTGGGATGTGGGCACCAACCCCTCCAACTGTAGGGTCGTTTGGGGGTTTCTTGCTTTGGCTCTCACTGCAAATTCACGAGAGTGAAGCACAGAGCTGGGCTGTGCTGAGCCCTAAATAATAGGAGCACACAAGTGGTGTGTGGCTGAAATGCCACGTGCCATGTAAGCCCTTTCTGAAAAATGAGCAGCTTCTTGCTGCCTTGCAGCCATCTGGTAGCATGCCACATAGCTGGGCTGTCAAAGCCAGCGTGCAGCCGACACATCGTGTATTGGCACCCACATTATAAATACAAACTGCTAATTCTTCTGCTGGGCAACATTTCCAATTAGTTACTCTTGCTGCCTCTGATTTCTATGTCTCTGTGCTCTGGTCGTGCAGTGTGGGTGCACTCACACCACGTGTCCTGCCGTTACGGGCTGCGGAGCAAACAAGCAGTGGGCAGGAATATGCACCATATCCTTCAGCTTTGTTATAGATTATCAGAAAGGAAGGAGGTGAGAAGTACCCAGAAACATAGCACAGCTCAGTCTGTTTTCTGTTTGTTTTTTTTTCCTTGCTCTTTTTTTCTGTAGCAGTACAGTGTTTGCAGGCAACGCGAGTTCAGTCTGAGGTTTGCAAAATTCATTCCTGATGCTCAGCGGAGGCTGTGTTAATGCTCATTGATAATATGAAGTATGACAGGATGTTGAGTTATTGGGTTGCTGAGATTAACTCCCTGAGAATTCAGGCCAGCCCTGCTAGAGGTGTTGTGATATTACAGGTGCACATCTGAAGAGACTTGTAGGGGGGAGAGAGGAGACAGAAGATTGAGGCGGTGAACCTGGGACCAAAGGACCCATGGGGAAGCATCCTGTGAGCCTGTGGCTGAGGAAGGGAGTAGAAGGGGAAGCCATCCTCCTGCAATGCTGTCATTGCCCTCCAGCCTCTCCTCTCATTAAATGGCCCTTTATAGTAGTATTATTCTAGAAGGGAGCTTCCCTTTTAAACTTCTTGTGTGACCCCACCCTACTTGGTTATCTGCTGCAAGGAATTCAGCAAAGTATTTACCAGTTCTGCAGCTCAGCTGACACCTGAGTTTGCTGGTTTATTGGGCAGTTAATTACTGTCATGCTGACATCAACTTTAATGTGAGTGTGAGTTTGCAGAGAGCCTGGAATGACAGCTCTGATGCGAGCAGTTGCTTTAATTTCAGTGGGCACTAATGCAAATGCCAGCAGTCTTATTTTGAAGGCTGGGGCTTGTAACTTATTGCTTGTCAGAGGTGAGTAAGGGAAAGGGCTGCATTGTGGGGTGATTTCTATTTTCCCTGTAACGGAGGAGTCGTATGAAGGGTAAGGTCATATTTTTGTGGAAATCTATAGCCTAAAGCTAGCTCTAAACAACCTTTAAAGCACGTAAGTGATGCAATCCCTCCCTCTCCCAGGCATGTTTGTTTAGGAAACTGCTTTGAAACAGTCTGCTGGGGGTTTGCAGTTGCAAAGATTGGTTTTGGCGATACCCCTGGACCGTGACCGAGTGCATAGTGGAGCTGCTGTCCTGGCAACACGACAGAGGATTGCAGCCGTCGTTTTCCTCTCTCTGCAGCAAACCTCATGCTGTGCTGTGCAAGCAGCCCCAGTGCTTGTGCATGGTGCCTTGTGCTTGTTTTGGGATTTCAGCTGGGACAGGTATTAATTCCTTGGGCTCTCGTTGACACAGCTGCTGATCTGCTCTCTCCTTCGCAATAACGACTTGAAAACAGAGTTCCCCTTATTTCCTTCCAGTAGCTCCGGTTGCTGAAGTTTCTTCTTATCCTGCTGCTGATCTGAACTCCCTGTGTCCTCCTCTGTTTACCTGGCTTCTGCAGGGCAGAGATAAGGAAGGATGTTGTGCCAGGGCTTAACGAGGCATGAGACTTTTGGCCGGATCCACAATGCCCGTGTTACAGTAGGGTGGCCGAAACAACAACAACAACAGGAAGTAAATTGCTTTTCTCATTTCCTAATGTGGTTTCTGAAGATCTGAACGGTCCAGAACATGAAATACCAAGATAACAGATGCTTTGAATTCACAGGAGCTGTCCTTCTCTTTTATTTTAGAGGACTTAGGCTGCGAGATTGAGAACCAAATTGCTAATTCAGAAAGACTTGCTGAAGATGAAACTCTCTTGAAACGTGATATTCTATTCCGTAGGCATTGCTGCGCTTCCCTTCCTGGCGTTTTACCTTCTAAAGATGAGAAACCAAAACCTTCCTGCAGGGTTTCCAATGTGAATTTGAGATGCGTCTAGAAAACAAGACCTTCCTTTATTCCTCTTTACGTCTTGGATGCGACAGCATCTGTTACTGCAACCCTAACCACAGCGGAGCAGGTGGTGAGCGTGCTGGGACAGCGGGTGCTGCTGGGACCAGGTCCCAGCCCAGTCCTGGGCCTCAATGTCCTGCCAGGCTCAGGGAGCTCGAGGCAGGCGAGGGAGCCTGGGCACAAAGGGATTAGAATGGGTTCTGGCTAAGGAAGGTTGATGGCAAGCACGATTTCTACAGCAGTTTTGTATTATTGTGTACTTGGAGCAGCAAGGAAATGATCTCAAGGGAGTTCAAAGCGCCCAGGGAAAAGGATCAGAAACAGCATGAAAGCTGTAAGAGGTGAAGCCTGTATCGACCTGGCCATAACCTGTGGCTGGTTTGTGGTGGGGCAAGGCGATGCCTCCAGATGGTGCTGTCCTTGGTGCTGTCCCTCTGTGGGCATGGAGATCCATCTGCTCAGCCCTACGTTGGGGTGTTTGGATTCTCCTTCCCACTGCTGAATGGCAGGCAGCTGGTAGGAGGGGAGCTTAGTCTTCTGACTGAGCTTGAGGTGCTGGCTGTAGTAGAGGTGGATGTTCATCACACTGCCAGCAGGGCACTGAGGCATTTGTTCCATAGGAGCTACATGAGAGATGTAATTAGTGCATCAACCATGCCAGAACGTGCAGCAGAGAGGAAGCAGAGCTGTCTTTGCATCCTCCGAGTCTAGGATGAGATGTGAAGTGAAACAGAGATGAGACACAAAGAGAACTTTGTAGGACTGTGGTATGATGGGAATGGGCTGGTAAGAGTGGGTGGGAGTTGTCCCAAGCTTTGTCATTGGTGACGCTGTTAGGGTGGTGATGGGGAGCAAACACCCCACTTGCCAACCTGCTACTGAAATAGGCACTGCGTCCAGCTTGTTACATCCTTCATCCCAATCTGGCTGTTAATTGTGTGTGTGGCCAGGTCCTTTTGAAGATGTACCTGAGCAGCCCTTGCCAAGCCACGTCACTGCTTGTCTGGGCTTAGCAGTGTGTAACTGGGTTACTTGCTGTGCTTTGGAGTTCAGAGCAGGTTCTTGTTCTTGCTCTAATCCCTCTTGTATAATCATTGCATTGGTTGTTCAGAACCCAGCTATCAGGTAATTTTGTCCTCCCGTGGCATGAAGCTGGCTGTCAGCTCGCTGGGAAAGCAGGCAAAGCAATGGAGCTGCTTCCTCTTGGCAAGCTAACAAACCTCTACCAGTCATTCTACTGGAATTAAAAGTCATTAAATAAAAAGCACTACTGCATTATTGAATGAACGCATAGCAAGCAGTGGCTTTCCTTCTACAATGGCACTGAATGCATTTCTGATGATCCCGCTTCCTTCCCACAGGACTACTTCCACCAGCTCACCTGCATCACAGAGAGGGAGAAGTTCCTGGTGCCCATCCGAGCCATAGGAGCCCGAGCTGTCCTGGACTTCCCTGACCAGCTCAGCTTCTCAGTCTGCCCAGTCAAGCACAGCACCCAGAGAACTCTGCTGGTTCGCAATGTTGGCAACCGAGAGGCTCGTTACCACATCAGCACCCACAGGTAGGGGCTGCCAGGCTGTGCCTTTCAAGGTTCTGGAGCCCTGTAAACAGCACTGTGTGGTTGGGGAACTTTGGGTTTGGTCTGAGCACTGTGATCCAGTGTTAGGTGCAACGAGCTCTGAAGTGGAGTTGAGTGGACCCTGATTTCAGAGCTGCTCTACAGCCCCAAACCAGTGATGCTGGATTTTAATGGGGGGAGGAGGTGCACCTTGTGCATGGGATATGGAGCCCAAGAGGAGTTCCCAGAAAGCCTGGGGAGACTGGGTGAGCAGAGGCCTGGGATTTGCTTCTCCTCCTCTGTTAACTTCCCAAGGATGTGCCAGTTTGGCCAGGAAGCAGAGTGGGAAAGAGCGAGTCATCCTTCACGGAAGAAGGGGATGCTTCCTACTAGAGATCTCCTTTGCTGAAGCCTTGCAGCAGGGGAAAAAAGACAGAAATGCATGGACAGAAAAGCTGGTAAACATCTGAGTGGGTTCAAGGGTTGTGCTCTGCATTGCAGGAAGGCAGCCTTTGCATTGTGGAAAACATGTAGGCAGGAACTTCTAAGTCACTATGGTTTTCCTCAGGGATTTCTAGGTCAAGCTGTCAGAATCCAAATAGAGATTGACTAGGTGTTTAGCATTTTTCAATACTCTTAGCAACTATTCTATCAACTGATACAGCATATATTGAGTTCTGCTTGCTATGGATATTAAAAGTTGAAGTTTGGCAATCAAACCCTTCAGTCTGGATTTGCAATAAAGAAATAGGAAATGTTAGAAAAGCTTTATCTGAAACTGCACAAAAAAGCAGAGCTCTGGATAAGTGGATTGTGTGCATTCAAAGATCAAAAGCTGATATGATTTCTCTTGCCCATTGAGGGCATCTGTCATCTCTTCCATTTCATTACAAACTTTTGAAAACCAGTTCGAAATTTCAAGCAGATGATTTAAATCTTTGAATATAAGCAACATTTTATTCTAATTAAGAGTGGCACTCGCTTTCCTTCAGATTCCTTCTTAACTACTCAGAAGTTCCTGTGTTCCTGCCTCCTTATTTCTGTTTTTGTTCAGTGAAATGTCATAGAGAATTCTTCAGTGGGAACCTCTAAAAAGGCTGAGTGCCTCTAATGCCTGTCTGTCTGCCTTGTGCCATTGTGTATGTGCACAGATGTATGGGAAGTATGGGAAATGTGAGGAGCGTGTGAAATGGAAACGGGATGGTTAGGATTGTCAGACAGAACAACGGAATAATTCAGGATGGAATGGATCTCTTGGAGATCATCAAGCAAACACCCTGCTTGGAAGATCACAGCTTCGGAGTTTGATCATGTTTTTCTTTTGACCTTTGAATGTCTTCAACACTGAAGGTTCCCTCACTTCTGTAGTGTTCTTGTGCTGGGCATGGTCAGCAGGAAAGCAACGAGGAGATGTGAGAGTCAGACCTGTGCGCTGCTCTGCAGGCTAATAGATTGTTAGCTGGCAATTGTCTTTGAACAAATATATTTACACAGCCTTTCAAGGAAAGAGGCCATTCTCCTGCTAATGCTGGGGGATTAATTTCCCTGTTAGAGAGGGTCGAACAAAGGCTGCATCATTATTAGTGAAGATTTAGTTGAATGTGTCGCTAGTTCTTCTGAATAACTTCCATAACAACTTGATGATTAATTATCATCACAGAGCATTTAAAATTGTGCTGGGAGCTTTGGAAACGAATGACTTATGTTCCCTGTCCTGGAGAGCTCAGTGTAAATATGAGATGCGGTAATCGAGAGTTATGGCATAGGTGCTCTGGGAGAGGAGTGCTGTCCTTACCGGCTTAAATTTGAGGCAATTTCAGTCTCTTCTTATTTGGAAAAGAATTTAAGGAGCTTAAGTTGAACGTGTTTAATTTTTGGTGAATAAAGGAAGCGAATCCGTGGAGGTAATTCAGTGTCCTTCAGCTGCTCCCTGCTCAGAGGTCTCCCTTAGCATGGCATCTACCAGAAGACATGGCCAAGTTTGGACCACTGGTGAACAGAGCGCTCCCTTTATGCTGTCTGGCACTGTCTTAACTGTGTTCCCTCTTCTTGCAAAGCTTGGTAACAAGTAATACCAGTATAAGCCCCTCTCTTTCTCCCTCTTCTTGTCATTGAGGCACAATAATGATAATGCTCTCTGATATTCAGGAATATAAATGTCATTCCACTACATTTGAGTCGAAAATGATGTGCAGAAGCAGATTATAGGCTATGCATATTTACATGCATGTATAGATGTGTATCATAGGCTACAAAGACCATGGAAGGGCACGAAAATGAAGGACAGAAGCAGTGAAAGAGCAGGAAGATGAAGCTGTGAGCTGCTGACCCTGCACAAGATTTCTCAGCACTGAGAAGTTGTCTTCTTCTCAAACCTTGTTTTTTTCTGAGACCCAACAAACTCAGCTTGATGGAGCAGCTACAAGCTTGACTTCAGCTGCTATACTATTACTAAAATTAATATGTGCTGAGATTAACTGATCTTTGTTTTTCCTGCAAAAGATTTTAACAGGCAGATGAGGCAGTTCAACCACCTGTAGATGTGACTGTTCTCTTTGGAGTGTGAGCCAACTTATAATGCAGTCAAACAGAAGGCTGAAAATTGGTGATTTTTTTCCCAAATCAGATGTTCTTAAAATGCAGGTTAAGGCACCAGTAGACTAAAGAGGAAGTTTGCTTGGTTGTACGAGAGGAGCATGCTATGAAGGAGCTCCTTGCACAGTGCCTGGTTGTAGGAGAAAAGGGGACCTGAGTCATGCAATTGTGACAGCTTTTCTCTAGAGTCAGTCCCTTTCCAAAGGGCAGTAGTAGAGGAGATCTGAGCAGGTACCAGTGAGAAGACCTCTTCCAAATCAGTGTGGCTGTATAACGTGTGAGCTGGGGATCTGGCTGTGATTGTAAGTCACCATTGGGATATTAAAGAGCAGGACCTGCGGAAGTTTTGATGTCGTACACCAAAGCAAACATCATTTTAAGAAGGATGTCAGAAGAAAACGAGCTATTAAAAAAGAAACCACAAAACTTATCTTCTGAAAGATTTCCCGTCTTTTGGGAGCGGTGGTGATTCATTAGAAGGGCAGATCTAGCAGGGCCAGAATTATCTTTAAAGAACAGCTCACAATTAAATGACAATTAATGGATAAAAGGCCAAGGTTTATGCTGCCAGCTTCCGCACTTGGCAGTGGTTTTCACTTGGTTATTGCAATGCGTCAGGGATGTCTCCTACCATTTCTTATCTGGGGGCTGCAGTGAACAGCTTAGCTGCATAAACAGAAGTTTGGGAGAACTAAGTTTAGCTTTTGCATCTTTGTGTCCTGACATAGTGAGGATGGTGGGAGGGTTTGGGGTAGGATGTGGGAGGTGCAGGGTTACTCCATCCCAGCCAGCACAGGAGAGGAGTGGGGAGGCAGAGCAGGAGGTGGTACTGAAGTGTGGGGAATTTTCCTTTGCTATGCTGGGGGTCCCACCCGAGCACCAGCTCTGCCCCATGCAGCCTGGAGATGTTGAAGACCCTGGAGATGTGGCACTGAGGGATGTGGTCACTGGGCATGGTGGGAGTGGGCTGGGGTTGGGCTTGGGGATCTGAGAGGTCCTTTGCAACCTTAACGATCCTATGATTGTATAATTTCTCAGCAGTGCTGGTAACTGAATCCCTTCCCTAGCAGGCAGCTAGGGCTCGAGGAGCTCATCTGTGTGTTTTGGTGGAAGGAACAAACCGTGTCCTTGAGGAACCCCTTGGGGTGACTGGGAACCATCTTACTGGAGATATGTGAGAACCTCCTGCTCAGCTGCAACAAAGTGAGCTCTGCCCTGCAAAGAGGCTGAGGTCTCCTGTCAGTGTGCAAATGCTGTGGGCTCACTGTTGCTCCTGCTAGAGCCAGCAGCAATGCTCCAAGCATAATGGGAACAGGTCAGACCACTAATTGCTGCCGTATCTTGTTAATGAGCAAAAACTCCAGCAATTTTATCAGCTGTCGCTACTCAAATGAACAAAGTTCAGCTTGTGCATGTCTCCGGTTCTCATTATTTTCGAGTGGACTGCATTTCTCTAATCATGGTTAAAGCTCAGCAGAGCAAATTTTGGAGGTGATAATTTGATGACCGGCAAAGTGCTGAGCACAAAACTTCTGTCATTTGAGTGAGGCTGTACAGAAACCATGAAGCCACACTTGTCTGGCTCCTTCCTTTACATGAAGGTAGAGCTCTACAACTGGCAACCAAGAACTGTTTACCTGGTGACACGGTTGTTTGTAGTAATCCCAAAGTGCAGCAGCACACTTTGATAATTATTTTCAGCCCATTTGTGGAATTTGAGTGTTGACATTGGCTGCTCAGAGAGGTGGGGGAGTCATCATCCCTGGAGGTGTCCGAGAACCTTGGAGATGTGGCAGTCTGGGACATGATCAGCAGGCATAGCGGGGGTGGGTTGGGTCAGACACGGTGATCCAGGAGGTCTTTTCCAACCTTAATGATTCTGTGGTTCTGTGAATTTATCTCGTGGGCCAAGCAAATGGTTACCAAGATCAGATTACAACCCAGAGTCACAGACTGCATGTCTTGTGAATACATCAAGCTGTTAAATACCCATTGATATTCTCGTGTTGCTGATGCTCAGTGGAATCCTTCAGGCTGAAAATGGGATGATCCTTTTGCTGCTGTCTTGTTCCTGTGGCTTCACTCTAATCTGCATTTGCGCTCATACTTTTCTGGTTGTTCTTTTTCTTAGAGCAGCTTTCATTGAGTGGCCGATATAATTTTCAAAGTAAAAAGGCTGAATTCTGCAAGTTAATGAATTATTATTCTCTGGTCTTATAGGAGAATTTATTCCTCTGTGTGATTCTAGGCTGTAATCTCCTTGGAACAGGCCTCGCTTTGACATTTGCCTCTCTTGAGGTGAAGTTTATAAGTGGCTGAGTGAGGCAGACTTGAGGAAATTGGGGTCAGCTTTGCATGCAAATGGCAGTTTGGGGCTCTGCTGTTCAAAAACAGCTCCCTGATTGTGTTGCTAGCAGTCTGACTCCTGAGACACTGCAGAGAGGAAGAACTGGATGCAGAATATGGGCGAGAAGAGGTCACTTTGCACCATGTGGTCTTCTGAGGGCTGAATCTCTTCAGAAGTGGGAGAAAGTAACTGCGTGTCTGATCCTCTGTATTCTGTTCTTACTCTGCTGTGTTTATCTGCTTGGTGAGGTGAAGTGGAATAGCCTTAGACCCTGGAGGGGATTATTATCTCCAAATCTCCTGTGATATTTCTGATACCTGTCTTTGCATTGCAGCCCTTTCTCTGTTGATCCCTCCGTTGGGACCCTTAGAATCGGTGACACCATGCAAGTAACAGTGGACTTCCACCCATTGAAGACTGGGAACCACTCTGGGTCCCTGGTGGTTCACTATGACACAGGTGAGTGCTGGGCAGTGTGCAGTGCACACCTGCTGCTGCCTTCTAAACAGAACGACGTGAAGTTTCCCTTGCATGCGACTTCTGAACCTTTTTCTCTGAAACTCCAGATTCAGAGAAATATGGATGTTTCAGTTTTTGGAGATGTTCAAGGTCAGGCTGGACTGGCTCTGAGCACCTGATGGAGCTGTTGGTGTTCCTATTCATTGCAGAGGAGTTGGACCAGATGACCTTAATGGGTCCCTTCCAACTCAAGTGATTCTATGATTTTATTCTGTGAAATAAGGCTGAGTCTGTCCTTCCTCATGTCCTGAGTCACCAAGGTTGGAAAAGACCTGGTGCATCCCTGGGAGACCCTAGTGTCCACGTGCTCCCCACATACCACAGTGATTCCATCATTCCTCTTTGTCCTAGCAGCTTGCTTCCCTTTCCAGATGGAGAAAGACAAAAAGATTTTCATGGTCTGCTCTGAAACCCTCAGTTTTTTTCTTACATTGGCCCCAGAGTGGTTGGTCGACCAACCCCAAAGTGCTTGACCTGTGTGCAGCTGCTTGCTGTGGGATGGGTGACATCCCAGGACCATGTGCCACCTACGTGGGGATGAGCCCCATGATCTCACTCCTGCTTCTCAGCACAGTGCTACTGTTATTTTTAAGTAAACTACAGATCGAGGAGGCGAGCAAAGGAATAATAAAGAGATTATCTGCCTAGCTTGGCAGCATACAAACAAGTAAAATACTGCAGAGTTGAACTGTTGAAGTGAAACTGAAACGTTTAATGATTCATTCTCCAAAGCTGCTCATTGCAGGGGTAGTGCAGAGTTCCAGCCTCACGGTGGGGCTGGGCTGATTTGGCCATCGCCATGACCTGCATACAGAAAGCAGCCGTGCTGCTCCTGCAGAGCCGCCACCAGACTTGGTTATGAAATGAGCACTAAGAGCAAAATAGCAGCTTAGGACTCCAGGAGGCACTTTGCTGGCGTGGCTGTGTCTGTGTTGCCCTGCTGACTTGTGAGTGGCAGTGGTTCTCCGTGGGTCAGTTGGTTGATTCGTAGGGTGGGGTGCATGCGGTGTGGTTTTTGCAGAGGTCGTGTAGTCCTTTTGTTAGGAACGTTTCAGATGAGTGCAANGGAGATGTGGCAGTCTGGGACATGATCAGCAGGCATAGCGGGGGTGGGTTGGGTCAGACACGGTGATCCAGGAGGTCTTTTCCAACCTTAATGATTCTGTGGTTCTGTGAATTTATCTCGTGGGCCAAGCAAATGGTTACCAAGATCAGATTACAACCCAGAGTCACAGACTGCATGTCTTGTGAATACATCAAGCTGTTAAATACCCATTGATATTCTCGTGTTGCTGATGCTCAGTGGAATCCTTCAGGCTGAAAATGGGATGATCCTTTTGCTGCTGTCTTGTTCCTGTGGCTTCACTCTAATCTGCATTTGCGCTCATACTTTTCTGGTTGTTCTTTTTCTTAGAGCAGCTTTCATTGAGTGGCCGATATAATTTTCAAAGTAAAAAGGCTGAATTCTGCAAGTTAATGAATTATTATTCTCTGGTCTTATAGGAGAATTTATTCCTCTGTGTGATTCTAGGCTGTAATCTCCTTGGAACAGGCCTCGCTTTGACATTTGCCTCTCTTGAGGTGAAGTTTATAAGTGGCTGAGTGAGGCAGACTTGAGGAAATTGGGGTCAGCTTTGCATGCAAATGGCAGTTTGGGGCTCTGCTGTTCAAAAACAGCTCCCTGATTGTGTTGCTAGCAGTCTGACTCCTGAGACACTGCAGAGAGGAAGAACTGGATGCAGAATATGGGCGAGAAGAGGTCACTTTGCACCATGTGGTCTTCTGAGGGCTGAATCTCTTCAGAAGTGGGAGAAAGTAACTGCGTGTCTGATCCTCTGTATTCTGTTCTTACTCTGCTGTGTTTATCTGCTTGGTGAGGTGAAGTGGAATAGCCTTAGACCCTGGAGGGGATTATTATCTCCAAATCTCCTGTGATATTTCTGATACCTGTCTTTGCATTGCAGCCCTTTCTCTGTTGATCCCTCCGTTGGGACCCTTAGAATCGGTGACACCATGCAAGTAACAGTGGACTTCCACCCATTGAAGACTGGGGACCACTCTGGGTCCCTGGTGGTTCACTATGACACAGGTGAGTGCTGGGCAGTGTGCAGTGCACACCTGCTGCTGCCTTCTAAACAGAACGACGTGAAGTTTCCCTTGCATGCGACTTCTGAACCTTTTTCTCTGAAACTCCAGATTCAGAGAAATATGGATGTTTCAGTTTTTGGAGATGTTCAAGGTCAGGCTGGACTGGCTCTGAGCACCTGATGGAGCTGTTGGTGTTCCTATTCATTGCAGAGGAGTTGGACCAGATGACCTTAATGGGTCCCTTCCAACTCAAGACTCAAGATGATTTATGATTTTATTCTGTGAAATAAGGCTGAGTCTGTCCTTCCTCATGTCCTGAGTCACCAAGGTTGGAAAAGACCTGGTGCATCCCTGGGAGACCCTAGTGTCCACGTGCTCCCCACATACCACAGTGATTCCATCATTCCTCTTTGTCCTAGCAGCTTGCTTCCCTTTCCAGATGGAGAAAGACAAAAAGATTTTCATGGTCTGCTCTGAAACCCTCAGTTTTTTTCTTACATTGGCCCCAGAGTGGTTGGTCGACCAACCCCAAAGTGCTTGACCTGTGTGCAGCTGCTTGCTGTGGGATGGGTGACATCCCAGGACCATGTGCCACCTACGTGGGGATGAGCCCCATGATCTCACTCCTGCTTCTCAGCACAGTGCTACTGTTATTTTTAAGTAAACTACAGATCGAGGAGGCGAGCAAAGGAATAATAAAGAGATTATCTGCCTAGCTTGGCAGCATACAAACAAGTAAAATACTGCAGAGTTGAACTGTTGAAGTGAAACTGAAACGTTTAATGATTCATTCTCCAAAGCTGCTCATTGCAGGGGTAGTGCAGAGTTCCAGCCTCACGGTGGGGCTGGGCTGATTTGGCCATCGCCATGACCTGCATACAGAAAGCAGCCGTGCTGCTCCTGCAGAGCCGCCACCAGACTTGGTTATGAAATGAGCACTAAGAGCAAAATAGCAGCTTAGGACTCCAGGAGGCACTTTGCTGGCGTGGCTGTGTCTGTGTTGCCCTGCTGACTTGTGAGTGGCAGTGGTTCTCCGTGGGTCAGTTGGTTGATTCGTAGGGTGGGGTGCATGCGGTGTGGTTTTTGCAGAGGTCGTGTAGTCCTTTTGTTAGGAACGTTTCAGATGAGTGCAATGGAAATGTATATGTAGTGAAAACCTGGCCATGATGCTCTGCTTATCCATCCTGCTCCACGTCCCCCATGTCTGGAAGCAGAGTCACGGCCCCTGCTGAAATGGGGGGGGGGGCTCAAGGGGTTTTGGGCTGCAGCACGTCCCTGTTTGTCACCTTAACATCAGGTGGTGGTGTGAGACAGCGTTTCTGAACCCAACCTGGTAAGCATTCCTGCTGGAAAGGGTCCTGTGTGGGGCACCACAAAGAGTCTTAACTGGTAGCTTCCCAGATGACTCCCAGCCCTCGCACCATGTGGATGTGGGAAAATGAGGTTAATGGATTTTGTCTCATTCGAGTCCCTACCTGTAAAGCTTAGCTATTCTTTTAGCTCTCAGGCAGTTCTCAAGTGAGATGCCCAGGAAGCACATGAACAGTGTAGCACAAGATCAGTGAGAAGATGCTCAGGCTGAGAAGATGCATGACAAATTCCCAAAGCTGTGCCAGAGGTAGAAAACTGATTCACCCATCCCATGGCACCGAGGAATGATGTCTATGTCAGATGCCCCATTGCAGTGACCAGAGATGGGCCAGCTGTGGAAAGGGGGTGCTGGAGAAGCACTGGGAGGTGGGAAGAAGCCCTTCTCTGCTCTCTACAATCCTGCCTCCCGTTGGACTCCAAGAAACCCTGCAGTATGACTCGAGGGGTGATCTCTAAGCTATGGGACCCAATTCTGGGTTTCTACGTGGCTGCTTGTAGCTCCTGTGGGCCTTAGTGGACTTGTACAGCTCTGAAATGACTCTGTAAGTTCTATTTTTTTATTTTCCCGTTGGCCACTGCATCCCTTGGGATCCTTTTGTCAGCACAGGAAGCTTCAGTAATTAGCAAAGCCCCACTGAGCTTGTGCAGAGCTGACAGACGCTATGTACAGAGATGCTTTTATTGCTGTCAGTGATAAAAGTAATTTGCAGATCGTTTTTCCTTCCTCTGTGAGACTGTGATGCAGAAGCAAAAGCCTGGGGGCAGGATGTTTGAGGGGAGAGATCAGAGGTGGTGAATTTTAGGAGACGTATCCAAGCAGAGCCAGCCCTCGAGCAGAATGTCTGCTCTGTTGTTGTCCTGCCTGCTCGTGGTGCAGAGCTCCAGCAAGCAGCTCCGTGGAACGAGGTTGTGGGCTGGCATCCCTGAGCAAGGGCCCCCTCCTAAGGCAAGTTTCAGCTTGTTTCCTGAGGCCAGACCCAGGCTCACCATGCTCCCTGGGCATTGTGTGCAAGAGCAAGGAGGGGAGAGCTCGGCTCACTGAGTAATTGCTTCAAGGGCAGGTGGAAGGTGCCAGCAGCATCTGCCTGCAGTTCTGCAGTTGTCAACCAGGTTGGGTGAGTTTTTAGCTATGTTGGGTTGTTGTGGCCTGTGGGTTTTGCCCATTGGAAGAAGTGGATGAAGTGACATGCAGATGGGTCTCTGGAGCCCCACGTCCTAACTGGCAGCTTGAGGAAAAAAATGTTTCTTCTCAAATGGGAAAGATGAGGCATGAGATCAGAGAGGAAATTAAAGATGTGTTTAACTATAACCAATTAAGGAGCTGACATGGAGCTCTTCAGTCACCCATGGAGTGACAACAAGTTGTACGTGGTGTGATAGAGTCATTGGGGTCCAGTGGGGATGACAGGTGACTACAGAGAGCAGTGGCAGTGAGGAAGCAAAGTGTGCATCGGTGTTGGAGAGGCCACATCCTGTCATTGATGGGCAAAGAGGAGCTTTGGGCTGCAGCTGTGGTTACTCTGCTCTTGCTTGGGGAGAAGAGGGTTGTGAACCAGGAATGCCAGTGCTTTGTGATGCTAAAACACTTCATCCAGCACCAGTTTTACCTGTAAGTGTACAACGAGGCCACCCATGCAAGGGCTTGGCATTGTGTTGGCGATGGCTGTACCCATGCAGGAAACTCACTGAGTCCCAGCCTGCTTTCTTTTAATTATCGTTTGAGGTTAAACAAGTGAATGTGTCTGCCAGCACCCCCCAGTGTCACAGCTACCAGCAAGGGTAAAGCATCAGATAACAGCACTGCCCTGCTGTGATCTCTGTCGGTGCCCACGTAGCCTTCAGAGGGGTCAGCTGCCTCTGCACAACTGATTTCCTTCCTTAAGAACCCCCTTTCCACCAAGGGTCTTGTCATCTGTCTTGGAATTGTAATCATTGGCTTCCAGGAACTTGTTTGAGAACAAAATGAAAATCCTATCGATTCAGTCTGTAGAGCAAACCTTTGCCTTTCTCTCTTTCCATCTGCTGGTGGATGTGAACAGGCAGTGTGGTTTTGCTGGGGTTCAGCCCTCGCTGTGCTTCACGTTCCTGACATCACTCAAGGCACTCCAGTGAGCACAGAACGCTCTCGTTTGTCCTAACTGCAGCCAGGATGGAGCAAGCCTGCTTCTTCCCTGAGCAAACTCACTGCCCCTTATACAGGACTTACTTTTTGGTCCCTTGAAGAGTTCCTTTGTCCTCAGAAGGGTTTGGGATCCATCCAGCAATGCAGCTTCAAGCAGGCATGAGTTGTGATCATCCCAGGTAACCCGTGTGGGGACTGTGGGCTGCTGGGTGGAGAAGCTGGTGTGGCACATGGTGCTTTCCTTCCTCCACTGCAGAGGATTCCCAGCAGTTTACCTGGTTTCTGTCTGATTTATGTCCTTGCCTGCCCGCCTCGGGTGTTAGGTGAGTGGAGGGAGGCGAATTTTGGAGGCAAATGAGGCGTAAAGTCAGCGCAGCTCCGTGTTGACTTTGTGTCTTGATAGTGGCAGCACTGCAACAAACAGAGAGGACTGGTAACTAATACCCCATCGAGCTGCACGGTTATGGGCTTTTATAGCCCTGATCAATGAGAGTGAGGGGGTCTCATTGCTCCACAGAGCGCTTCTTTATGTTGAAGCAGCTAACAAATGGTTCCTGTTGTCCTTCCCCTTTTCTAGAGCTGCTCTCAATAATGTCTTCTTTTATACTGATTCAGATAAGGGCGTCCTGCCCCTTGCAAACCTTTGTGCCCCTTAAGGGCTTTGTGTCTGGGGACTGATGGTCTCTCACTTGGCAGGAGGAGGGCTACCAACATTTGTGCTGCATCAGTGCTCAAACACCTCCCAACAAAGCCCTGCTATTGCAACCCTGGTGTTGGTCCAAGACAAGCACAGCTTCCTAGGCTTGGTGCAGGGAGATGGTTTAGGAAATGGCCTCACATTGATTGGGGGGATGGGGGTCAGGTTGGATATTTAGAAAAATTCCTTCTCTGAAAAAGCATTGAGGCAGTGGCACATCTGCCCAGGGAGGGGGGGGAAAGTTGCTGCCCCTGGAGGTGCCCCAAGAGCCGTGGGGATGTGGCACTGAGGGACATGGACAGTGGGTGCTTTGGGGGTGGGCTGGGGTTGGCTTTGGTGGTCTTAGAAGTCTTTTCCATCTTTAATGCAGGAAGAACCTGTTTTGCTCAGTGGAGAGGTCCCAGCCTGCCACCATGTTGACCATTGCCAGGCAGTCATTGGGGTGCCTCTGTTTACAACCCCATTTCTGTCTCAGGGCTGCCTGTATTTTGGGGCAGAAGCCCTCTAGTTGCTGTGGGCTGGCTGGAAGGAACAGGATTATGCCGTCCGTGTGACAGCAGCAGAAGAATTATTTATCCCAGATCAATCCAGAGCTACAAAAACACCTTCTGAGCAAAGAGCTCTGCTTTTGTTTTTCTTGTGTTTCCAGTGATGTATTGGCAGGATCTGTCTCCTTGGCTGTGTTTATAGGAGAGATGAGAGCAAGACAACCATCTGACAAGCTGAGTGGATGAAAATAAACTCACTTTCTGTGCTACCCAGGTATCCCAGGGTTAGCCATGGGCTCTCCTAGAAGAGGTGTGGGGACGAGGCAGAATATTTCTGTTCAGTCTGGTTTCCAGCTTCCTTAATAGAGCAGTGATCAACGAAGAGGAAAGTGCCAGCTGTTGATTGGTAGGAAAGCATTCTTCATAAAACCCTAAATTTGTTTTGAAATCTTGTTTAAGAATTCCCTCATCTGTTCATTGAGATGTACTTCCAGGCTAAACAAAACTTGTCGTTCTATTTCAGAGCAATTTGTGCTTCTCTGGAAATGGTTCCCTCTTGCACTGTGAAGCTCGTGTAGTATGAGGAGCATTCTGAAAGGCACTTCAGCTCTTCTAAATCTCTTCTTTTTTTTACCCTTTCCTGCAGAATAGGGCCCAAGGCCCAAGAAGGATGACCCACTACTAGATGTCTGACTTTGAGATTACAAAAGCTCCATGTGTGAAGGTGCCTGCAGATGAATGCTGGAATAAAACTACCGTGTTTCTGTTGTCAGGAGTGCACAACCCAAAGCATCTCC
Organism: Odontophorus gujanensis; assembly: GCA_013399175.1. NCBI lineage: Eukaryota > Metazoa > Chordata > Aves > Galliformes > Odontophoridae > Odontophorus > Odontophorus gujanensis. The sequence goes on from VXAB01014063.1 coordinate 76,729, forward strand.
TGTAAGGCTGCGTGAGCCCAGCTCTCCATTTCCATTTTAGGCATTGCTTTATTGAGGTTGCAAAACAAGAGCTGTCTTGTTCTTTCTGTTGGAAATGTACCCAGAGCACACAAGGAGGAGGGAATTGACAGCCTGGAATAAGGCAGTGTTCTGTAAATAATGATAGGCCAGTGACTCTGGGCCCAGGTGATGTTACAGTAGAGCATGAGTGGCTTGGCCCCAAGAGCAGCAAGCAGGGGATGCTGAGCAGAGCATGGGAGCGTGCATATGCCGTGTTCCCAGTGGGCCCTGGGGCTGGCAGTTCTCAGGGCTGAAGGCTTTGGTCTCATCGTTGTTTAATAGCTGCTGATGGTTTTGTCTCCTGAGGACGTGTCCAGGTGCTCTCTGGATGTAGATCTGTGAGCCTTTATCCTACAGCGATGTGCCCTGAGCGAATGAGCGTTCCTTGGAAAAAACACTGCTGTTTGTTCAGAGTAACCTCTGAGAACGCTACCTCGGATTCCCACCTTATGAAAAATGACCGTTTTTGTCCTTATTTGCATGCTTTACGCCATTCACTATTTCACAAACCCCTCTCATCTGCCTCCCCTGTGTGTTCTCCATATAGAGGAATCCTCTTCAGTCCCTCTTCATACACAAACTGCTCCATGCTTTTCACTGTTCTTTCTGCCCTCCTCTGTTTCAACCTGTGGTTTGAGATCAGAACTGTACCTGGTATATCAAGACCTATATAACCATAGCTTTGCACAGCAGAATTGTAGTTTTCATGGTGTTTATGTTGTAATAGTTCCTAATATTGCTGTCTGATTGCTCGTGCTGCCTTGAGCCCGAGCTGTGTGTTCTCCGAGTGCTGTGCACTCCCTTTTCTTTTTGGCTGCCTTTTGATATCTAAAAAGGGGCTTCAAGAGAGAAGGGGACAGATTCCTTAGCAGGGGCTGATGTGGTAGGGCAAGGGGAGATGGTTCAAAGTAGAAGAGGGCGGATTTAGATCGGAGATAAGGAATAAGATCTTTACAGTGAGGGCACAAGCTGCCCAGAGAGGGAGCTGCCCCGGCCCTGCAGACAGCCAAGGTCAGGGAACGGAGCTCTGAGCACTGATGGAGCTGTGGGTGTCCCTGCTCACTGCAGGGAGTGGGAGCAGATGACCTTTAAGGTCCCTTCCAACTCAATCCATCCTATGATTTCTTGGGTCAGGGTTCCTCTACTTGACCCCATGCCAGTTACTCACCAAAGGGGAAGGACAGTGATCTCTGATGCTTGTCAACTTCTTTTTTACATAATAAATCATTCATTGTGTAATCCCTTATACAAAAAGGATTGTCCTCTCCTTGGAAAAATTACTGGTTCTCTTGGAGTGTAAACTTGATTTGAATGCCCACCACTTCAACTCCCTTGAATGACATGAAGACTGAATTCCTCACATGTGGGGAAGACTGGCTGGCTGGCTTAGAGGTTTGCTATTTTACGGATGAATCTGGCTCCATTTCCTAAAAAAAAGGGTGTCTCTTTTCTCAGAACCAACACTATTCTACTGTGTTGTGGCTGGATGTGTGGTTGCTAGTCGTGGCTGTGTTATGTTAGGATTTACCAAGTTCATCCAGCATGTGTCCAGCTCTCTCCTTGTGTTATTGCATGGCAGCCTTTGAGACATCTTCACAAAACACAACAAGGGTGGGCACTGCTTCTGCAGTTCTGTTCTCACCTGCATTTCGCTCTGCTGTAGGCTTGTTCCTCTGACCATCCCTTTGGCTCCCATGCCTCCACGTGTCTTTCTTGTCAGAATGAAGGGACCAGGAACAGCTAAAAGCTGTTGCTGATCGTTGTTAGCTGTATTTTGCTCAGTTCCTCGTGCTTTCCCCAGCAAATGAGCTGAACGAAGACTCTTTTTCATTCCAGGTGAAGATGTTCTCACAAGCCTCTATGGAGCAGCTGTGGATGTCAACATCAGGCTGGACAGGAACTCTTTGATGATTGCAAAGACTTACCTCACGCTGGCAAACCAGAGATCTGTAGTCATCCACAACCGGAGTGAGATCATAGCCCACTTCCAGTGGAAGGCTTTTGTTTCTCAGGAAGAGGAGGATCAGCAGAAGCTGAGGTTGGTGGCATAGGTTCATTTCAGATAGTGCTCTGCCAAGTGTACAGCTCATGCATGGCTTCAAGTGTCGTTGGTGGTTTTGAATGCCTTAGGATGAGTAAACCATTGAAAGCATCAAGGTGTGTGAGCTTCAGGGTAATGCAACTCAGTTCTTCCTGTTCCATTTTTACCTTTGCTCCATTTGGGGATGATCATTTGGGAGGAGACTGCAGCAACTGCATTCCCTCACATCGCAAATCCATGCTGTATGGGAGTGCAAACCCATGAGATCTTGGGATCCTGATGGTACAGAGGGTCCACGAGGCTGAGGACTGCACTGAGAAGCAGCACTTAGCTATACTGTATGCAGCAATGTTATTATAACCCTCTGCAGTGCCTTCACTCCAGCTTTGGTGGGAATGCATTGCAGAGCTCTTTGCTGCCCCAGAAGGTTCCTGCTGTGGGACATAGAGTAGCTTTGCCCTACCCAGGTTTCCAGAACATGGAGATTCTTCTGCCTGACTTTAGAGGCTGGAGGAAGCTCAGAGGAGAAGGGAAGGTGGGGCTTGGAAGTGCCTTTGGACTCCAACTCTTATGCATCTTCATGGCAGTGATTGATGGGGCAGGTAGCAACAGTGATATTGGAAGGGCCAACAGGTCCTTCAAGAAGTGTTTTTGGTGAAGCTGTCAGATTTCAGTTTCAGACAGCAGAGAAACACAGCCTGGGGGATGATGAATTGGAAATTACACTTAAAAGCTTGAGCAATTTAGGGAATTGTGTGGCTTTTCAGACTTGGATGGATGTAGGTACATCAGAGTTGCTCTGAACCCATAGCTGATCAGGAAACTGCCTTAAACTGGAGCATTTTTTAAGGGCTTCTGAGCAAATAAAGTTCAACATAATTAGGTCAGAAATGCCTTGAAGGCCAAAGCTAGTTTTCCACTGTTCTCTATTTTTAATTACACAGCGTGTGACTTCCGTACAAGCTCAATGTGTTAAAAGAAAACCTCATGACCTTCTCTTGGTGCTTCCCCAAACTGTTCCTTCGGTGTCTCTTCCCACCTGCCTGTCTCACACTGGGCCCTGAATCATCAGAAGTGACCAGGTTTCCTTATAGTTAACTTCCACCTGATTTTTTTTTTTTTTCCCCTCAGTCACATCTGATGTCATGCCAGTTTGTATTCGCACTTGAATGTGACCCTAAAAACCATGGGTTGTTAGGACTGTCAGGGGTCTGCTCTGTTCCCCTCCTGCAGGACTCTCTGGGATCCCATGGTGGAATCACTGCCCATGGATGGAGACTGGGTTCAGCTTTGCTCACCTCAGTGACTTCTCCTAATCCACAGCTTTGTAGGTCAGCCATGGAGAAAGATTTCCTATTACACTATGGGGAGCTAGCCAAAGCAAGTATTTTTGGCACTGGTGACAGCATTTGCCTGAGGCTCTGTCTGTGTGGAGCTAGTAACGGCTGTGGCTGTATTTCCTTTCTAATTGCATTTGAATTTAGCTGGGTGATGACTGCTATCCTTTTTCTTCTACGTCACCTCAATTTACTGCATATGGAGCCTTCCACCCACTCCCCAGGAGCTGTCAGCTGCTGGGTCTTTGTGGCTGGAGTGTGAAGGGGGAAAGCAACACGCCAAGCCACAGTGCTCTCCTCTCATCTCTTGGTTGTGATCTTTGAACACTAGAATGATTTCTGCTGTGGCTACCAGTGTAGGGAGAGAGAACTGAGGCTTTGCAGAGAGAGCCCAGAAGAAGGGAGAAGATGAGGTTGTTCAAGGCTAGACTTGAGGGTCTGAATTTGGAGATACTGGTTCTCACTTATTTATTGGGTGATACTCAGTGAAGTCTCTTCCACTCTGTTTTTATGGGCATAAAGCCACCAATTTCACTGAAGTGATGTGAGGCCTGATAAGTTTCCTTTTAAAACGTTCTGGGACCTATTGTGGAGAGACCTTCAGGGAACAGAAGCAAACACTGTGCCCTGGTCCAGCAGGGGAAGAAAAAGGCTGATGCAGGGAAAATGCAGCTGAGGTCCAACCTCTTTCCCCCCCCAACCCCCCCTTTCTATGGGAAAGCACTGCAGTGGTTGTCCCATGATATTTCTGTTCTCTGCCTCCCCTTGAGCAGCTCTGTGGGTAGGAGAAGCCATCTGAGGTGGTGTGTGCGTGCTCCATTGGTTGGCAGCTTTTGGCCAGGAGCTCTTTTGAGGGGTGCTAGCTTTCAAAAACACATTCTTAGCTTGTAAGCACAGAGCAAAGCACCCTGCCGTGCTGGTGAATGGGCACTGATGGGACCCTGGGCTCTGGGTGAGCCCCTTGCTGTGCCGCAGCTGCTGCTCCCCGCTGAGCACGTTGCTGGCCCTCTTTTTACACGACAGCCTCTGCAAATGTGTTGCTTAACCAATTATCCGCTTGGTTTGTCTCTCCCTGTGGCTCCAGGCTGTGTCACAGGCTGCGGAGGCAGGAGGAGGACGAGATGGATCACTTCATTGATGAGTGCATGGCGGACCCCTCTCTGCGGGAACGCCTCTCCGTTCTCTCCCGTGTCTTCCAGAACCACCGTGCAAAAGTGCAGGGAGACTCCATGCTCTTCTCTGATGACATCTTTGCCATTGAGCCAGTGGTAAGCAGCAGCTGGGTCCTTCCTCTTCTTCCTCCTCCATTGCAGGCTGTGTTGCCCCACGGCACTGTTTGGCTTTTCCTACTTGGAAATGGGGATGGCAGTAACTGCTACTCAGCCCTGTGATTGAGGGGCTCTCTGATAGCATATGAGCCACATGTGATCAGCTGTTGTTTGCTGAGTGTGAGTTCCTCTCCTCTGTGCACCTGTCTGAAACGTGCTTGGAGCTTGCAGTGCCCAGGGATATCAGTTTGGGCACAGCTTACATATGAGGGTTAAGAAAGGATGTTGTAATGCTGTCAGTTCGCGTATTAACCCTGCCCCGAAGAAACAAAAGGAGGCCAAATTCAGGTTTAATCAGTAAATGTTATTTTCAATCAACCTGAGCACCCTGTGGAGCACAGAGCAGTGTTTGGCTCAGGTCTGGAGGGAGGTGCTTCCTAGCTGCCTCTCTGAATGCTTTGCTCTGGGACTGGGAGTATGTGGACTTGCACATGAGTCCATCTCCTTCTGTCTTGTCCAGCACCACTGATCTCTTTACATTCTTTCATTCCATTTGTTACAGAGCAATCAGTTCCATATCCAGAGTTATGCTCATGTCTTTCTTTTCCCCTGCCCAGCACGTGAGTTTCTTTTCATCAAATACATGCTTTCTCCCCTTTATCAAATGGTAGAATCTGAAAAGCCACCACTGCTCGCTTCCCTAAGCTTCTCTCCAGCGATGACCCCACACCCTTCTGCTTTGACAGATGCTCTTGGTGCACTGCTGTGTAAATTCCACCCAAAGATGAGACCTCGTTGCCTTGGCTGACCTCCTGGCCAACAATAGTGGCTGCTCCCTTCCTCCCATATGTCCCCCATGGTGCTTGAGAGCACCCAATGGAAATGATCAGACCCTTGTAACAAGGGACTGGAGGACGGACTGGGTTCGTGTTCCTCACCCTCAAATTGCTTGCAGAGGTCAGGAAGCTGCTGGTGCCGTGGCAGTCTTATGACCTTTCTGGGCAGGATGGCTTTGCAGACTGTGCAGAAGATTTGCTGCCTTCAGCTGTCGGTATTTTCAGGTGTTGCCATCTGTAGAAGCTGCAGCAGATCACTTCAGTCCACACAGGGTTAACTCGCTGATGAAAATAATAGCAAAAAAGAAGAGAAGGCAGTGATTGTGGAGCTACCACGTGACCATAAACATTTTTGAGCAGCCGTCCAAGCCTGTGGGAAACAAGCTGTTATGCAACTCTGACTTTCTAAGCGCATCTCCAAGTCAGTTTAATTTATTTTTGCAAATGCATAGGGTCTGTCAGCAGAAGCAGCTGTGCTGGAAGCCCAGGTGGCTACCACAGGACACAGCCCTTGCTTTTTGCTGCATCCTTTCCACCACAGCCTAGCTGTAAACACGTGGGAGCTGACTCTTTGGAAATGGAAACCAGCAGATGGGAGGATGCAAGTTTGTTACTGTCCCACTGCCCTTGACAAGTCATCATTGTGCTGGCATTGGCAATGATTCCTTGCTGTTGCCTGTGAGCTCTGAGATCTGCAAGATCCCCAGGTCACAGAACTGCTCCTGTTGTGGGTGTGGGGATCCTGCAGCTCAGGTGGGAACCACGCTGGTGCCTGTCCACAGCAGAGCTCAATGCACAGCACTCCTGTGTTTGGCAGAAGGCACCATCCCAGCTGGCAGCACCAGCCCATCCCTCAGCTCGGCAGGGGTTTGATTATTTATGGGCTGAGGCAGATGTGAGCGATGGCACTGCCGTTCCTGTGAGTGCTCTGAAGTAGCAGGGTGCACCATGGGCATCGTTTCACCAACAGCTGAACAAGAGGTGATGGCCTCGAGTTTTGCCAGGGGATGGTTGGGTTGGATAATGGGAAAAGTGATTCTCTTAAAGAGCAGTGGGGCACTAACACAGCTGACCAGGGAAGGGGGATTGTCCCTTTCCTTGGAAATGGTCAAGAACTGTAGGGACGTAGCACTGAAGGATGTGGTCTAGAGTGTTCACAGGCATGGGTGGATGGTTGGACTAGATGATCTTGGTGGTCTTTCCAACCGTAGTACCACTGTTTCCAAGGTCTTTGGTTCAATGTCTGCTGCACCTTTTGTGCTGTGGCATTGTACATCTGGCTGACCCTTGCAGCCTGTCCAGGGCTGATGTAAAGCCAACAGTGTTGCTGTATCATGTTCCCAGCAGCCTGTGTTGGGTTTCTCTCCTGGACAGCATCCATGGCAGTTCTCCCTGCCCTGTCTTGGTGGCTACTTGCTGCTGGAGGCTTGAGCCTTGCACTCCAACCTCAAAGGGTGGGTAATGAAGCATATCCTTTTAACCAGCAGCCATTCTTCTCCCCTGGGGCAGCAGGGACATGGTGAGGAACCTCTTCCATAGCCTACTTTAATTTCCCAGGAGAAATAACTCATAATATTTTCTAGCTTTATAGTCTGACATACAGCAGTAATGAAGGGAGAAATGACCAGAATTTCCCAGAATAGTTATGCCTGTCTTAAAAGGATTTGTTTTAGTCATGGAACGGTAGAATATAATGTAACTGATAATTTTTTCTTGCCCACCAACCTTTGAATCGAGCTGCCCAGCTGATAGGGAAGCTGCCTGTGGACAGAGTGACAAAAAATGTCCATGCAAATGCCCGGAATCCTGCGGAAGGATGACTTCACATCAGCTCAGGAAACTGAGCCTGTTAATGGCTGGTGCTGGCTTTCTAGTGCTGGAGGAGTGCAAGGCTCCACTGGTAACACTGCATTACAACTATTGTAGAGCTGTGGTGGTACACAGAGGTGGTATCTTACCCACAGGAGTTGGAATCAGACCCCCTGCAGTCTGTTGCATGGCTTCTAGGATGCCTTTTAGGGAGTTCGCACTGCTGTAGCTGCAGTGGCTCCCAGCAGTGATGCAGGAATAAGGTGGTTTCCTTCTCTAGCATGGCTCCTACCCACCCCATGTAGTTGGGTTCTTTCTCCTGTTCAGGGCAAGAGAAAATGAGCCCTACAGAATGGCATGCACCTGTGCTTTCTGGGGCCAGCACTCCTCCAGTGTGTTGCGGGGACCTTAAAGAGAAGGAAGAGCTGTCCTTATTGCATATCTTTAATGCAAAGGTCGGAGTTTAGGATTGGCGGAGAGCACTGGGTGGTACCCTGGTACTTCCTATGGGTTATTGTCTGTCTTAAAGGCACCGTTTAGTGTGGATGATGGGGATGGGTTGATGGTTGGACTGCTGCTCAACTTTAGATCTCCAGCTAGGATAGTATCGGTAAGGCTGGAAAAGACCACCGAGTTCATCTAGTCCAACCATCAGTCCATCCCCACGATGTGCACTAAACCACATCCTTAAGACATAGGACAGCCTATAGGAAGCCTCATGCTACCACCCAATGTTCTCCTAAATACTTGGGTGTTCTGGCCTTGAAGAATTAGCAATGCTAAGAAGCTGTCCATGAGTTCTTTCCTTCTGTAGCTGCGGGGGCTCCCAGCACTGTTTCTGAGCTGTCCCTGACTCCTGTCCTTACTTGCTGGCCGGTGCTCAGGTCCCCACGCACTGTCATGCTTTCCCTACTGCTGCCTCTGTGCAGCATTGCTGGGGCCGTGTTCCAGCCCGGTGCCAGCTCTATTTCTATCACAGCTATACTCGCAGTAGAGTTCCTCAAATCCCAACGTCAGCTAAACTTGCTCAGCTAGAAAACTGCACCGTTGGTAGCAGATACATATTCATCAGTCCAATGGCTTTTTAATTTTCTTCCTTTCCTGCTTAGGTTCATTTTTTTGCTTATGAATTGTATTGTGCTTGCTTCCATTAACGGAAGATGTATTGCCTCTGTCAACCTTTAAGTAATAACCCAAATGCCCCCAAATGTCCACAGGGCCAGTAAGTCTGGCTGCAGTGCACAGAGCAAAGCAGTGAGTACCATCAAGAAGCCGTCTGCTGCCTTACACTGGGAGGACTTTGGCTGGTCTGGGTGGAAGGAGAGATGCCCTATGACCTTCCCAGGCAGGGCTGGGCTTAATGAGAGCTTGTTCTGCCCCGCTAGAAGCAGTACAACCAGTAATGATGACATGGTATAAAATCTCACCCTGATTTTCTAGGTATGTATTAAAACTGGGGAAGGCACTGCAGTACAGAGTAGCTTGGCTGTCATCTTGGTGTTGGTACTTTGATCCTTGAGAGAAGAAAGAACAGCAGTGGGGAAGGAAAACTTGAGCTAGCTTTCCTAATATCCAACCTGAATGGGGGGCTTTTACACTGTAGTGGGTTCATCCCACTAACTACTGAGCATCCCGCCCTGTGCTCCAGTTACAAGGCTCAGGGTGTGCCATCCTTCCTGCTTTATGCCCCTACACCTTGTGAAGACCTCAAGCTTCCCAACCACTCTCATGTCAATGACATCCTTTCTCACCTCGAGCATGGGTGATGGTGCTACATGAAGATCTGTTATGATATCCTAATGGCACTGTAGGGTTTTATCTTCATTATATTTCTTGCTGCAGAGAAACATTGCAGCAGGGGAGGTTCAGGTGGGATATTATGGACAATTTCTTCTTGGAAAGAGCAGTGAGGCAGTGGCACAGCTGCCCAGGGAGGTGGCATGTCACCATCCCTGGAGAAGTCCCAGAGCCATGGGGATGTGGCACTGAGGGATGTGATCTAGAGTGGTCAACAGGCATGGGCTGATGGTTGGCCTAGATGATCGTAGCAGTCTTTCCAACCTTAATGATTCAAAGGTGTGGGACTTGTTTTTGTTCTAGCTCTCAGAGAAGACATTCTCTTCTTTCAGACTTCTCTTATGGTGTTGGAAGCCCCCCCTCCTCTCCGCTGTCCCCGAGCAGGCAGTGTGCAGAGGAGCTGCTTGCAGCTGCAGCCCAATAAATCACCGTGTCTCTTTAATTTCTGTGGGAACTGTCCTCTGAGCTGTAAGCACCGAGCTGATGGGAAGTGTTACAGTTATTTAATATTTATGCCTCAGGAGCGCCGGAGGCTCCCATCAGTTCAAGGCTCATCTGGACAAAGCACTGAGGATGCCCAGCAGCCAGCAGAATCACAGCCCCGCTTTGTTGATAGAAAATAACTCTGCTCCCTGTCTCCTTCTATAAGCTGCATTTTTCATTCCTTACAGAGGATCACTACAGTTAACAAAATGCCTCTGTCGGGTGCCAGTGAAGGTATGGGGCTGGGCATGTGTTTTTCTGACAATACCAAACTCATAAATTTTGTTGATGAGTGTTCACTTGCTCCTTGCTCTTTGCTGATGCCCAGGTGCTGTGGTTGAAACCAAGAAGCGTGATGTTTGGAGGTAAACAGTTTGCTGTCTGCTTCTGTTTTAGGAGGGAGACGTCTGGCCAAATTCTTCGGCTGAAATTAATGTCATCTTTAAACCCCGAGAAGCCAGGCTCTATCAGCAGAACGTCTACTGTGACATCTCAGGTGGGACTCCCTGTCCCTCTTTCCCAGTGGTGGTGGGGCACCAGCACTCCATGCCAACCTGCTTCTGGTGCACTGGGAGGGTAGTGGTGAAGGCGTGAGATATCAAGCTATAGGTTGTTTTCCCTACAAGAACAAAGAACTCCGTGCCAGGACAGCTTCAGGAGATGGGCACTGTGAGCATCTAGGAGCTGGTGTGACCAGCTCACCCCAGATCACCCTCCTTGCCCTTGCAGAGGTGGCAGCTTTGCTGTGCTGGCATGGGCAGGGAGTACTCACAGCAAGCTGCGCGGTTCAGGTTACCTTGCCTGTCCTCTGGGGCTCCACAAAGTGCTAGCCAAGATGTTTACCTAGGAGGGAAAGGGAACGTTGTGTTATTCCCTATCAGAGAGAAAGAGAGGGGAGGCAGTGGTCCTCCAGTTCTGAAGGACACAACCACCAGTGGCTGATTTGTGCCTTCCCTCTTCTCAGCACTCTGAGCTGGCGGATACAAATGTCATGAAACAGATTTTATTTATACAGTAATTGCACTGGGTTTGCTTGGCAAATGCCACCTCCAGTAATTACACAGGGCTTGTGTTAACAAACCATCTTCCTGCCCGCCAGCTGCGGTTGTTAGAGATGTGGAAGGGAAGGATTTACTTAAAATGTTGCTCCTGAGGGATGTTTCTGGCAGTGGGATCGGTGCTCTGGTGTCCATTGCTTTGCTGGAGCATCCTCAGAGGTTCTCCCCGTGAGGGCTGATCTGTGACTGAGAGGTGGGGAAGCAAGCTGCTCATGTGTGGCCCTGGACCCAGCCTGGGAGTTATGGGAACAGAGCTGGGCAGATGGTTCTGCTTTTGGAACAAGGACCTGGCTCCTTGAAGCCTCTATGTGGCCCATGGGAGAGCTCAGCCCTTCCACTGGCTCCCTGAAGGAGGACCTTGGGGTCATTTAAATTATGTACCTCCACCCATTCCTCATAAAATGGAGCTTTACCAAGACAAACCGTTCGAGTCAAGGTCCCTTGGTGCAGAAGGAATCCGGAGAAGCAACAGCAATGTTCAACGGGGGAGTCAATTAATTTTGCTTCTCGTTTCCTCTAAGAAGCGTGACTGTTCCGTGTGCATTTGCATACCATCACAAGTCCCCTTGGAGTGTGGGGTGCAGATGCTCGACGCATTCCTTGCTGGGCATGTTTGGAAACTTGGCCCCAGTGCAGCCCCATGCATGGCACAAGCAAATCTCACATGCCCCCGTGGGTCGTGGAGCGAGCACTGGTGGGTCAGGAGATTCACAGCAGCACGCGCAGCCTGCAAATCTGGCAGTAAAGAAGTGGGTTGGAATTTGCTCTCGGCAAATATTTAAGCTCAGAATGAACTTTTAGTTGTTCATGCAAATAAAACCGTGGTTCTTGAGCTGCTGGAAGGAAGTACACAGAAGGGGAGGTGGTGCTCAGACACACAAATTTTGGTTTTAGATTAGTCTGCGCTCAGAAGCATATTGTGCTGCAACCGATTTATGTCAAAAGCTCCAAGCCATTGCAGACCTGGACCACGATAGCTGGAGGAGCCAAGTCCAGAATGATGGGTGCTCCCTTGCCATGTGGCAGAGCTGTCCTGCTTAATGTCAAGTTGTCATACTAAGATCCAAGCCCTCACTGCACAGTATTGGGTATGGATTTGGGACTCCTGCCCTTGGATTGTGTGGACATGGTTTCTGTGGGGGGAGGGCTGCAGCCCACCTGCACCATGGGCAAAGGCTGGGTACAGGTAGAAGGGAGGGTCTCCATGGACCTTGAGGTGAGGCTGAGGACGTTCTGCAGAGGGAGAAGGATCACCACTGATTGGTTTGCTTGTAATGGCCATGGGATACATCTCTCAGGTGTATGAACTGAAGCTTCACAGCTTCATGGACAAAAGCTCATGGCTTGAACTCTTTTGCTGTTTCCGAAGAGCTTTGGTGGGTCCAGATCTAGAGGTTTTAATGAAGGTGAAGCCACGCGTGATGCCAGGTGGATAAATCTCTTGGCAGTGAATACCCAGTGCTGTGTCTTTTACAGTGTCTGTGAAATAGAAATCCACAGCCCTCCAATTAATGTCTGAGCTGCGAAATGTAACTCTCATCTCTGCCATCAGCTGGCCTTTGGCTGTACCCATTTGAAAGATGTTGAATTCAACAAAGCTCCATAGCTCTTGCTTTCTGGCTTTGGGCTTTTATCCAACATCCTCATCTCATGGCTTCAAGATCAAAAAGTCAGTTGTCACTCAAAAGGCTGTTCTAGGAGCCACATTGTCACATCTGGACTCATCTTTCCCACTGGAAATCATCTTGGATGTTCTGAATAACTATATAGGGTGGTGAGGCCCTGGCACTGCTGCCCAGAGGTAGAGGTGCCCCATCCCTGGAGGTGTCCCAAGCCATGGATGGGCCTGAGCTGGTGGGGGCACCCAGCCCATGGCAGGGGTTGGGGTTGGGGCTGGGTGGGCTTTAAGGTCCCTTTCAACCCAACCATGCAGTGATTCTATGATAAAGAGAGGAAAGAAGGAAAGAAATATTTTAATATGAAGCTACAACTTCTGGACTTTCTTCTTGTGCACCTTGCCTTCTGTACAGAGCAGAATTGGGATGGCAGGGAGCCCCAGGCCAGCACAGGGATGGGGATTGGAATTGAGGTACTGGGGCAACAGAGGAAATCATTGTACTGAGATGGAAATTCCCCCCAGGCCGTGAGACCAGGCTGCCCCTGCGCATCAGAGGGGAAGGTGAAGGACCCCGGCTGTGCTTCAGCTTTGAGCAGCTGGACATCGGGAAGGTGTTTGTGGGCTCAGCCCACAGCTACGAGGTGAGTGGAGGAAACCCACCTGAGATCTGCTCCCTGCAGAGAAGCTGGGAGCACTCTGTGGTGCTTCCTGTGCTTTGCTGGGTGCTCCACTGGTTGCACAAACAGCAAAGCGTTCCTGCAAATGAGGCTGAGGAACTTTCCATGTATTTGCTATCCAGTCCTTTGCAAAAAGAAGAAATAAAGCAACCAAAGAGAGGTGGTAAATGGGGCAATGCATCATGCCAGACGTTTTCAAAAGCATCAGTGTGGCAGGGAAGGACACATGGAGGTGTTTCCTTACCAAAATATTTTGCTCTCTATGCATTTTTAATGCTGATACCTTATTGCTTCTTGCTATATTAATTTATAATTTCCATTACTTGAGAAGAGATGAATAAGTCGATGATGCTGTTAGTCAGTGCTGTCCTAAGCAGCTGGACTGGAGATAAACCTCAGTTCAGGGCAGGCTCACTAAGAGTTCACTTTACCATTGTGCAATCTGAATACCTGAATATTTCCAGCAGCAGCTGCAAAATTAAAAAGCAAAGGGCATTTCTATGCTTCTGTCTCAGCTCTTCGGGCAGATTTTGCAAGGGCAAAAGGTAGGGAAAATAAATCCAAAATGCATAGATAAGGCCCCTGAAATGGCAGGGTTTCTCCCAGCAGCAATTGATAGCTTAATTTGCTGCAGGTGGGTTTGGTGGCAGAGCACCACTGCCCGTGGGCACGTTGCAACCAACGTAACAGAGCTGGAGCTCAACAAGCTTTGCAATTATTATTTTTTTTACATAATGGTAAGCTCTTTGATGATGGCTGTGGCTGTTCATAAAGAGAAACCCTTGAGAGCAGGTGGAGCTGCTCTGCACCTCACTCCCACCCCCTCCTGACATTGCTGGTTGGACAGAGCTCAAGGAACTGGCAGACTAAAGAAAATAGAAGTGTAGAATCACTCTGTTTCTATGGAATCATCACTACTTTGCAAGAAGAAACAGAAAGGTGGAGTTTGTTGTATTTTCTTTGTCTTCCACTGGGCAGCAATGCACAGCATCTTCTACCTCCTACTGATGTTAATTGTTGAATTACGAAATGTGTCCTTTTTAGGAGGATTCCTCGTGCATTTACCTTTTTCTCTCTGCTGCAGGCGATCCTGTTTAACAAAGGACCCATCGATGCTCTCTTCCACATGGTGCCTCCAACCACAGCACTGGGCTCCTGCTTCTCCTTCGTTCCCCGGGAGGGCCTGGTCCCACCGGGTGGTCTTCAGCACATCCACATCTCCTTCTGCTCCACCATCCTGGGGCAGTTCTCCGAGGAGTTCAGGGTCAGTGTGCACGGCTGCCCCCAGCCCGTCACCTTGACTGTCAGGTGAGGTGGTCACTTGCTGCCTTGGGGTGATCCCACAGTCCCTGTAGTTGTTGAGGAACCTTGGAGATGTGGCACTGAGGGATGTGGGCAGTATTGGTGGTAGGTTGGTTGGGCTGGATGACCTTTTCCAACCGTGAGGATTCTATGATGTACAAGCATTGTGCCAGGTGGTCCTTCCCATCAGCTGGTGGGACGTGGTGCTGGAGGCAGGCAAGTTGGTGCTTGGTGTTGAAGAGCTTTGGGATGAAGAGCTTTCTGTACCTCTTCAACAGCTCTTGGGGGGTACGAGACCAAGCACTGGGTCAGGTAGTGAGGGAATGAAAGGAATCTGCAGTTGATTTATCAATAAAGTAAGTGAAAATTGATTTAAAAAAAAAAAAAAGCAAGGTTATTGCTTTGCAAGAGTGGTGAGTAGGTCTGTTGACCTCCGGTAGAGAAACAATTATGTTGGCTTTGTGTTTGGAGAGAAAGTGCTGCTTTTTTTGGAAATGGAGAGGGAACATTTCACAATCAAATAATTTATTCTCCTCTGTCCTCCCCCCAAAATTGGTCATGGGATGTTGTTGCATAAGCATCTTTCTCCTTGAGCAAGGGCATGCTTTGCTTGGGAAGATGTGCTTATCACAGGTAGAATACAGTTCTCTTGTCTTGTACCCAATGACTCTGCCCTGTCATGTTCCTCAAGAAGATGGTTGTCCATGGGTTCATTGTCTTCTGGTTTTCCCCAACCAAATGAAGTGGTTCTGGTTTCTCCACTGGCTCCCAGGTCTTACTCCCGGTGCCAGCTCTTTGTGGTCCCTCCCTCAGCTTGGTGCAGTCCTTGTTTCTCAGTGAAACAGGGTTCCTCTTCCTGTTTTTGATCCCTCCCCATCCTTTAACTCCTCATTCCTGGATGGTGGCTCCTTTGCAGCCCATCTGACTTTACATCCGCATCTGCAGTAAAATTCCCACTGCTGTCTACTCCTTGGAGATGGCACCTGCCTCCTCGATTCCCCTTTGTCCCAAAGTTCCCTCTCCAACCCTCACGTTTCATCCTTCAGCCCTACAACTCCTTTGAAGTGCTGGCTGAAGGTGTGCCCCAGCCTCAGGAGTGGCTGTGGCCTGGATTTAGTCCTTTGCGGAGAAAATTCCCAGTTCTTGGAGGAGATCTGCCTGGTGGGACACAGGGCCACTGAAGAAGGAACGGGGATGAGAGCTCACGTGGTTCCTCTCCCACCTGTTATCTGCTCTGCAGTGACCCCGCTCTCCTTATGCACGTGCATTAAATAGTGCTACTGTAAGACAAAATGTGGCCAAAACCACTGCCTCCTTCTATTTCCTGCAAGCTCTACTGTTATCAGCTGTTGCCCAAGGAGCTCAGGGTTGGCTGTTTGCCTGAACCTTCTGGGCAGATGCTCAGGTTTAGCTTGAGCACAGGCACAGCTCACTCAGCAGGAATGGAAGCCTGGCAAGGCTCATCCCTGGCAGCTCCCAGCGTCATCCCCAGCTGTGCCTGGCTTGGGGGTAGTTTTCCATCGTCTCCTGGCATGAGCTGCAATGGGAAGCACATCTATTCCAAGTAAGCTGCGCTGGCTTGAGGGGTTAGGGCTGATTTTATGAGGTCCTTGGGGAGGGTCCTTCAGCAGCAGCAGGGATTTGGACCTGGCTTATCCTCAGGATCTGAGTCAGTTCCAAGGAATGCTTGTGGGTCTGTTCTTTTTGATTACCTGATCAGGAGAGGCCTAAACCATAGGAGGTTCTTACTTGGGTGCCAAGCTGAACACTTTATTTTGCTGTTTAGAAAGGGTTGGGGAGAATGGGGGACCAGTGATGCAGGCAGATCTCTCCTGTTGGGTTTGTGTACAGCACAGGCACAATGGCAGTCCTGTGGATAAAACTAGAAGGCACTGTTCACTGCAGTATAATTAAAAGACAGCAGGTCTTGATTGGCTCCAGCCACGACATGAATGGATGTGGTGCAGCTCCAGATGGTGATTTCAGTGGGTGAGGTTTGGGGCCCAGCTGCTGGATTGTGAGGGCAGGGAAGAAGGTGAGCTGGGCTCAGGACACCCATGCTTGGTGATGTAAGATGCACATTGCTTGTGGATGTGTCTGCTGCTGCACTGGTGATGAGCTGATGCCATCCACAGTACAGAACATTTTCTCTTCTGGAGGTGGTCAGTGAGTGTTTGGGGTTTCATGGCTCGAAATCCCATGTTGCGGGGTCCCTTAAAGGCCACCTGACCCCTCTCCCTGCAGCAAACAGGGATACCCACAGCCCCACCAGGTGCTCAGAGCCCTGTGCAGCCTGACCTTGGCTGTCTGTTGGGATGGGGCGCCTGCTGCAGAGGCCACATTGAGCACAGGGCTGATGAGAACCAAACACGTTGTCCTTCTCTTTAACCAACCAATGCCCTCTGCCTGTTCCTTGTCCCCACAGGGGCTGTGTCATTGGACCGACTTTCCACTTTGATGTACCTTCCCTCCGCTTCGGCAATGTCCCCTTTGGTGAGTGCACCCTGGGTTTGGTTTGCCAGCCTGCATGTTGCAAGCTAATGCAAGAGCATCTGTCAGGTGCCTCCCTTGGGGTGTTAAAACCAGGGCAGCGATCACACACGTGGTCATTGGGAAGAGCTCCTGGGAGGAAGCACGGATGCACTGTTGTGTGAGAGCTGGTTTAACCCAAAGCTCCCAATCCTCAGCAGCAGAATGAACGTGATGGGATTGCTCAGGAGGTGGGAGCTGGGACCCTGTGCCAGCTCTTCCACATCACTTTCGTGCAAGAAATCAGTGTGCTGTGAGAACGCCTTGCTGTCCTAGTGGTCCCATGTCACCCGGGGTTCCCAGGGATGGGGCTCCTGCCCCTGTGCTGGCACAACCTGTGCCTGAGCATCCAGAGCTCCCATTGAAATGCAGATTCTGACTCTGCAGCTCAACCTCACGAAAGGCTTTTTGCTGAGAGGATCCAAAGTTTAAATGTGAAATCAATTGTGGATTGATTGAAGGACCATTATCATTCTGCACCCAGGATGCCTCTGTTGGTTTTTGTGTTTTTTTTTTTCCTGTGGACTTTTTAAGAAAACCCCTTACGTTTTCTGAGCTGCTTCCTCCTCTTCCTTCATCACCATCTCTCACTTTATTTCCTTTGGAGCAAATAAAACATGAAGTGCACCCAGCAGATATGTGGTTATGTAATACAGGGTTCGCCCTGTGTAATCTGGGTTTATTAATGCAGTCTTTCTGACTGAAGAAAGCAGCTTTTGTATTTCTTGCTGCTTCTAACTGCACTGCTACCCACTGCGTCTGCAGCTTTGGGTCCTGGGCAGTTGGCATTTGTCCCTTTTTCCCCCTGTCTCCTTGCTGCTGGAAGTGAGCACTTGGCTCTGCTGATAGGCACAGACACTGCTCTCCCTGCATTTGGTCTTTCTTCCCTGCCTGGACTTACTGCTCCATTGCAGACAGACAGCACTAAGCTGCCCCTGTGACCCTTCACAGGTAGCTATCAAAGCCAGCGTGGGTGCCATGTCCCCATTTGTTAGCTGAGGCAAAATATGTTTCCTGCTCAGTTTTAAGCATCAGGCTTAAGAGCAGGCTGGGGATTGTCACGTACTCGGTCTGCTTGCCCCAAAATAGGAGATACCTTAATAGGAGCTCCTGCTCAAGAAGCACATGGGTGTCCTGTAAGACCTGTGCTGCCTTTTCCAGCCCTGTGTGAATGCAGCTAAGCCCAAAGTTCCTGCTGGCAGGAGCCTCAGTTGTTAACAGAAAGGAAACGCCGCAGGAGCGTTGCATTTGCAGTGATTAGCTATGGGAACCTTGCTTCTGTCCTTGAGACTGCACAGCACAATGTGTGCACTGAGCACATTATATATGCAGGAGCTGCAATAGGCAGCAGTGTGACAGCACAGGCACGACCACGTGGAGGAAGGTGTAGTTTGCAGTGTGTAACTGGAATGCTGCTTTGCACAGTGCTGTAGTTCCCAGTTGAATCTTTTTCCCTTATGTATCTTTACTCTTACTGCAGATGCTCCTCAGTGGCAGCACGCTGCTTTGATGGGTTGGAGGTGGTGGGATGTTTGCACAAACTCAGCATTCAGTCTGAGTTGTTGAATTCCATTGCTTGAATTTGCAGAATAAACAACTCAGTCTGTACGGATGCATGTGGATAAGTGAGAAGCCATGGGCACTGCTTAAGGACAGGGGCAGAGCTCCTTGCAGTTAGAGAAGGAGAAGCCCACAGTGATGGGCAGCCTGATTCCGAGCCCAGGCTTTTCAAACAGGATATTCCCAGCAGGAGTTGAGGTGTAATCAGGCATAAATTCCTCCTTCCATAGGCTTTCCCCGCACCTTGTCGTGCTGCCTCAGTAACACCTCCTTGGTGCCCATGACATTCAGCCTCCGCATTCCCGGGGACGGCTCCGGAGCCCCCAGCGTGAGCAGCTCTGCCCAGGTGTCAGACAACACTCACCTCTCCTGGAGGAGGGGGCTTCCAGCCCACCCCAGGCCCACTGAATTCACTGTGACACCCAGCAGAGGGACCATCCGTGCCCAGGGGACGCTGGATGTGCAGGTACGGAGCGTGCTGCTGTGCTGATCACAAGAGGGTTTAGCACTGCTGTTGGTACAATCATAGGATGGACGTGTTTGGAAAGGACTTAAAAGCCCATCCAGTTCCAGCCCCGTGCTAGGTACCCCCACACCAACTCAGGCTGTCTCTGAGAATCTCTGTAGCCCTCCTTTGTACCCACTCCAGCAGCTCCTTCTTGAGAGCTCCTTAGAATCATTTCTTTGATATACAGTGGGCTGTTAGAGAGATGTCATCACATAAAAGTTTGCTGTTCTTAGCTTTGTTTCTTCTCCCCTACCAAGCAGGAGCTGCACTGACTGCAGTGATCTCTAATGGGGACAGGAAGAGCTGTGGCAGCCACAGACTGTGCAGCACCTGCTGGGCCATGCTTTGCCCTTGTAAAACTGCACTCCATCTGTTAAAGCCAGCAGATTTCCTCTGGATTTATTCTATTGTAGATATGGTTCAAAATTAAGGGGCTGAATTTTGTGCAGTGATGAGTGTAGGGGGGGAATAGCTGTAGTTATTCTGTTTGTGCTTTAACTTGGTTTGCACAAGCCTTGATAACTGCAAGGTGTATTTAACGTCTTGGCCATCATCAGAAGATTTGTGCTAGTCCTCTGTACGTGGACCAGCATAAAATTAGGCCTGAATCCTGTCTTTCCTTACTNATTCCTCCTTCCATAGGCTTTCCCCGCACCTTGTCGTGCTGCCTCAGTAACACCTCCTTGGTGCCCATGACATTCAGCCTCCGCATTCCCGGGGACGGCTCCGGAGCCCCCAGCGTGAGCAGCTCTGCCCAGGTGTCAGACAACACTCACCTCTCCTGGAGGAGGGGGCTTCCAGCCCACCCCAGGCCCACTGAATTCACTGTGACACCCAGCAGAGGGACCATCCGTGCCCAGGGGACGCTGGATGTGCAGGTACGGAGCGTGCTGCTGTGCTGATCACAAGAGGGTTTAGCACTGCTGTTGGTACAATCATAGGATGGACGTGTTTGGAAAGGACTTAAAAGCCCATCCAGTTCCAGCCCCGTGCTAGGTACCCCCACACCAACTCAGGCTGTCTCTGAGAATCTCTGTAGCCCTCCTTTGTACCCACTCCAGCAGCTCCTTCTTGAGAGCTCCTTAGAATCATTTCTTTGATATACAGTGGGCTGTTAGAGAGATGTCATCACATAAAAGTTTGCTGTTCTTAGCTTTGTTTCTTCTCCCCTACCAAGCAGGAGCTGCACTGACTGCAGTGATCTCTAATGGGGACAGGAAGAGCTGTGGCAGCCACAGACTGTGCAGCACCTGCTGGGCCATGCTTTGCCCTTGTAAAACTGCACTCCATCTGTTAAAGCCAGCAGATTTCCTCTGGATTTATTCTATTGTAGATATGGTTCAAAATTAAGGGGCTGAATTTTGTGCAGTGATGAGTGTAGGGGGGGAATAGCTGTAGTTATTCTGTTTGTGCTTTAACTTGGTTTGCACAAGCCTTGATAACTGCAAGGTGTATTTAACGTCTTGGCCATCATCAGAAGATTTGTGCTAGTCCTCTGTACGTGGACCAGCATAAAATTAGGCCTGAATCCTGTCTTTCCTTACTGTGGAATGGAGGACCCTGTGCCCAGTGCCACATCTCGCTCCCTGTCTGGGATTAGCTGCCCTGTGTGTTATTCCAGACTTTCTTTCTTGCCCTGTGGGTTGCTAAAGCCTGGATCACCTTAAAGAGAATTCCTTAGGAGGGCACCTTTGTTGTTCTCAGATTCTGCACCCTTGCCCCTTTGGTCTCCAATGGGACGTTCCTGGATCAGAAATGTCCACAGCTCCTTAGGAGTTTTGACTTCCCAGGCTGGTGGAGCATCCATCAGAGATGTTCTCTCCCACTCATTGATCCCCACTGGTGCAGCTTGTCTCACACACTGACATAGGCCTTTGGGAGTGATGTTGTGGATGCTCTGTCCCTGGAGGTGTTCAGGTTGGATGGGACCCTGGGCAACCTGATCAAGTACCCAATCTGGAGATTGGCAGCCCTGCCTGTGGCAGGGGGGGGGTTGGAACTTGATGATGCTTTGGGTCCTTTCCAACAAAAGCCATTATGTGATTTTATGTTATTTCCTTCTGCCAGATCACTCTTTGTTCCAACACAGTGAAACAGTATGAGCTGGCACTGGTGGTGGATGTGGACGGCGTTGGCAAGGAGTTGCTGGCCCTCCTCCTTACAGCCAGGTATTGGGGCTTCCCTTGCAGCTCATCTTCTGTCCTGGGGTTTCCACCACCAGTGTGCTGTTGGGTCAAGCTCCAAACAAGAAGCAGAACTTAATGAGCTTGTTCTGCCCAGCTGGAGCTAAATCAGCTGTGAAAACAGCAGGGCTTTCAGAGCATTTTGTATGGAAAAGCACCTGTGCTCATCAAACAGGCATTGCCCTGGGTGTTTCTCTAAATGGAGCAGTGATTATAGTCATGATTGGTTTCGTCTGTGGTTCTTGAGGAGCATTTCCAAAGAGTCATCTTCCTGCAAGGGGAGGATAGGTTTGTGCTGAGTGGTGTCCAACAGGCATCACTTGGGACCTGCTGCCAGCTGGTGTCTGCTCTAGGTCATGAATGCATAATAAAATGGGGAAAGGGCTCATGGCAGAATTGGTGAGTGAGATGAGAGGGGAGGAGGAAGGTAATCCCTGATTTGAAGGAAGAGCTCAGATTTTTCTGCTCTCCTGATCTTCTGACCAGGCTCTGAGCAATTGATGGAGCTATGGGTGTCCCTGCTCATTGCAGGGGAGTTGGACCAGATGGCCTTTAAGGGTCTCCCCTGACTCAAAGCATTCTGTGTTTCTGTGTTTAGAGCCAAAAGGAGTTGCTGCCTCAGCCAAATTCAATCCTGGTGTGCTATGCCAGATGTTGGCTGAATTACAGCAAGAATGTAGCTAACCCTTTGTATCTCATTGATTAAAAGTACTCAACAGCCATAATGATGTTATCTTCATAAGCCATTGGCATTTTAGGATGATGCCCCTGGAAATAGCCAGGTGGGTTTGCGGTACTTTTGAGGCTGTAGATCAGAAATTCCCCCTCCATGCTTTGATCTCTCACCAACCTCTCCAGTAAAATGAGTGCAGATGGGAACAGAAGGAGTTACGAGCCCTTGGGGTGGAGGAGCAAGGTAACCACAAAAGCTAGGTAAGGACACAAAACAGGATGGCTTCTGCCCTCGGTGGCTGTGACAAATGTCCAGATTTTGGGGCAAAGGAGACCATGGTATGGAAGGAGAGGGAGTTGTGTTTTACCAGAGCGCATGGGTGTCATGTGGCATGCATCCTTGTGAGCTTCCTGAGCAGGAGGTGCTCCCGAGGACTCAGAGAATAAACCAACTCCTCTTAGTGTCCCTGACACCCTTCTGGCTGTCTCTGTCCTAGATGTGTGGTTCCCCTGCTGCGGGTGCTCAGCCCCGTGGTGTCATTTGGGCGCTGCTTCCTCCACCACCCCTACCAGCGGGCGCTGATCCTGGTGAATGACAGTGACGTCCCTGGCTGCTATGGGCTCCTGCCCCAGGTCTGCCTCTGCTCCTCCTCTTCCCAAACCCTCCCGAAGGGGCTCTGCCTCTCTCATGCTTTGTCCCTTTCTGCTTTCTCTTACTGGAGGAAGAAAGCTGCTTGACTCAATGACTCAAGCACGTTGAAGATCCCTCCAAAATGGTTACAAGTTGTTTGTCTCATCTAGGAGCACCAGGAGGGTGCTGCTGTGCTGTACTCCAGCCCCACACCGTGCGGGATCATCCAACCCCACAGCTCGGTGGAGGTACCAGTGACCTTACAGGCCCAGGTGACAGGAGAGCAGCTGATGGTGGCTTCAGTTGCGGTGTTTGGGAGAGAGGGATCCCCGCTGGTGAGTCCCAGAGGTGTCCATCGTGTGGCTGAGTTTGCTGGGGTGCTCATTCCGAGGATTTTCCTGGGTGAATGAGTGATGATGGCTGGAGTGGCAGGAAGGTGAGTCTTGCTTTGCTGGCTGCTGTTGGCTGCGTGCGGTGCTGAAATCAGCACGGCAGCCTGGGATGGGGTGAGCATGGGCCAGCTGCTGCCATATGCCTGCAAGAGTTTGTTTGTCCTGGGAGCAAAGGAGGTGAGAGGAGCTCTGCATTGCACCAGGCTGTGTCCCCAGAGATGGTGCATTTACATGAAGCAGTGCAGGAAAAAGTGAGCTGGATGTGTTTGAATGCCTTCTACCATAACTCAGGCCCAGAGGAGCACAGGAACAATACAGCAAAGGGACAGCACCGACCCTGTCCTTGTTTCTGATGACCCTCCCCCAGGTACTTCCAATGACCCTCCTACACCTTTCCATCATGGAACTCATTGCTTCAAACCCAGCTATGGGCAGGCTTGCCATATAGAGCTGATGTGAGCATGGAATGAAGGGTTCATGGTATCACTCATGGCATCTGCACTCCTCACATCTGGAGCACAGAGAGGTGTTTTTCTGCCAAGCTTGGGAATGGATGAGGCAAACCATTCCTGGACTAAAACCTCCTAAAATGTGTCATTTGTAGCTACACATATGCAAGAGAAATAACAAAATGTAGACAAAAAGAGTCTTGCATAGAGTCCTGGCTTCATCTAGCTGGGATCTAGAACAAATTTAGCTAATTAAAGTTTAATTTTAAATGATATTAACTTTGAAGTAGCTATGCTAAAGTGTCTTGTCATCCCTCTGAGCAAGAAGAAGGGTGTCAGAGGGTTGCTGGGAACCTTAAGCTTTCTGTAACAGAAAGGAAGGTTGACATTTTGAAAGCTGTTCAAGGGATTTAAGCTCTCATTAAAATGAATGGAAGTGATGCTGCTAAATCCCCTGGATGCTGCTGAACATCTCAACCCGGGTGTTTTGTGGGTCTCAGTGTAAACCAGTCAACAGTAAGACCAGGCAGTGCAGGAAGGCAAATTTTGCAGCAAAACCTGACACTTGGCAGAATGTTTTCTTGTAAATACAAGGTATGCTTCCCTAAAAGATGAGGGTTTCTCCCTGTTGAACAACTCGGTGGTTTTGCTGTTAGTTTGTTTTTTAGCTACGGTGTTCTTGCAGAGTTTCTACCCTTGGGTTAATAATTTGTTTCAACCCTTAATTTTTAAATTTTTGCTTGGAGATGAATTCTTCATTCTTTTGCCCAAACGGTGAGATTTTCAGCTGGAGTACCCTAGCTGACCCTAAAGCAATGGTTGGCTCAGGACTGAACTCACGTGTGCCCATTAAGTTAGTCAGTGTTGTGCAGCGTTTATGCTCCAGTTGTTGCATAAGAAGTGAGTTTCTTGCTGTCAGGATAGGTTCTTACAATGTCTGTAGGACTGCCCCGTAGTTTGGGTGTGGATTCACTATTCCAGACAGTGATGTGGACTGGAAGGGATCTTGCAGATCATCAGGTTCCATTTCTCTGCATACATGCTGCACTGGTGGTGTATCCTAGCCCAGTGGACCGTGTGATACAAACCTGACCTCAGTAGAGCAACCACAATGTGTTCCCACGAAACCAAACAGGAACTTTCTCTTGCCATCTTGAGTCATGACTTCTGGTGTTGGTACCAAGTCCTTACAGCCTTATCTGGAACCTCGGACAGCTCCCTCTGCCTGTGTCATGATGCTTCCAGCTCTACTGAACTGGGATTTTCTTGCCTCTTCCAAGAAGTCTGTGGATGAAGAGTTTTTTTTTTTAATATGAGCCCTCTGTTGGTGGGGACGTATCATGGTAAAGCACACTCTAATTGGAACCAAACAGATTTCCAGCTCCTCCTTCTTCACCAGCCCCTGGTTTTGAGGTACAGCCTCCATGCATGATTGCTGGTTCTTATTGCACACAGTCACATCCTATCAAGAGGACAGGGCTGGCTGAGCTGGAGGAGCGGTTCTGACAGCTGTCAATGCCATTTCCCCCTGTCAGACATCATTAAAGGTTTTACATTATGGTTTTTTGTGGCTGGATCCTGCTCTGTGCCTTCCGGTGAATCGCACAGCATCTTGTCAGTGTGGGAGTTTTGTGCATTCGAGTCTTGTTGGGGTATTTGGGATGGGTAAAAGCCAGCAAGACTGGGTAAATTCTCATTGTTTTAATGATGTGAGAAGGCAGAGTCGTAGGCTCTGCCTACCAAGAGGATCTGCATTCCTCTTCCAGTAGGCTGTACCAGTTCTGCAGGAAAAGAACTGTCATGTCACAGACTGGCAAAGGAGAAGAATGCTGAATGATGTAATTAATAATTAATGACCGCTATTCCTATAGTACCAAGAGTAAACATAAATAAATTCAAAGGCAAGCGTGAGCAAAGTGAGAGAAGCTGGCTTTCTTCACCCCAATAAAACTCTCTTCTGTCTTTCAGTTGGGATCACCCCAGATATCCTACACTTACTTCAGTTTTTTTGTGCCATTACGGCGCTAAAAGCTTCAGGCAGCTGTAATTATCCCTCAGTCTAGGAGCACTCTGAGCACTATCTCATCTTTTTAACCTTTCTTTCCTTTTTGGGGTCTTTTCTACATGCTTCCTGGAGCAGGAAATCCATTTAGTGAGCACTGGAGAAGGCCCAGTTGTCTATGTGCATCCAAGTAAGCTAAATTTCGGCCGTATCCCAGTTCTGCATGATGCTTCCCAAACTCTGCACCTCTTCAACCAGGCTGTCATCCCTGCATCATTCTGGACTGAGATGGTAAGTGTTTGCAGGGCCATTTTCCAACTTATTGTGACTGATCTATGGCAGCCTGGGACTTGGTCTTATGTGCAATATTTCCATGTCATCATCTCGGAGAGAAAACAAAATATTCTGTGACCTCAGATGGCTGGCACTGGTTTGTAAATGATGTTTTTTGGAGGGTTTTCCATACTATTTTGCTATAGCTTGTGCCTATGTCTGCAATCCCATTGCAATTCCTTCCTTCATCGTGGGGTTTACAGGGGGTATCTGCCTCTCAGAGCCCTGATTTATGGGGTTGGGTGATAAACCCACCAGCCCCGTGTTTTCCAGGATGCTAAAGCTTCTGTTTTGGTCTCCTGCTGTCAGACTGCACAGGACAGCAAGCTGTCCTTTCCCCACCTCCCACGTGATGGCTCATCTTGAAGCTGTGGCTGCTAGCATTGAGGCTTGTAGATCACGGACCCCACTCGAAAGAATGAGCTATTGATTGAAAATTTCACAACAGTGATGTTACGGACTGGCAGCTCAACAAACTGAATGAGATTAAATTAAGGGGCAACAACAGTGAAGGTATAAGGCAAGTGTCTTGTTACGAGTAGAAAAGGGAAGTGCTGTCATGGAAATAGCCACGTTGCCCACTTTGTGGTACCCATTGTGTGCAAATTGCTGTTCCTGTCAAGTCATGCTTAGTTCTTGATTTATGGGTGAAAAGAGCAAGCTGAGATGCAGATGAGCTATGTCCCTGCTTTGGGGTCAGGTTTGGAGTCAGCCGGGATGGAGGCAAGCCAGGCTAGAACTGAAAGATCTCCAAAGCTGTGCATTGGTGTAGACAACTCTGTTGTCCTTGTGTCTTAGTTTCAGCAGGGATGGAATTGTTTTCTTCAGAGTGTTTGGTATGATGCCAAGTTTTGGGTCTAGGGGAAGAATGATGTTGATAACACACTGATGTTTCTAGTTGCTGCTAAGCAGTGTTGTACAGAGCCATGGCCATTCACAGCGAAGGGTCCAAGGAACTGGGAGGGAACAGAATTTGGGCAGTTCACTTAAACTGGCCAAAGGGGTATTCCATAAAAAGGAGTTTTAGAGGGGGTAGATGCTCACCTCTCTCTTCTGCTGCGCAGGAGGCTATCTGGGCTCTGGGCTTGGATTTTGGTCTTGCCAAAGCTGGAGTGACCATCTCCATGTAGCAGACCATGCCTTGAGACGTGGCATCAGTCCTGAATGTGGGCTGTGGCCAGAAATTTATGGCCTTGTGCTGGCAATGGGTTGCATCAAAGTCTGAAGATGGCAGAAGGCTGCGTCCTCCCCAGGGTGAGGGTCATGTGTGGCTTTTAGAAAGGGCAGGGAAGGGTTGGAGGAGACTTTGGGAAGGGCGCCTGAACCCATCTGTATGGAAAAGTTCTTATCGCATCAGTGTCTTCCATGAATCCATGCCCTCTCAAAATTGCTGTATTTCAGTACACAAAGAAATTGTCATTCTAATCATCTAGGGAAACTAAACTCATAGTATTCTCCTACACTCATTGGCCAACGAAATTAAAGAAGTGGAGAAGTCTTCGAGGCAATTACACTCCTACAAGCAAGAGTGACTCAGCTGTGTGCTTTTCCCAGAGGACAATAGAGAGGGGTTGGTTATTAAATGTTCTGCTTGGCAGCCAGCAGCCAGGCTGCGGCTGTGTCCTGGCTGATGAGCCCCAAGGCTGAGTGCTGGTGGGGCGAGTTGGGACAGGGAAAGCAGATGGAGGCAAGCAGCTGAACCAGCCGTGACAAATTAGGCTCCGTTGTCGGTGGCAGCAAGTCCCACACATCAGTTTTGATTTATTTATTGTAGAACATCCCATTGGTGGTGCACTGAGGCTGAAGCGGGACCTGTGCGGTCCACCAGTCGTCTCTCTGCTGCTCTTTGCAGAGTTGGGGCAAAGCTGGAGGATTTCTGGCTGCTGGGTGGGGGTTTCCTGGTTCATTTTGCTGGGAAGATGGTGTTGCTGTGGTGCCAGGAGCCTCGCTGTCTGTGGGAATTGGTTGCCCCCTCCAGTTCCAGGACATCAGACATCTCTAAGCAGTCAGACCCCACATAGAGGGTGGGGGTCACAGAGTCATAAGGTTGGAAAAGACCTCTCAGATCACGAGGGCCAAGCCAAGCCCAGCCCACCCCCACAGTACCCACTGACCAGGACCCTCAGTGCCACATCCCCATGGTTCTTGGATACCTCCAGGGATGAGGACTCCACCACGTCCCTGTTCCACTGCCTGACCTGATCACTGAAGGCAACAGTGACTGTTCTGCAGCCTCACAGCTCCTGTCTACCTTCCTTGTTACCCAGACAGCACTGATTTCCCAGAGACACTTTTTTCATTTTTACGTGCATATAGCCAGAAAACAAAATTGATATCTTTTTCTTAAACTTCCTCTGCCTGGCAGAGATCCCAGGTAAAGCATCAGCCTTGTCTCTGCTCGGCTGACTGATCTTATAGAAATGTGGCTTGGGAAGGAGGACACTGCATTCTGACTATTGAGTTCTGCTTCCCCTTGGACTTGTGCAAGGCCAGAAGGACCAGAACCCTTAATTAACTGACTGTACGTAGCGTGGTGGCTCCCCTGTCGTTCCTTGAGTGCTGTCATCCATCTCCCACACTCTCTGGTGCTCATTACAGACAGATTTTGGCAGCTCTTACTCTCAATGGAAGTCTGTCCTGCGAGGAGCTAATGATCTCTGTGCTAAGCTTCTTGATTAAATGATTGATCCCAACCCTTGCTTAGCACTCAGGAACTCTGATGTCCAATAGTGAAAGCTCCTGCAGGAACAAAAATAGCCACTGTCTTTGTCTATTCAGCACATTACAGCAATTGCATCGTTTCCCAGAGCACTTAGGGATAAGCAAGAATCAGAGAAGTTATCCGTATATCCATATACTGGAGGTTCCTATAGATGGAATATATGGGACCACTCACTTCCAGCTCCTAGAGACTTGGAGCTCCAAGGGATTTCTCCTCCATGGGAGAAATTTGGATGGTCCTGGTAGGTCTCCTGCTGGTTGCTGCCCCTCACATCCAAGTTCTAATGCAGAAATGAAGGAGTGCTGCAGATCCCCTTCCCCCTGGGAAGCGCAGTGGGTCTGCACTGGGAATTCAGAGCCTGTCTTCATCCAGACAGCATATCACTGTTCCTCAGCAGTAGTTTCTTGGGCACAATTTACTGCCCGACTTGCTGCCAAGCTTTGATAAATTGGCTTTGTCATGTAGCAAACTTGCAGATTCACCTCTGGAACAGAGCTATCAGGTCTCCTTTTCAAGCGAGCTACCCTATGTCAGCACAAATCAGAGGAAGAGCTGTACCTTAATGTCAGTGAAGATCTCACACCCACTGGTTGGTTTGGACATGTTCTCTGGCTGGTGGCAGCACAGCGGGAAGGGATGTATGGGCAGGAAGAAGGTTTGTGGTGTCACCCATATGAGGGTGGAACAGGTTGCCCAGAGAAGCTGTGGGTGCTCTATCCCTGGAGGCATTCAAGGTTGGATTGTTTGGCATCCCTTGGATTGGTCGAAGTTGGGTGAGTGAAGGGGGGGTCCTCTACCACAGAGGTAAAATACAAGTTGCACAAACCCCTGCATGGTTGGTGTTTCCAGATGCCATAGCTTAGATTTTGTGAAATATACTGTGTCTTTTTCCCTTGTACCTTCAACCTTCCCTTTCCCTGCACTCACAATTCTCCATCGCTCCCTCCCTGAGCTGATCCTGCTTCTCTTTCAGGATGGCAAAGGTTCGTGCTGGAGGGTTGAACCCAGTCAAGGTGTCATCCCCCCCGAGACAGAGGTGTCCGTGGCTGTCATAGCCAACCTGGATGACACCATGAAATTCCAGGACAACGTGAACCTCTTCATAGAGAACAGCAGCACCTACGTGATCCCTGTCCAGGCTGTCGGCGTCGGCACCACCATCGTCACCGATAAACCCTTTGCACCACAGCTCAACCTGGGGCTGCACTTCAGGTAGGGGCTCTCGGGTTTGGGATGCATTGCAGTCCTCCAGGTCAAGCGTTCCTCTTGAGAACCCAGCAACTCTTCACTGATGGGAATTCCTTTAGAATTCACAGCCGTTTGAAAGGCATTAAGCCCTCAAAAGTGCACCACAATGGAAACCAGTTGCGAACTTGTCGCTGAATTGCCCCTAGTTATAAATGCATTTATTTCCTCACTTTGTCAAATAGAGATCTAGAGCAAAACAGCAGGTCCCGGAAGCCTCTGGCTGAAAAACACTACGTTACCAGTATAAACATATTTCCTTTTGCAATAACGTTGCTTGCTTTCTCACTCAGTATGGAGTATTAGCTCACAACAGCATAAAACCTGGTGGTGGCTTGTTAGCAACTCCTTGACGAAATTAATGATGCTGTTTTATTTCTCCTCTGCCTGGCAGTGCTGGAGGAGCAGTAGAATTTTTTTGCCCTTGATCAGCTCACTTGTCTTTCCCTGCTGAGCTTCTCGTTATTAGGTGTAGTTTTCCCTTGTTTCTCCTGCCTGGATTTTTGTATTTATTATTTTTCCTGCTGTCTTTTCCATCACAGCAGTGGAATCCCAGGGCGTGGGGTGGTGACTGGGGACAGACATGTCCCATGGGCATGGGGGGACACTTTCTATGACCCAGCCTGAAGGTGAGAGGAGGATAAGTCTGCTGAGGTTTGGGCAGGATAAGTCAGGAGTGTTAATTGAGAGTGCTCATCTCAAAGAAGGGGTTCTGTGTCTTACATGCAGGGGAGGAAGGTAGGTCCTTACTTACAGCTTCTCAGAGCTGTGGTCCTGCACCTGGCATGACTGTTCCGAGTTCTCTGTGAGACACAGCATCCCCTGCTGAGTCCTTACACAGCAAACATTTCTGCAGTCTATTTGAAAGACTCGTTGCCTTCTGTGTTTGCATTTGTGGCAGGCGTGTGTTTTGTGCTGGTTTTGAACTCTTCCTGGAACCATTCATTCCCTGCCCAAGCTGAGATTTATAATGGGTAAAGTAAAGGGTAAAATAGTTACTCCAGCCTTGCCTGCACTTAGTGTTTCTTTACATGAAAGAATCAATTTCCATTGAATACTCGTTTAGGTTTATGTCTCGCTCTAGTCTAGGGGACCCTGCTGGTCCCCTCTGCAGACAGACCTGCTCTTGCTGCTGTGTTCATGCTGGGAGAGCATCCATTGATCCCATGTACCCGCATCCCATTTATCTTCCCAAAAAAAAGCACCAGAGCACAGCTGTTGGGGGCAGCAAGGGAAGCACCTTAGAAAAATACAGTGAGTGTGGAACCCCGAAGTTAGTGGTTCATGGTGGTGATGGGTCAGCAGTGGAACTAGGAGATTGGTCTTTTCCAACCCTAATGCTTCTATGAAAATTGTTCCTTGCAGCAGACCAAATGTTGCATGCTGATAAGCTTGGGACAACCGTGGTCTGGCTTCTGCTGTAGCCAACAGAGCGCTGAAGCTGGGAGGCTGCTGGGAAATCCCAACTTCCCTGACACTCTTCATCTCTGCTTCTCTTCCAGCCTGAGTCCTTGCTCCTATCATTTCAAGATAACAAACAAGGGAAGGCGCACCCACCAGCTCTACTGGACCACAGAAGGCTTCGCCCCATTCCGCCAGCGCGATCCCCTCCCTGCCATGGGTGGCACCAAGGACAGCTCCCCCCAGGGCCCCGTGTTTAGGCTTTGGCCGCTGAGGTTGGAGCTGATGCCGGGCAGGACGATGGAGATGATGCTGGAAGGCTTCTCCAGCACTCCAAGGGTAAGGCTGGGTTTTGGGCCGAGCCTTTCTCATCGCTTTACATCCATGGGGTCAACCTCAATGCCCCTTGGCTCTTACCAGAGAAAATGAGCATTTGCCTTCAGGAAGTGTTTAAATGCCACAAGTTACCATGGTAGCACCGGTTGCTTTCCTTGCTGGCCACCATCAGTTGCTAAGGCTTTTCTTGTTTCTATAGCTACCATAAAGCCATCTTGCTGATATCAAAATATTGGCCACATTAGGGGGCGAGCAGCGGGTGATAAGGTGATAAGGCGATAAGGCATCCCATGCTGAGGTGGAAGAGAAGGACAGAGAGAAGAGTTAAGCTCAGAGAGATTAGGAAGTAAATAAATAGTAATTAAACAACAACAGCATAGAAAAGCAAGGCAATATATGTGGGGAAGCATCCACAACACCTATGGAGGGGGCAGTGTCTGGGAGCAGCAGCATTTTTCCTCTGTGCACAGGCAGAGGGCTCGTCTGGCACCGAGCTGCAGAGGAGAGGAGTGAACACAGCACATCAGCCCGGACAACCTCAGGAGGATGTGCTCCACGCGGGGAACTGTTCCCAGAGATCATTACCATTGACAGCTGGGGCTCGTGTCAATATTTCCACACCAGCCCCGCTGTCCTTAGGGCAGTTGGTCTGGCAGTTGGACTGTGCACCCGTGGGCTGCAGCCTGAGGTGTTAATGGGATCACTGCATGGGCTCCTTTTGCCAGAGGAAGGCCAATTCAGAGGACTGCAGAATGCCTTGGGTTGGAAGGGAATCATGCAGGGAAGCAGCCGGTGAGCAGGAGTGACTCTGCACCGTGCCCCCAGTGATGGTAGTTTTGAATGGTGTTTGAGAGTGGTAGTGGAGGAAGATGTGGTAACTCATGTGGTGGGACTCATCAGGCATATCATTTTGCAGTTCTGAGCTCTAAGGGGATTGCAGAGAGAGAGGGGTAAGGAACCACAATAAAACTACAAACATCAGGGCACTGGAGAGGGTGTTGTGCTAGGAAAGCTGAACAGGGATCTGTGAGCTTGGCTAGGGATCCTGGGGCCAAAGCCCTTGGAAAGGCTCTCACCTTGCTTGTGTGGAGCTGGGTTGTGGGGCTGCAATGGGGTTGGGAGGGGGATGCAGGGAAGTGATACCACAAGAGGAACCAGGAGAAGTCAGAGTGTAAGAGCACTTGGGCAGAGGACTGCCACCTGAGATGCTCGGTTACATGTGTTCCTCCCCTGTATCCTTTCCTCTGAGCTTCCAAGGGAAGGTTTGTTGTCTTTGGGCCCTCTTGTCACCCGTTCTCTTTAATGCAGTTATTTTTGCAGTGATGTCCTACTGCTTTTAGTAAGGATTATGCTCAGCAATGAGTCACATGGGGACTGTGGTATTGCAGGTGGTGACGGAGCGACTGCTGTGCCACGCCATCATAGGCAGCAAGGCAGGGAAGACCCAGATCATGCAGGTGGACGTCACATGCAAATTTGTTGCCCCTGTCCTGCAGATCTCCACCAGGGAAATCACGTTCCGGGTGGAGAAGGTAAGTGGTTGGGTTGTGTCCTCAACAGTAAGGCTGCTGACCTAAAGCCTTCAGAGTGCTTATGTTAACAGAGCTAAGTCCTCTCCGAGTCCGTGGAGCTTTGGTTATTGATTTGAACAGGACCATCCCTTGCTTCCTCACCTACGTAATGCTGGGATTGCAGCTCCCTGACAGAGGCGGATTGGGGCTGCTTCCAGAGCAGCATCAGTTTCTGTATTTGGTATAAAGGAGGGTTCTGAGGATCCCCCAAGGCACACTGAAGTCTGAGCACCAGTCCTGTAGGGAGGCTGAGGAAACCGAGAGTGCTGTGAGCAGCTCAGATTGACAGGGAAAGGCTGTCATGGTCTCTTGTCTCTCTGCCACTCTCTGTGCTGTTGGTGGAGATGTTGGCTCTTTGCACTTCCCCCTCACATTCTTCAAACGAGCTGCAGACATCCTTCAGTTGCACTGATGATAACAGCAACGCAAAGCAGGTGCCCTTTGGTCTCTTAACTCCTGCTTCCTGCATCATCCTTCCCTCTCCCACGAGTTGTCTGAAAAAGAGAAAATAGTTCATTATTTAGTGTTGGTATTTCCAGGTCTCTTCTCCAGCTCCCTGGCTCCCAGCATAGCCCACAATCCTGTGAGCAGCTCAGATTTAATGAGAAGCTCCTGGTGCCCACACTCTGTTCAATGTGTGTGCTCTCCTTTACCGGGTATGATGGCATGGCAGATGTCTGAGAGCAGTGCATGTGGAGCTCTTTTCCCAATCACTCTGACTTACGCAAGTGGAAATGAGCCTTGCATCTTTCAGCCCAAAGCTGGAGTTGTATGATGTGGGTTTGCTTTGTTTTAGCCTCATAGAAGCAGCTGCCTCCTCTTGGGTCTCATTGCTTCCTCTGTAAGAGGCAGTGATGTCTCCAGTCCCCTGCAGGACGCTGTGGCTTCTGAAAAAGAGTTTGATAAACGTTGAGAAAACCTCTCTAAAAGAGTGAAAAGCAATTAGAATGGTCAATAGGGAGATTTGCAATTTAGAGGTTGAAAGATGTGAAATGCAGCAGAATGGGAAGGGGGTCTATGGCCACTCCTTCTCCATTTGTTGTCTCCTGTCTCTGTAGCGACCCAGTGATGTCCTAACTGCTCAGCACAAACCTCTGCACTTGAAGAACATCTCCTCCCTGCCACTGAGCGTGGTGGTGCTCACGGAGCAGCCCTTCTCACTCTGTGATGCAGAGCAGCAACCTCTCTCCGCTGACACCCAGGTGAGCAGCCTGGGCTTCATGGTGCAGCTGCAGGAACTGGAGGTGTTTGGTCTACGGGTCAGCAACAACCTGGCCTGAGCTAAACCATGTTTGAAATGAGCTGCTGAAAGAAACAAGCCACGTTTCGTATGAGTACATTTGCATTTTCCCTTTCCTGCTGCAAGCCTGAGGCTGCAGTGCCATTGCTCACCTTCTGAGTGTAAGGATGAAGGAACTCTTCAGGAGTCAAGGCTTGCCATAGTGCTGATGTGGTTGTGTTTCTGGCATGTAGCTTTCTCAGGTCCAGCATTCAGCAGGCCAGTGCTTGTTTCTCTATGGTATAGAGCAGAAATGTAAGCCTGAGATGGCTGGTTGGTGGCCTGGTTCCAACCCCTGCCATGGGCAGGGTTGCCAACTGCTGGATTAAACACTAGGTCAGGTTGGCCAGGGCCCCCTCCAGCCTGACCTTAACATCTCATATCCTTGCAGCCACTAAAGCTGGAGACTGGGGAGGAACTTCACCTCTCTGTCAGATTTAACCCTGCTTACAAAGAGGATTTGAACATCCGGGTAGCAGAGCGGGCCCTGAAAATACAATTTCTTGAGCACCCTCTTGAGGAGCAGGTTGCCATTCGGGGAGAAGTCTGCTTCCCAAATCTTCACATCGAGACCACGGCCGTGGACTTTGGCTGCATCTTGAATGACACTGAGGACGTGCGTTGTGTTGAGATGACCAACTGCAGCCCGCTGCTCGTCCGGTACCGCTGGTCGTTCCTGGAAGGCAGCCACATGAGCCAGATGAGGTACGTGCCTTGCCCTTTGCTCCTTCCTTGTGTCCTGAGTGTAATTTGTAGAGCCCAAGGCTGTCTGCTTGCAGTCTGACAAATTGCTTTCAGCTCCCCCGTCTGGAAATGTCACCTACGGGCCACGGTCAGGGTGAGCACTCAGGGAAGAGGTGACCTCCACCAGTCTGGGGCTGGGAGGGACACATGTCCTACAGCTGTGACTGTAGGCTGTAGGAGCCTACAACACTTCAACCTTAATCCATAGCCCAGAGTCTCACTTTCTTACCTCTGAATTGTAGAGTCATTAAGGTTGGAAAAGACCAATGTCAAGTCCAGGTCTCCAGCTACCGCCCATGCTGCCCACTGAGCCAGTGTCCCTGGAGAGCAGAGCTGCCCCATGGGTTCCAAGCCCAAGAACCACTTTGCAGTCTTGCTGGGGCACATCTATAAGCACATTTCCAGCCATTCTTCCCACTGTGGCCTCTGTGCATAGTACAAAAGTCTAGTCTGGATGGTTTTAATTACAGCAGCAAATGGTTTTTCCATAATGCCCTAGGAAAGTTAACCACTGTGCATTGAAGTGCTGCTCTTCTAAATAATACAGATCATCAATAAGCAGCTTTGTTTGGGGAATTGGATCTGGTTCACAACAGGAGACCTGCTGAGGACTGGAAATTAGCTGTGGCTGTGTGGAGGGCTCAGGGGAGGATCTGGGCTCTGGGCAGCCCGTTCTCAGCTGGGTCTGACCAAGTGACAGGGAACCTTCTTGATGCATGGCACCTTCAGGAATGGACCCTAAAGGTTTCCAGTCACGCAGAGGGAGGTAGGCATGCAGGAGGGGAGCAGGGCTGTGTAATCGTTGCTTGGAGGCCACTGTCATCTCCTGGTAAATTAGATTAGGGTTTAATTACAAGCTAAAGGGAGAATATAATTTTGATGATAGAACAATGCTTATATTTTATAATAACAGAGAAACAAGCACATTACACCAAAGCCTGTGTGGAATTAATTTCCTCTGGGGCCACTTGTTGGCTGGTTGCCTGTTTATCTTCACTCTTATTTAAAACCTCTTTGAGTTTTTAGAAATGTGAGAGCTGAGTTGTTGGGCTTTTTTGGCTTTTTATCACCCTGTCCCCACCTAAATTGGCTTTGCTGGACCTGAGCCTGCAGGCAGTGGTTCCTGCAGAGGATGCTGAGTCACCCAGCTCCATTGGCTGGGCAGCACCAAGGAGTTCCAGCACTGGGCAGCATGGCAGCCCTTGCTCCATTGGTCTTGAGCATAGACCCTTTGCTGGCTTGTTAGCAAGGAGGACGTTACGACAGCTCCCATTTCTGCTCTGCATCTTAATTAAGCATTAATATACTCTCCCTGGGTCCTTCAGCAGACACCATGTGATTCTCCGTGGCAGAGCTGGAAATGAAGACAGTCTCCAAGCTATTAACACCTCAAATTGCTCATTAAGAGCCCAGCAGAAGGGCAGCATGTCAGATATTATTTCTGGTCCGCATTAAGCACTGTTGGTATTCTAAATTATCAGATCAGACTAACTCAGCCTGACATGGAGGGAATCAAACATCAGGTCCCATGAAGGTGAGATTGATGAAATGTAACCGTCCATATATCTAACCTTGCTGGAGCCCATCATCAGAGGCTCCCAGCATCCATCAGACACACATTTGTTTTGACCAGGAGAGAAAAATGTTGCTTCTCTGTCTGGACAAGACTGCCTAGGTGTTATTTTTTTCTTCTAACTGTTGAATGCATTATTTTCCTCCTCTATTTTCTTTAGTTCTTCAAGCAGCGCTCAAGCATTGCTGTGGTTGGATGTGCCCAGGTCATGCCAACCATGCCTCTTTTCCATCACTGTTGAGCCATGAATATGTTGTGGTTCCTCCTCCCCTAGAGTGCATGAGCAGGGACGGGCTGAGCTCAGTCTCTCCCCTTCCTTTGCACCTCTGATGACTCCAGGCTGAATTAAGCACTGCACCACAATGTTTTCTGCTGCGTTGGGATGAATTTCCAGAATCACCCAGCAGGAGGTGGAGCAAAAACTCAAGCACCACGTTTATCTTTTAAGATTTCTTATCTTCAAGGTTTCTTCCACGAAGACTGACTTGTGCCCCTTTCCCAAGGGAACCACATAGCTCCTCAGTGTGACATGAGATTCCCATTGAAAAGGAAAGCATTACATCCACAGATTGCACCTCTCAGACCTTGATCTGGTGCCTCTGTGATGGGAACTTCGTGACTACAAACCCAGATCAATACATCGCCTGCAAATGCTTCACGGAAAGGGTTTGTTGAGCTAAACAGTTAAGAAACATCTCTCTCTTTTCTACCTGGGATTTTCTCTGCCAGTTTACTTTGAACGAATAAGGAATCTTTCTCCTCCCAAGTGGGTCTTCGATGGCATTAATAATTTCTTCTTACTCTGCCCTCTCTCCTGCCATGTCCCCCGGCAGGCTGCACTGCAGGGACCCTGCCAGCCAGGTTCCTGCCTCGTTACTGACAAAAACAATCTCTTGTTATACTTGATGAGGCCTTTGTTTTTGGTGGTTTTATAACAAGGAAGAAATGGAAAACAGAGACAGTGAAAAACAGTGCAAGGCAAAAATCTGACAGCAGTGCTCTGTCAGCTGCCAGAGGAGAGAGGTAGCAAAAAGTTATATCTGAAATGCGTGTTTGCCATGCCCTGGTGCTGGGGGGGTCTCACATGAGGGACAGGAGCCATGTACCCCTTTCCCCCCAGTGCTGTTATGGGCCTGCTGTGTCTCAGAGAGCTTACAACAAGCCCCTTGGGGCATCAGATCTGGGGCTTAGGTAGCTCCAAAATCACTGGAGCTGTGACTTCTCAGTTTGGAGTGCTGCAATTCCTGCTTGGGATGCAAGCCAGCTCTCACTTGTGGACAGAGATGCTGAGGAGATGAAATGAGGGAAAATTCTGGAAATTTACTCCCAGTTCCCCCTTGGGAATCCGACTGGGTTCAAGACGTCCCAGAACTTCTGACCATCTGCTCCTCACCTTGGTCCCTCTCGTGGCATTTTCATCCCTCCCTCCATTCATCCCTGTATTTGGGACAGCAGCCCAGTCCTGCTCAGCTTTCCACACCCCTGAGCACCTCTTGGCTTCACCTTGGAGATCCTTCTCCTTTGTCTTTGCTGGTGCCTGTCACCTCTCCCTTCCCTGCTTCCATCATCCCATACTTGTCCTGGTTTGTCCCTGGACCAGGCTGTCCCTTGGGTTATCCCTTGCCCCATCTCACATGGGGCTGTGCTCATGTGTGTGTTTCCTGAGATTGTGTTTATTTCTCTTGTGGTAGAACAGTGCAGTCACCTGGATCTGAAAGGAGAGTGGTGCTGGATAGGTTGACATCCTCCAGAGACCTCTTCCACATCCCACTGTGCCCATGAGCAGGCTGAGAAGTGCAGGTGCCTGTGGCACCTGGCCCTGCCACAGCCACCAGTGGCTGGGGAGCTGGAGTGCCACGTCCCGTGGAAATGCTCTGAGGGAGACAGAAGCTATGGCAGGAGGAACTTTCCAAGACCCTCTCTGATTTTTCTGCTGGAAAGTGATGGATCATTTGAGGTTTCAGGTGATTTCACATGCAGGAAGTGAATGTGGGAGCAGCATCCTGAACTCTTTGGGCCAGATCTCTCTTGCTGCTCCAGTGCCCTGTGAGGAGGAGTGCTTGTTCTGGAAGCAGAGGCTGCTTGCATCCAGCCAGCTGCAGCAGTGAGATGCAGTTTGGGTGTCCATCCTGGTGCTGATGGCTCTTGCACAGCCATGTCATGCTGCCTGCATCATCACATCGGGTTGGCAGCAGCAGTGTGATTTCTAACTCCTCTATTTTGGGAGGAGGGTGTGGGAAGCGGTGTGAAGCTGTGTCCCCAGCAGGCTTGCAGGCAGGCTTATTTCTGGCATCTCAGAGGCTGGGGATGGCAGGGCCTCCTCCCTCCCCAGGGGCCACCCAACCTCACTCCTATTCCATCCCCACTCTTCACTACATGGAGGTTTGAGCTGCACTCTGTACAACTGCAGTGGAAGACCCCAAACAGCGGAGGGCAGCTGGGGCTGGCTGAGATGGACTCCGAGGTTAACTCTCCCTTCCTTCTGCTTTTCTAAGACATCTCAGGAAGACTTCACATCCCAGGAAGCAGAAGCACGCCAGCTCTCATGGACCCATGGTCTTGTTGGGGTTCCTTTTCTTTCATCTTGCACTTATTGCTCCCTTTGGCTTTCCCCCTGGAGGTGGTCCCTGGCTGCTTCACAGCAGTGCTCTGTGATCACATCACCTCCTGCAGTCCCAGAGAGCTTCTGCTTCAGTGTTAGAAATATTGTTGTTGTCAAGGTGCCATGAAGTTGCCTCAAACCGTTCTAGAGAAACAGAGGTAATTTAATAAATGGTTATGGATTTTCCATCTCAGGGCTTTACCTCTCCTCAGGAGTTATTAACCCCGTAGTATTTAACTCACACAGCACCAAGCTCTGGTTATTTTCCCTCGCTAGGATGGATGCTGGCTGGAGGCTTGGTGAGCCATGAGTACCCACTGGGGGAGTGTATCATTAAGGGAAGGCACCAAATTCCCAGCTAAGAGTGAAGCACACAAGGCTGCTGCAAAAGCTGGTGCTTGACTCTTGGCTAAAAACAGCCAAGACATCCTTCCCCTGAAGTACTTAGCACTGCTGTTTGATTCCATCCTCATTCCACACACACAGCCCAGTGGCTTCCATCGACCTCATCCTACCAAGGGGCCACACAGCTCATCCATCCCACGCAGGATTCCCACTGCAGGTCCCTGTTCATACATATTCTCTTTTCTAGATTCAGCCCTCCAGTACCTAAATGTTTAGTCAAACCCCGACTAAAAGAAGAGGAGGGAGCTCCAATGGAGCCCTTGGCATCAGCAGGGAGCAGCAACGAGGATGTGAACATGAAGGAACCAGCCCAAGCAGTGGGAGCAGCAGAAGAACCTGCCCCAGGGCCAGCAGATGCAGATGGACCCCTGGAGACACAGGTAGAATCTCCTATAGACCCAGTGCTTGGATATTGTATTGACAGCCATAGAGCAGATGGGTGCTTTCCCAGAACAAGGGGTGGCAGACAGTGTGTTGTCACCTAGCTTTGAGAATGGCTTTGCTGGCTGCTGGCATGCTGTGGAGGTTGATCCTGGTGCTGGTGAGGTCAGGAAATGCCAAAATGAGTGTAAATTTCAAGGAGGAGGGCTGCACTTGCTTGCATCCTGATATCAGCTGCGTCAACATTGCGAGTCCACGTGGTTGTTTTTTTCTTAGCCAGAAGCAATGGTACCCTGTGGCTGCACTGCACAGCGTGGCTAAATGCTGAGTTAAGAGCGTGAAGTCTTTTTGATTTCCTGCTTTGTTGTCATGTATACACAAGTAAACCAGGGAAATCCAAGTGGATGTGTCTAAGCAGGATCCAGAAATGCCTCAAATCTGTGCTGCGGTTTGATCTGCATATGTCGCTGTATCTGGGCAATATCTATCTAACTTTCCTGGGCAGAAGGAAGGCTGTAAGCTTAGGACAGCTTGGCTAGTGTGTTTTGGAGGGCACACTTTGCTAGCTTTGAAAACTTAGAGATGACAAAATGGCGCTGAAAACAGGGGGCTTATGTGCAGTGTGGAAGGACTTAGAGGATGGTTTGGAGGATGGTTTGGAGAGGTGCTGTTGGGGTTGGAAGGGAAGTAATCCCCTTGATGGCTCCTTTTGTAGGCTAGGAAGGAGGACAGGGAGTTGTGCTGGGTCTTACACTGCTGAAGTGAGCAGCAGTGTTTGTTAGCTGAAAGATCTTGGGCTTGTTGGCCCAAGAATAGATTATATAAGGTCAAAAAACCCTTTTGCAAAGCATGTTGAGGATGGCCAAGATTTGCCATCCCTTCCTGAGAAGAAAGGAGAGTGTGAGAAAACTCAGCCCTCCCCTGTATTTTATCTGTTGGGGGAGATTGAGCCTCTAATTGGGACTAAGGATGTCCCCTAAATACTCTTGTAGCTACTGATGAAGTCGAGACCGCAGCATGAAATGCTTCTTCTAATTAAGAATAAGCACATATAACTGCTCTTAGAACTGAAGAATAAATCCTTCCTGTATAAATAGGGATCAAAACCTCCAAGGACAACTTTTCTTCTTTTGAGGGCACTTTTGAGGTTAAGTGCCACCAACCAGCTTCTCAGCTGCCTTGCCCAGGATGAGGCTGTTGAAGAAGCTAACTCCAGTGGAGACCTTCAGCTCTCTGACACTGGGGAGCAGATGAGGTGAAAGCTAAGCAGCACCTGAAGGTCTGCCAGTCGCTTCCCAAGTCCTTATTTTTCAGTTTTTGATATTCTTCTCTTGCAGCTGGGTCCCTTCTGTCGTCATGGAGGACCTCACCTATCCAGGTTTGAGGCATCAGCTGTGAACGGGCTCAGAGCCACACTGAACTGATGGCAGGGACATCCCGTGTTTGATTTGTGGCTGGGTTCTATCTCAGCTGCATCTAGCTTGACAAGGTTCTTCCTTATCAATTGAAATAATCATAGGAGTTCATCACTGTTGATTCATAGAATATCCCAACTTGGAAGGGACCCATAAGGGTCATCAGGTCCACCTGCTGGCTCTGTGATCTTTATGGATCCCTTCCAACTCGGAATATTCTCTGATTCTCCAAACCAACAGAGAAGAGCCCACATAGGTGGGATGTGGATGTGGCAGCAGACAGAATCATAAATTAATAGAATACCCCTAGATGGAAGGGACTCACAAGGATTGTTGAGTCCAGCTCCTAAGATTAGTCTCCCCCTGAGCAGCCAGCTCCTGCTGCAGCTCCTGGTGCTGTTTTCCCAGCTGCTACCACCTGCTGCCGAGGAACTGGAGAGTGCTGCAGAGACTCAGAGCCTGGTGGAGACCAAGGAACCAGTGGAGCTTGTGGAGAATGAGCCCCTTGCCTTGGGTGTGGAGGAGGTAAGAGCTATCTTCTTGGTCTGACTTCCACACTTCCAGTGTGGCAAGCAGTTGCTTGTCCCCTGCCCGTGCTGATGCCCTTGGTGCTGTTCAGTGGCCTCGCATCCCTCTGAGCACAGCATCTTGCAGTGCTGCTGAAGCAACCAGCCCTGGGAGAGGCCATGCAGGACATGTAGGGCTGAGCAGGGACCACAGCTGTGGGCATTATTCACCCTGCTGGCATTAATCAAGTAGACAGTAGGAAGTTTCTGCAGTGGGTTTTGCTGTGGCATCTCTATAGAGTGAGCAGCACGTTAGTGCCCAGGAGTGAAAAGGACGAGGAGCCCCGGGGGCTGAGCTGGAGCCTTCCCCCAGCTCCAGGACTCTCATCTCCAAGTCTCATGTTTCTCCAAAGGCAGTTAAAGCTTCTAAAGGCGTGTTCTGCTACGGAGAGAATGCACTTCTGCCAGGAGACCTCCCAAATTATGCTAATGTAATGTATTAATGAAAGCATTAATTAGTGAGTATGGGAGAGAAGATTTCCCTGTGGTCCATCCGCTGAAAAGCGGAACGGCTGCAGAAGAGGTTAGGATGATTCTGTGTGCCCCTGCAGGCACGTCCTTCACTCCACACCGGCGCTCCAGCCTCACCCCAGGGCCCGGTGGCTCTTCTGCATTGACCTAGATACTCCCTACCCCAATCTCCCTCCAGGTTTTCAACATCCTGCCACTGTACGGTGAGCTGCAGCCAGATGAGAGCCAGCAGGTCACCTTCACCTTCTTTGGCCACGCCAACCTGGTGGCCTGTGTCACAGCTCTCTGTGAGGTGCAGGGGGGTCCAACCTATGAGGTGATGCTCAGCGGGGAGGCCTCAGTCATCAGCTACCTCCTCAATGTCACGGAGATCAACTGGGGGCTGCAGGTACCACAGCTTCTCTTGGGGCTGATCCTCATCTTGATCAGGGTGCAGGACTCTTTCCAGCAACTTTGCTGGATGGACGGCTTTCCCTTTTCCTCCAGCATCTGTGCAATACGTCTTGCATCCTGACTGTTGTTCTTATGATTGTCTCCAATCTCCAGAGCTGGGAGTTCCTCCTGGTCGAGGTTTCTAGCACTGTTTCCCTGGGCAGGAAGGTGATGATCTGAAGAGGAACGTGTCCTTAGGACATCCAGCTCCTAAAAACTGAGACCCAAGGAGATGCTCTTGACTACTGCTTTTGATTAAGCAGCAAAATAAACCAGGAGAGAAGTTGACTTGGGCTCCCCAGTCTGTAGGTGGAGAGAATTCCCCAAAATAACCTTACTTCCCCTATTATAAACTAAAAACCATTCAGATATTTCTAGCTACGTGCAGTGCCATCTCCCTTTCTGCTGCTAGCTCCAGCAGTGCTTGCAGACAGACTATTGCAACACACATGCCACTTGGCAAGCATAAATAATGCCTTACAGATGAGGAGTGGTGGGGTGATGACCCAGAAGTGGCCGCTAGATGTTGGCACTGCAGAGCAGGGCAGCTGTCCTGGCTTATCTTTGATTTTGGTGATGTTTGGCCCTCTTTACGTGGTTGGTTTTGCACCTCTGCAAGCCACCCCAGATAGCTGTTCCTGTGCCCTGCAGCTGTGGGCTCACGCACGTTAACGTTGTCCCACCTTAGGAGGGTCAGTGCCCATCTTCTGTCCCCCTACAGCTGTTTAATGAAGTTGCTGAAGCGGAGCTCACCCTGCAGAACAGAGGCAAGGTGGGATTCCAGTACGAGGTGCTGAGCCCCAGCAACGGCCCTCTGCCCGGCGTGCCCCTGGTGC
Source organism: Odontophorus gujanensis (assembly GCA_013399175.1). Lineage (NCBI taxonomy): Eukaryota > Metazoa > Chordata > Aves > Galliformes > Odontophoridae > Odontophorus > Odontophorus gujanensis. The sequence goes on from VXAB01014063.1 coordinate 120,253, forward strand.
TGCCCAGCATGGTGAGTACAGGGCAGCACAAGCAACAAACCTCAGCCCTGTGGGGCAGAGAAGGGCTGCTCTTGCTCTCTGGTTAGAGTGTGATGCTTCTTTGCCAGAAACGAGCAGCCCTGGTGCGGGTCTTCTGCTCCTGTAGAGCTTTGTGGGGCAGGGAGGGGGGCAAGGAGGAAAGGATCGCCTGACATCCTACAAGGATGACACGCTGATGCCCTCTTGCTGTGAGCTTCTGAAGTCACAGCTGAGGTTTGGAACAGCGTTAGCCCTGGCACTTCTTTCCCCTCTCTGCTCCTGTCTGACGCTCACCATCTGTCCACTCAAGTTTCTTTGGTGCCTTCCCCCTTTCTTCTCCCACTCTGTGCAGGGTCACATTGGACCTGGCCAGGAACAGGTGCTGAAGGTCTCCTACCTGCCAGGAGTGCCTGGAACCTTCTGCAGGACTTTCCAGATTCAAGTGGGGCACCTGGAGCCAGAAACCATCACTCTGAAAGGGGAGGGGAGTTTTCCCAGGATCTGCTTGGATCTGCCCAGGAATATCAGAGGTCAGCTCTGCCTCTCTGTCCCCAGGAAGGTCCTCTGGTTTCCTCCTTTGCCCGTACGGTGACTGTCACCCACCTGGAGGCTTGAGGGGTGTCACACCCCAACACCCAGCCCTCCAGCAGCAGCTTTTTGAGTTCCCACTAAGGAAACACATGTGGGTTTTGCCCCAGGAAGCATCCTGCAGGGCTTGCCAGTGCGTCTGCCAGCTGGAAAGATTATGGTCTACGTGACCAGCAAGACAGTTGGCAAGGACAGATTTGCATCACACTGCAGGGGATGAGGTGTTCCTCTGTATGGTGAAAGATGGGTGGAAGCAAGCATCCAGATTCAGAGGAAAAGCAGCACCTGCTTGCCATAGACTGCTTGCAGGGCGTTGCTGGGAGAGGACAAGGCTGGGGGAGAGGGGCTTCCCAGCTTACATGAGACCAGTGCTGCACTCCCACTTCTATTTTTGGATATTTTTTTCCTTCAGGAAATGAAAAATATGAGAAGATCCTTCAGGAGGCAAGGGAAAAGATGAAAAAAGAGAGCCAGAGAGATGAAGCAACTGTTCTGAGGGAGGCCACGGCCACTGAGACACCAGTGGATGACCTGGACGCCATGGTGAGAGTGTGGTGCTGCCCTGTTCAGTGTGTCACCCTTCTGCAGTGGGGTTGGGTGTGCCCTTCTGTCACCTGGGACCTCTTGCCCATGATCATCCTTCCTCCCTGCACCATCTTTGAGTTTGTGGCACTTTGTGATGGAGATGCAAAGGCATCACTGGGATGCTTGCTCAAAATTCTGCCACGTTTATGGAACTTAATAGCAGAATGTAGATGCCCCATCCCTGGGAGTGCCCAAGGCCGGGTCAGATGGAGCCCTGGGCAACCTGATCTGGTAGGTGGCAACCAGCCCACTGACTTTGCTCTCCACAGTTGGACGTTTATCTGCAGATGAAAATGGAGGAGATGCTGGTAGAGGAACACGCCTTGGAGCAGCGGAAGCTCCTGGCCTCCTGTCCCTCAGAGGATGCAGTCTTTGACCAGCGAGCTCGTCGGAGGCTTCTCAGGTTGGTGGGGACTCTGCCTCCAGGTGCCCTAAGGGTAACACCCAGCTCCTGAGTGCTCCTGCAGAGCTGGGATTGGCCAGGGCCTTGGGAGGGACCTGATTTGGAGGGATGTGCCATGCTGTCTGTGAGCAGCTGGGTGCCCTCCCCTCTGTGGGGTCACCCAAAAGCTTTGGGGGTACCCAACTTCCTGCCTGCCCCATTCCAGTGCAAACCACGAAGCCCATCCAGCAGCATGGGCACTTCTAACTAGCTCTGGAAGGGGCAACTCACAGCTGGCCTTTTTGTTCCAACAAGTGATCGAGGAAGACAACACTCTGCAAAACAGGTGCTTTGTGTGTTTTACTGAGTGGGATTCCTCTGGAAGAAGACCTTCCCATGAATCTCATGGGTGTTGGTTGCTATCTTTGCCAATGCTTTTTTGGGGATGGATCCAGATCACTGGGGGTCTGGTAGACTACAGCAGATTGTCATAGCAAAGGAGCTACGATCTGTGAACTCTACTGTCCATGGACCAGTAGCCACGCACACTTACACCATTTAAAATGAATCTGTTTTTCACTGCTAGCTGAGAAATAGTTTAAAAATTCTCCTCATTCCTACTTTCAGGGTGCAGCTGCCCGAGTACGTCCTGGATTTTGGCTATGTCATTCTCGGTAACATCCATGCACACGTTGTGAAGATCACCAACACTGGGCAGCTGCCCGTGTCCTTCTCCACAGATGGACGGGTTCTGCGTGACACAGGTAACTGGGATGGAGGTACTTCTCACCATTTCTGATGGTGTGTGCCACTGGACACATGGAGAGTTTTAAGTGCTTTCATGTGCAGCTTGTTCCTCCTCAGGACACCATGCTTGGTGCTGTAGAGCCTGAGTTCTTCTAGCCAGAGTCCTGGCCCACCTGTGGCTGTCCTAATGCTTGGCTGCAGGGCTGAAGTAGTGCAGTCACCTGGGAGACCTCTCAGCATCTCCTTTTCTTGGCTACCAAGAGGTTTTGTGCGCTCTGTGGGCTTGCATTGCAAACACAGGGACCCTTTGTGCCAGAGGAGTGCTTTGTCTCATAGTGTCATAACACTTCTGCTTGTGGGGTCTCCACTGAATAAGGGAACTTTAGCTGGAGATCCCTTCTAGAGAGATCCCTACCATCTCTGGGGTGCCTGGTGAAGGATTCCTTTTAACACGGGGCAGCAAGTCCTCTCTGGAGGGGAACGGGACTTCACAGAACAGCCACATCTGTATGAGTTTGGTCACTCATCTCAGCTGCCCTGTTGTCATCCTTGAAGGTTTCACCGTGGAGCTGGACCGTGTGATGAACCTGCCATACTGTGAGACCGAGACGTTCGAGGTGCGCTTCGACCCGCAGAGCGCCAACGTGCCGCTGGGAACAGCAGACGTGCTGCTGCCCATCAGGGTACCACCTTCTGTCCCCCGTGTCAGGCAGCACACAGCAGGAGGACCCACCTGGGCTCTCAGCTGGACACTCTGCTCTTCACTAGGTCACAGGAGGCCCCACGTTTCAGCTCTGCCTTCGTGCCAGCGTGACCGTGCCATCCCTCTGTGTCTCCAGGGACAACCTGGAGTTCTCCACTGTCCAGTGTGGGCAGTGTCAGGAGGAAACCATCCAGCTCTACAACCAGTTCCAGGTGCCCTGTAAATGGTTTGTCACCATGAAGGAGCCTGTTAAGAAGGTAATGTTTAGTGGGGATGGATTGGTGGTCGGACTAGGTGGTCAAGGAGGTCTTTTCCAAACGTAATGATGGATTGGTAGCTGGGCTAGATGATCCCTAGAGGTCTTTTCCAACCTTAATGATTCTATACAGCAAGGACAGCATGTGGCTTCTCGGTTGGGTTTCCTTGGCCTCTGCTGACTTTTTTTTGCCCCTATCACTGTCTGAGCACTTAGGCCACAGCTCATGAAGCTTTTGAAGGGTACAGGGCAAGGCTGGTTCATGTGGACCTGTTCACTATCTGCACCCATGCCTCCCTGTCCCCAGCACTGTGTCTGCAGGAATGGAGGGTCTGTCGTTGCAGGCCACAGAGGCCTCACGTGCTGGTTTCCGTGCCCAGGTGGATAAACATTTGCCAGCAAGCGTGCGACGGAAGCTGCAGCAGGAGCTGAAGGCCAAACCCTGTGTCTTCAAAGTGCTGCCCTCAGCTGGGGACCTTGCTCCAGGGCAGCGATGCAACGTGCGGGTCAGGTTCACACCCACTGAAGAGGTGAGATGGGCAGAGCTATAATGAGAGCACAGGGAGAAGGAGATGAAGTCAGCATCCCCTGCCATCACTGCCTCCACATACAGCTTTCTACAAGCTCCCTGTGCCTCAGTTTCCACTGCAGCACCCTCTTCTTTGAGGTGCTTTGAGATGTCAGTGGGAAATGGTACACTGCAGTGTGGCTACGCTTGGTGCCAGGAGGAGTCTACCCCTCACCCCTCCACTCTTCCCCCATGCAGGTGCACGCTGCAGGCTGAGCCCTGGAAGGGCTGCTCTGGGCTGATCCTGCTGGTACAGCAGGCTGAGCAGAGATCAGATGCATTCCTGGACATGGCAGCACAGACACCTGTACTGCTGTGTTGCCAGTGATCCCTGTCATGTGGCCCTGGCACTTTGGGACACAACACGAGTGAGGAAACCTTCCCAAAACATAGGTTCTGTCTGACAGAGTCTGTCAGCACGTGGTGGTATGGACACAGGTGCTTATGTGCCTAGGGCTGTCCCAGTGATGTTTGAATTGCTAGCTGAGGTGTAACCATCTTGTCTGTGGCTTTGACCAGAGTCAGACGTGTTTTGACCAGAGCAGAGTTGTTTCTAGATAGTGAGAGCTCATCTGCCTCTACCTGACACTGCTGCTTGACAGAGCCGTGCCAGGGCTGTGTCTGAGCAACATAACCTTCTTTTCAGAGATCCTACAGAAGCGAGCTGAAGATTAACATTTACCAGAGCAGCCAGCCCCTCCAGCTGCAAGTCTCGGGGTGTGGGCTCGAACCACATCTGCAATTCAACCCCCCTGTGCTTGAGCTGGGACCACTGCTGCCATACAGCAGTGGGACAACAGGGACAGTGGTGGTGAAGAACCCGTGCGAATTCCCCGTTGAGTTTTACTCACTGGAGTTCGACCAGCAGTACCTTGCTGAGGAGCAGGTGAGGAGGTCTGGTCCCCGTGCCATGGCTTCATGGTACTTCAGCTCCTTGGGGCAATATAGGCAGTCCCCGAGGCAAAGTCTGGTGGCCTTTCATGGTCAAGTCTCCTCTTCTTCATGTGCTGGTTGGTTTCTCTTACGCATGCAGATCCTGCGGATGCTGAAGGACTATGATTGCCACAATACCCTACTGCTGCCTCCACGTGCCCCGGGTGAGAAGCTGCCCCCAGAGGTGCTGGAGTACTACCAGGACCAGAAGAGGCTGCAGGATGAGCAGACAAAGTCCAGGACTGGGGATCCAGCAGGCCAGGACAACGGTGAGGCTCTGACATTGGCTGTCTTGAATGTGTCTCACCTGCAAAGCCAGTAGGCCCAAGTCTACCATCATCAGTATTTTAAATTTTCTCTTTCCAAACGACAGAAGCACAAACTCAAAGCTTTCCCCAAGGCAGAGACAGGTTTCTGAGTGCCTTGGGCATCTCGTTTCGTGGGGAGTTCTGTCTTTTTGCATATGGCCATGTAAAGTGGCATATGGCAAAGAGCAGGTTACCTGGTCATGTTCACCATCAACTGCCCTCCCCTTGTCCTTCCTCCTCAGCCAGTGGTGGAGATGTCCAGTCTCTCTCAGGTCGAGGAGGGAAGCGCTCTGCTGGGATCGTTCGCACCCTCTCGTCTCATTCTTCAGTCATTCCTCTCTCCACTTATGGTGAAAACCAGTCCTACAAGGTAGACTCTAAATCTGAATGGGGAGAAGAGGAGGAAGAAGATCTTGAGAAAGGACGTGGAACAGGTCAGAACCCTATGATTTTTGCTTCTTCTGTGTCCACTGTGGCAGAAGGGCCTTTAGGCATTGCTGGGTGCCTGTGCTTTCCCCTTTTTGCTACTCCATTTACTGCACTCTGAGTGGAACCCATCAGCAGCATTTAGGGCAGACCTTAAATGCGATCCTCAGGGAGAGGAGCATGGGGAAGCCTCAGGTGTGACACTGGAGTTAGCAGGATCTCCTCTCCCAGGATCTGAGGGGATGGGGAAGAAGTTGAGAATCACTGGTGTTCAGGAGGCTGATTTTTTGTACCCGGTTCTGCCTGACAGAGCATCAGCAGAGCAGCAGCAGCAGCAAGGAGGCTGCAGGAGAGCTGGAAGACAGCCCTGTCCTTAGGGCCATTGCCCGCCACCTGGGCATCGATCTCTCTCCTGAAAGCCATGCGGCCCAAAACCGACGAGGGATCATCATCATCATCCACGGGGCACCCCTGACAGGTGTGTGTGCTGCACTGAGAGCAGAGCAGCAGGCTGAGAGGCATCCTGGTAGGCCAAGGTGTGTGGCTGACTGCTTGAAGTCAGATGTCTGTGGATCTGCAAGGATGTGAAGCAGCCCCAGGCCTTCTCCTTGCTGGTGCGAGTGGCTCATCTTGTGTCTGTACAGCTGGGCTTGTGTCCCCTGAAACTAGGTGGCCTCAGCCACATCGCCTCATGAGAGTGTGTTGGCTTGTGGCCATGTTGCCATGTGAGATCAAGACTCCAGAAGGCCTGACCCCCACAAACATGCCTTGTTGTTGCATGAAGACAGTAATGGTGATGGGACAGGGCTCGAGCGTTGAGGCAACAGTATGGGACAAAGCCTGTGGGTGGCGGTGAGCTAGAAATGATCTCCCTCTCTCTATGACAGCATTTCTTGCCATGTTCAGGCTGCCTCTCTCTTAGTTTCCCATGCCAGTGTCACCATGTAGGCCTTCTTCTCCCTCAAGGAAAGACATCGGCTGCAGTCGCCCTCTCCAGACACTATGGTGCGGCCTGCTTGTCCATCGACTCGCTGGTGATAGAGGCCATCTCTGACAGGAGCAGCTCAGCTGGGCTCTATGCACGGGATCTGTGCCTCAGGGCTGCCATAGAGCAGAGCCACAAGGAGATGGAGGTTGCTGGTATGTCGAGATGTGGCCAGAGCCATCCCAAGCACCCATGTCTACCCACTCCACGTGAGCAGAAGTTTGCCAGCCCCTGATAGGAGGGAATGGCTTTAACCTAACAGAGGGAAGACATAGGTTAGAAGTTAGGAAGAAACTCTTTACCCAGAGGGTGGTGAGGTGCTGGCACTACTGCCCAGAGCTGTGGGTGCCTCATCCCTGGGGGTGTCCCAGGACATGGATGGGACCCTGTGCAACCTGATTTAGTGATTGGCAACCTCGACCACGACAGGAGGTTGGAACTAGATGATCTCTCCAACCTAAGCCATTCTGTCTTTCTATGGCTCTGTTATTTAGCAGCGTGTAGAAGTGCAAAGCCAGCTCACAAACCCTCTCCGATTGTTTGAAATCTCTTCATTTTAAGGGCTCACACAGGGATGCTTCCTGCTGCCTGCAGGCTGCTTAGCACATGTCCCTGTCCCTGAGAGTGGTTGAAGCACACCTGCATATTTCTCAGGATTTTTATTATTTCGTCAAAGCTAAATTCAGCCGACTCTTTGTGGCCATCAGGCAGAACTGCTGCCCATTTTAACAAGGAAAGAGCCCTCTGAAATGGCTCATTAAGCACTAGATGCCTGACTTGGAGAGTGATTTCACAAACATGAGAGAAAGGGACGAATAGCCTCCCTGAGGAGCTTCAGATGAGAGACATGCTACAGATCTGACTCTTTTCTCCAGAGATTTTTCCTACATACGCCATCAGGTCACCCAGCTCATGGATGTTTTGTTGTTCTCAGTGACTTTTAAGGTGTTCTGTTGGACAGCTCGTGCTCCTAGCAGTGCAGATTGAGGGCAGATATCAGCTCTAAAGGGAGGCTTTGCATTGCCAAGCCTTGAGCTGGGTAGAGTTGGGAGAAGATGGGATGTGCTGGGATATCCAGCATGGAAGGTGTAGCTCCAGTGGAGACTGGTGGTGGCAGACGAGGCAAGGCTGAGCATTAGAGCATCTGTAGGGTGTAGAAACAATGGTCCTGAAGGGTGAACCCTTGGCTTGATCTCTAGGGGGGTGTACCATTCAACTTTTTTGAATGGGTTGTTGTAAAGGTTGTAAAAGCAAAAAGACCAGCATGAACAAGGAGGTGTTACAAAAGAAGGAAAATGAGTGCTCACCCATCTCCAGAGATCTAGGTTCACAGGAAAGGAATTCTGCAAAGGAGGGATCTCCAACAAGAGATCCTTCCTCAGTGGCAGGTCAGCCCTTAAATGAGGTCTAAGAGGGGTGGAGCTTCTGGTCACACTGGTGAATCACCTTCACCTGTGCTTCCAGGACTGACCATATCTTTCCTTCAGGTGCTATTCAGTGGTTCAGGCTGTGACTCAACAATTCCCATACAGTTGTGGATGGTTGGACTAGATGATCTTAGAGGCCTTTTCCAACCTTGATCCTATGATTTTATGTCCAATCGGTGCTGCCCATGTGTTGGGAAGGACACAGGATTGTACATTAAGTGGCTTGAAAACCCATTACCCAGTGGTATGCTCGGCCAACAGTGCCCATCACTAGGCCATGCTGGGCTCTGTCTCCTCTGCAGGTCAAAGCACAGACCCATCCGCCCCTCAGCTCAGCAATGAGCCCAGGCACAGCCTAGACACGAGCCAGTCCAGCTCTGGGGGGAAGACCAGCCTGCATTCCACCAGCTCCCGCAGCCGGGCGAGTGCAGCCACGGGCAGGAGGAGGTCAGATATCCACACATCCCAGTCCCAGAAACAGCAGCGCACGGACTCGATAGGATCACAGGTGAAGAACCAATTGCTCTGGTGATTCATGAGACCTTTCAAATGTCTTTGAGCTGTGCTGGGCGTGGTTCAGCGTGGGAACAAAACCTCTGCTGGGCCATGTAGTTGGTTGGCAAGGTGCAGCCCTGGTCAGCGTGACAGCTTGCATGATGCTGTGTTAGAAGCTTGTGTCTCCACTGGCCCAGGGATGAGCCCTCCAGGGTTCTCTCCTGGAGCCCCCACCTTCCAGCTTTGTTCTACCTCAGGCCTTATCTCCAATTGCCTGAAGTTCTTCCAAAGAGTTTCATTTGTCTTGTGGTGTCCAATGCTGCAGGGCTCCTCCAGATCTCATCACCTCTCGCTGCTTCCCTGCGTCCCCATGCAGCAGCGGCTGAGCATCAGAGGCAGTGTGTCAGGAGAGACAGCCTTGGTGAGCTGCGTGCTGCCTGAGGACGTGCTGGGGACCATCCTCTCAGAGAGGCTGCAGGTATGGCACATCCTCTGCCTTTGGGGTCAGGAGACACTAAGTGGCATCAGGGGGCAGTTGGAGGGAGACCTGGGCTGTCGGCATCTTGGTGAAGGTGTGGATGCCATCAGTTGGCAGAGTGCAGGAGCTTGTCTGAGCTGATGCATCTCTGAAGGAGCAGTGAGGTGCTGGCACAGCTGCCCAGGGAGATGGGGGAATCACCATCCCTGGAGGTATTCAAGAAAAGGGAGGATGCAGAACCAAGGGATGTGGCATAGAGCAGTTACGGGCATGGGAGGGTGGTTGGACTAGATGATCGTAGTGGTCTTTCCAACCTTTATGATTCCATGATTTGGAGTACTGCCTCCAAGCTGATGGACAAGAAGATAGCTTGTATCCTTGGATGTTTGGCTGTATTGCCAAGCTGAAGGGCTAGTGCATGCTGTTGCTGACTCTCTTTCTTCCTTTTTGGCTTTACTCCCAGCTGAGTGACTGCTACCAGGGAGTGGTGTTCGATGGCCTGGAGACCCTCTTTGCACGCAGCATGGCATCTGCTCTCCTCTGCCTGCTCAAAGCTGTCAACAACAGGCCTTACATCTATTTCATCAACCTGTTCCAGGACTATGCCTCTTGGAAAGCCAAAGAGGTGGCTGCAAAAGAGCAGGAAGGTGAGAATCATCTCCATACCTTTCAAATGTCCTCTCAAGCCCTCGGCCTTACCCATGTGTCCATCGGGACATAACCAGCAGAGCTTGTAAGAAATGTTTGGCTTTTTTTTAACCCTTTCACCTTAGAATCAAAGAAGCATCGAATGATTGAGGCTGGAAAAGACCTCTAAGGTCATCTAGTCCAACCATCCATCTAACACAAATATTGCTTGCTAACCTATGTCCCTCAAAGCCACATCCCCACAGCTCTTGGGCACCTCCAGGGACAGTGACTGCCTCACTGTGCCAGTGCCCAAGCACTCTTTTAGTGAAGCTTTTCCTATATCCAACCTTCTACCTCAGCAAAGCTAGCACTCACCTCATGGTATAAAGTTATAGCTTCATGATATGCATAACACTTGCAGTGTGTATCTTTAAAGCTTGGACACAAGTGCAAGCTCTCGTGGCATGGTACCTCTCCTCCATGCTGGGATATGGTTCTTGCAAAGCAGCACTTTGGGGGATTATCAAACCACAGCAGGGACTGGGGCTCACTGCTATCCTGCAGGGGCTGGGCAGACTTGTGTGCTCGCCCCCAGCACCAAGCTCTGTGTGTATCTGCTAACAATTTCTCCTCTGGTGTACATGCAAGAGCGGGAGCAGGAAGAAGTTACCAGGAGGGAGAAAGCACGCCTTCAGGAGATGGATGAGGAAGAGTATGATGCCCTCACTGAGGAACAAAAAACTCAATTTGATGACAATATACTACAAGTCCAGCGTGAGAGGAAGAGGAGGTCTGTAAGCCTTATGTGGGCAACTCTCCAGCATGGCGTCCCTGAAGGGTTCCCCTGTTCCCATCCCACGTGGGACAACTGAGCACCCATGCGCTGCCCTCTTCCCTTCCCCATGCTGGGTGCAGGCAGGCTGCTGGAGACTTGGTTGAGTGACACCACAGCAAGTCTCAGCACTTTGTTCTGTCAAGGCTGAAGCTTGTTTCCCCAGGGGGAACTAGGACTGCTTCAAATTGCTCTGATTTCCATGACAGACAGCACTAGTTTCCTAGGGCAATAGCTAGGTAAAGTGTAGTTGTTCAGAGCTTAAAAGAGAGGAGGGGAATTACTGCAGCTTTTGCTTTCTGATTTAATGGCTGTCCTGTTGCTGGGCACCACTGAAAAGAGCCTGTCCCCATTCACCTGACTCCCAGGGCTTTCAGCCTTTCCTCATAATGGGAGATGCTCCAGAGCTGGGCTCTCTCCAGCAGTTCCTAGTCTGCCTTGAACTGGGCAGCCCAGAACTGGGCCTAGTGCTCCAGCTATGCCAACCCCCCCACCTCTCCCCAGGGCAGAGCACGGGAGGAGAACCTGTGAGCTTCTTTGCTAGCAGACCTTATCAGCAGAGGTGCACAATTTAGAAGCGTAGAATCTTTCAGGTTGGATAAGATCTTTCAGGTCCCCAGATCCAATCCCAGTCCACCCCTACTATGTCCACTAGCCACGTCCATCAGTGCCACATCCCAATGGTTCTGGAACATCTCCAGGAGAGGAGACAGCCTGTGCCAGTGCCTCACCAATCTTTAGGAGGATAAATTCTTCCTAGTATCCAATGTGAACCTCCCCTGATGCATCATGAGGCTGTCACCTCTCATCCTATCACTGTTACCTGGGAGATGAGGACGACCCCCCAGCAGTCCTAAATTTGGCCATGGGCAGGCATGATCCACATCACCCCGTGGTGACTCTTGGGGATGTTTTCTGTTTGACTTGCCGAAGGAGGATGGAGCAGCTGGCTCGAGAGCTTGAGGAAAGGCAGAGGCAGGAACTTGAGCGCTTGAAGGAGGAAGAAGAGCTGAAGAAGAAGTCTAGGCGGGGGAGAAGAGAGCTTGGAAAAGAGAAGGACAACGCCTTGGGGAAGAAAAGCCAGCATGGAGGCAGACAGGTGGGTTGTTGTGCTATTGCAGTGATCACCACCATCCTGCAAGTACTGATTCAGTGCTTTGAGATACTCACTTCTTTTCCCATCTCCTGCCCAGAATTCCATCACTTCCACTGTCAACACCAACGCATCCATCAGCAACCGCTCAGACGCCAGCGATGGGGTGGACAAAAAGGGGGCTGCAAAGGAGCACCCAGAGACTGCTGTAGGTGACAAGGGTGAGAAGAAAAAGTGGAATAAGGTTCCCCTGACAAGCACCAGCCCAACAGTACCCGTGCAACCCAGCACCACAGAGCAGGAGGAAGCCAAGGAGAAGACACTGAGTGACAGCGAGAAGATCTTGGCCATGAGGTTTAAGATCTATGAGGAATCACAGAAAGATATCGCACGCATTTTGTCCAACTGGGACAGGGTTCATGGTGTTGTGGTGTCCTCTGGGAACAAGGAGGAGGTGTGGCAGCAGGCAGAAGAGCACAACGCGCGTTTATCCAGCTGCAGGAGCAGGAAGAACAGGGAGAAGGAGTGGCAGGAGAAGGAGCACCAGGAAAAACTGAAGGAATCCCAAGGGCAGGAAGAGGAAGGTGCACAAGGGTCAACAAAAGGCCAGGACATTGGGGTGCCTTGTTTGGATATCCAGGTGCTGGATGTAGATGATGCTATTGGGAAGATCCTGGAGAGTGGCAAGCTGCCCCCAGCAGAACAGGTAAAGCTCCATGGGGCTCAAATGGTGATGTCTGAGCCCTAGTACTTTGTGTCCCACCAAGTGACAATGGCACAGAGCCTTGTCCCATGCTGTGCTGTTGTTCCACTGCAGCTCCATGGCAGCTATAGGGCTGGGAAGGTTCTCAGTTCCTCTCATATGATGGCAAGAGAGAATGCCATCCTGGCACTGCTCTGGATCCTGTCCATCCCACTGGGCATAAAAAAGATACAGCACTCCATGTAAAAACATTGCCAGACATTCAGTAACTGAAAGGAAAGAGCGTGAGGATGAACGTGACTAAGAATTAACGGAGTTTTCTCTGATCTTTTAGATCCTGGATAGCCTGGGACTGGGTCCCTCAGGGCCTCCCATTCCTCCCGCTGCATTTTACTCTGTGATCCACTACCCAGAGAGGCGGGTGGCCCCAAAAGGAGAAGCCCTCAAACACTTCATCTTCGTAGTGCCAGAAGGTGTGATGGCAGAAGAAGAGAAGAAGGGATCTGAAAGCCTTGTGGATGCCCCCATCACGCCTACCATGAAGGTGCCAGGGCAAAGGGATGGGGTGGGGGAGATGGAAAAGAACCCCTGCAGAGAAGGGCAGTGATGTGCTGTGGGTTCCTGCAGATATGGGGCCCATCTCTAGCCTGATTCAACTGAACAAACCTCATTTGGGGGAAGGGTGGAGGCTTTGGTGCAACCAGAAAAGAGGTTTCACAGGCAGAACAGAACCCAGCAAGGGAGAGCAAGGCACTGGGCAGATGTGAAACCAGTAGAAATTGGTCATTTATTTGTTCTGTTGTGTGTTTGTCTACAAACCTGCAGCTTTCTTTCCAGGGTGGGGATGAATTAGGGCATGTCTCACCTCACCTTCCTCTTCTTCCTCACCTGTTGCTCAGGTGTCAGAGGAGCAGCTCACCCCCACCAGAAGGAAAGCGAGGAAGGAAAAAGCTGATGGCAACCGGGAGGTCAAGAAAGAGAAGCAGAGCTCTGCCAGAAGCAAGAAAAATCTCCAGGGGATGGGCACGGGAACATCAACACATCCCACAGATGTGGAACGAGGCAGCGTGGACGTGGGCCTCCCTCCAGGGAAGCCTGTCAGGTGAGAGCAGAGAGAGAGCCATCTCACCAAATGGGTGACTGTTCCCATGGGCTGTGGGGTGCTGAGTCCCCAGCCCTCCTCACCTGGTTGGCTTGTTCCCAACATCTGAAGCATCCTCTGTACCTGCCAGGCTGAGCAGCTGCCGGTGGATCGTGCCTGCCCATGGCCAGGTTGAGTTGAAGGTGCACTTCACCTCCACGGTGCCGGGCCAGTTTGACCAGACAATGAATTTTGAGGTGCTGGGAACAAAGCAACTGTATCAGCTGCACTGCAGGGGCACCTGCACGTATCCCACCATCAGCCAGGACCCACGGTAAGGCTGCTCTGTCACTGCCCCCCACTCTGCCTCCCTCTGTACTTGAAGCAGGGGCTGCCCATTGTACCCCAGTGACTACTTTCCACCACCTCACGTTACCTTTGACATGAGTCTACTTGAGCACTCTCACCCATACTTGGAGCTGGGAACCTCTGCTGCTGAGGTCTGTGGCTTCCCAGCCACGTTGGAGCATCTCATAGCTCCTCACCTTCCTGTTTTCTCCTTCCTAGAGTGGTGTTTCCTCACCGAAGGAAGAGCAAAGCAGACAACGAGATCATCTTCAAGCAGTATGTCATGAGCACGGGTGTGTTCCACTTTGGGCCACTGCTCTGTGGGAAGTCCAGAGACTGGTATGTACTGGTGGACTGGCAGCTGGTGCCATGGCTGCTCCCAGGTAGACTGGGGGTCACCCAGTTTACGTCCCAGTGGCCCAACGTGACTTTGAGCAACTTATGTCCAGCAGACTGACTGAGCGATTATTCTGCCTATGGCATTATAAAATGTTGATTAATCTGTTACAATAGGCAGACTTTATGGTTTGGCCTGCCAGCATGTGTGTGTGACCCGTGGAGGAGTAACAGTGGGATTTATGAACCTTACTGCTGGGTGAAGTCTGCCTTAAAAGCTGTCATTGTCACTGCTGGTGTGGTTCTATTTTTAATCTTGCTCCTCTTTAATATCAGAAATGAAGCCCTTGCCTTCGTGGGAGATCCAGTGCTTTTTTACAAACCTGGGAAATGAAATAAAAACCCTTTAACAACAAAAGGGCATCTTCAGGCAGCCTGATGAACGGGCTCAGGTTTCAGTTTCCTTTTTATTTTGCAGAAGCCTTTCTTTACACCCTGCAGGGAAAGGACCAGAGATGCGGGAAGGGCCCATGTGCCCAATTGCTTTTATTCTCGCAGGGACCCTTGAATTTTGGTTTTGCACAGTGCTCTTTCTTTAAGCGCTTGTGCCTTGCCACTCTGATGGGATGGGGCAGGGTGTAGATGTAGAAGTAACGGAAGGTTGAACACATTGTGCAGTGTGCTCCTTTTTCCTAGCCTGCTCGTTAGACCGTGGTGAGAGCAGCCTCTTGCTGCCAGCATGCAGTGCTTGCCTCATTGGGTGATAAATGCAGCAGTCCCAGCACTGCTGAAGCCTCCTCCCTTTGTGGATAGGTACAAGGCACTGCCCTACCCAGGCAACTATGAGAAGATAACCATCCTCAATGTCACCCCCTTGGAAGCAGAGGTGCGTTTCTTCTTCGAGCACGATCTCAAAGCAGACACATTCATATTAGATCCTCCCAGCATGACACTGAAACCCAACGAGAAGCAGGTAGGTGGCAGGCATGCAATGGTGCAGAATCCAGGAGCTGCTCTTCCTGCTCACCAGTCCTTTTCTTTGTCTCTTTTTGGGACTAGGAGCTGAGCATTTGGGCCTATCCCACTTCGGCTGGCCTCGTGGAAGACAAGCTTGTGTGCTGCATTAAGGAGAACCCGGAGCCGGTGGTGTTCCGCCTGTGCTGCCAAGGGGTGCAGGTGGAGCTGGGGGTCAGCCCCAAGCACGTGCACTTTGGGAAGCTGCTGCTGCACAGGTCAGCCCCCCAGCTGCTCTGCTGGCAGCACGAGCCATCAACCAGGTCCCCTTCAGTTTCTATGGGTTGTAGAGTCATAGATTCATTGAGGTTGGAAGGACCTGTATGATTATCAAACCCAACTATGAACCCATCATCACCAACCTCCACTCAGAATCATACAGTTGTAGCATCTCTGAGACTGGAAAAGATAACCAGGTCCAACCCCAGCCCACCCCCACCGTGCCCACATCCCTCAGTACCACATCGCCACGGCTCTGGGACACCCCCAGGGACAGTGATTCCCCCACTCCCTGTGCAGCCGTGCCACTGCTTCACCACTCTCAGAGATTTTTCCTAATATCCAACCTAACTTCCCCTGACCCAACTTAGGACCATTACCTCTCATCATTTCACCCTTTTCGCATATAAGCTGGTCTCTAGAGAGAGAGAGAGACCAATCTTTTGTAGGAGTCATTGACCGAATGGGATGGATAGGGCTGCCCCACGGTGCAAGGCTCGTGCCAGTGCTGAGCATCTTGGTGTGCCTGCAGGAGGGACAGCAAGCAGCTGGTGCTGCACAACCCTACCCTGCTGCCTGCAGCCTGGAGGCTCAGCGGGCTGGAGAACCTCGGCGAGGACTTCTCTGTGTCACAAAGCGAAGGCATTGTGGGGCCCTGTGCAGAACTGCCTATATATCTGTATTTCAAAGCCACAAAGGCTCTCAGCGTTAAGAAGACCATCCGACTGGAGGTGAGGGGATGTTCCTGTCCTGGGTGGAGCAGGACAAGGCAACCAAAGGGGATGGAGGTTGTGCTGGAAGGGTTGCGTGCGTGAAGGGCAGAAGGATGAGCATTTGTGAACTTCCTTTTGTTTTCAGGCCCTTAGCAGCGAGGGGCTCCCAGTGAAGGATGGCTTTGTGGCCTCTGGGATTTAGTCCTCCATGATTTGAATAATTGGTAGCACACAAAGCAGGGAATGCCATGGTGGAACCAGCCAGCAGAGACAAAGACCGTCATCATCCACTGATAATTTAGGAGAGTAGTCCAAACAGTGTTTATTTCTTCCTGCCTCAGGTTTCAGATGCAGAAAACATCCTGGGGATTGTTCAGTTAGAAAATATCCAAATCCAAGCAGAAGCCTATGATGTTGCCCTGAGCATCACCATTTCCAAAGGTCAGTGGATGCTCCAAAACAAAGCAATCCAGATGCATTGCATTGCCTGCAACCAAAACACTTGGGAGGGCTTGGGGTAGAATCATAGCGTCATGAAGGTTTGAAAAGATCTTTAAGGTCATCTTGTCCAACCATCAGCCTGCCACCACCATCCCTCAGTGCCACATTTCCACAGTTCTTGAACACCTCCAGGGACAGTGACTTCACCACCTCCCCAGGCAGTGTGTTCCACTACGCTTTCAGAGAACTTTTCCTAGTATAGGCAAGTGAGCGTGGCCATAAAGCATGTCAAGTTGCGTGGCATGGAGCACTGTCAGGGCAGGGAGAGCCTTGAGCCTCTTGTGCCCCAGCCTTGAAGTGTGTCACCTCCTGTGCAGACTGATTTGGGTTTGCTGAAATGACAGCAGTGTGAAAAAGCAGTTGGCAGCTCCTGAAGGCACAGCAGAGCACATGGAGCAGTTGGAACTGTGCTTGGAAGCAAGGAGATGAAAACTGGGCTCCTTGTCTGCTAAACCCTGCAGATAAGGGTACCTCTAAGCAAGAGAAAACTGCTCTGCTGCCCTAAACTTCCAGACTGGGAAGAGTGCTGACGATTTTGTGCCCCTTGAGAAGCTCAGATAGGCATCTTGTCACTTGGGAGCAACCCACAGAAACTCAGATACTGTCTGTCTCTTACCCCTTATGGGATTTCTGCAGGTATGGATGGCAGCGTGGATTTTGGAGTCCTCAGGGTACAGGATAATGTAAAGCAAGTGCTGACCTTGAGGAACAAAGGGAAGTATGAGATTGCATACAGGTGAGTGACTGCTCCGGCTGTCTTTCCTTAATTTTAGGATGTGTTCATTTCTCTTTATGAAATTCTTTAAATGAGGGAATGAGAAAAATCATTGTTGAAGTGAGATTGCAGCACTTCTGTCTGTGCCAAAATCTAGGAATTTCCCAAGCAGAGATGGGCTTTTTTTTTCTTTTGTAAGGTCCTGGCTGTGCTACTGCTACCCAGTGCCTATAACCACAGAGCAATTTTTCCCTTCTCTTTGTCCCCAGCTTCATGATGGAGAATGCAGACACTGATATCCCAGACTTGGCATCCCACTTTGCCATTCAGCCTCAAAGAGGGGTCCTGGCTGCCTCTGAGCGCCCTGTACACGTCCATCTGGTCTTCCACCCCAAGGCAGAAATAAATATCGAGGACAAACCAATCCTGAAGTGCCAGGTGAGCTGCCCCAGGCAGACAGATATCACCCTGGGTGTTAGCAGGACGTATGTCTTCTGGAAGGAGAGGTTTAGCTGGGGAATCCTATCTTAGACACATACAGTATGGTCTTTAGAAGCTGTTGGTGATGCAGAGCGGAAAATCTGGCTCTGGAGGAGGCACTGAGACAGTGTTGAAGGTGAGATTAGGGGACATGAGTGTCCTTGCTGTATTACCAAACCCTCCTCTGGCTGCAGGTGATTGAACCCAGCCTCTGTGAAGGAGGGGAAGCCATCGCCATCATCCCAGTGAGGGTGTCTGCCAAGGCCGTGTTCAGCAAGTACAGCATCAGCCCAGCCTTGCTCATTGACTTTGGGACCGTGGTGAATGGCACCAAGA
The DNA here is from genome assembly GCA_013399175.1 of Odontophorus gujanensis. Lineage (NCBI taxonomy): Eukaryota > Metazoa > Chordata > Aves > Galliformes > Odontophoridae > Odontophorus > Odontophorus gujanensis. Next base: position 138,153 of record VXAB01014063.1, read on the forward strand.
AAACCTGCAACTTCATCCTGGAGAACAGAGGCAGCCTTGACTTCAAATTCCTCATCTACAAAGCAGAGCAGGATGCATCTGGGCTGAGGAGGAAAAGGTGGGTGAAGCTCTGCAGTACCTGTCCTAGCCATGAGAGCGACCCGAGGGGACCCCAAAAATCCCTCAGTTGCCCCATAAGTAGGACAGAGTTGGTGGTAGAGCTGATCTATCCATAACCACCACCAACCAGGCAACCCTTGTGGATACCTCAGGAACATGAGAGTAGGAAAGCTTTCCTCTGTGGGGAGAAGGATTCTGGCCTTGGAGGATGGCAGGGAGCTCAGCACAATGGATAATTCTGCTTTTTCCTCTCAGTGTCAGCCATGGGAAGTCCAGCCACTTCCACGAGAATGAAAACAATGACAGAATGCCCAACTCCGGGAAGCAAAACAAGCAGTCTCTGCAGAAGGACATGAGCCCCTTCATGCAGGTGGGTGGCCATGGGATGGGATATGGTCATGCTGTGGGGATGATGGGTTACTCCTCACTGACTGCAGGCCAGGGGCTGGCACACTCCTTGCTGGGGACACCCAAGGCAAGGCTGGGAGTCATCAGCTTCTGCGGGGCTCTCTCTGCAGGCACGCCTCACTCTTGGCATGTTCACGGTGTACCCCGGCTTTGGCTCCATCCATCCTGGGGGCCAGCAGATCATCACGGTGGATTGCCAGGCAGAGCCAGTGGGGACATGTGAGGAGCACCTATCAATCGATATTAGTGACAGAGACCCCAAGGACAATCCCCTTGGCATCCCCTATACCCTGCTGGCTGAGTCCTGCCTTCCAGGTATACACCACCCACAGGTTGCTAGTCCAACTGTAGGGAGAGGCAGGGAAGGGCAAACAGAAAGTAATGTCCTTTAGCACTGACAGTGCCTGGGCTCCCAGGCTGAGTTTTACAGCCTTCTGGGTCCACATCAGCTATGAAGGAAGGCTTCTCTGCCCTCTCTTCTTCTCGCAGCATTTGTGGTTGACGACATAGGTTCCATCTTTGAGGAGCATCGTATCTGCAGCAATGCCAACCTCTGCCACATCCTGCAGACTGTGCAGGACAAGGGTGTGTTCATCACGGATGAGAACAAGTTCATCTTCACCAATGTTCTGGTTGGGCAGCGGGCCACGGCCCGCTTCAAGATCCGCAATGTGGGCAAAGTCCCTTGCAACGTGGTCCTCTCCATCAAACCCATCTCCTCTAAGGTAAGAAGAAGAGGGCGAGGTGACTGCTGTTCTCCCAAGGTGCTTTGTTCTCCAGATTCATCTTGCCTGCTCTGGTCTAGCTCAGTGCAGACAAAGCTACAGGGGAAAGCAGCAGCCCCTGGGTTGCGTTCAGCATGTCTCAAGGCTTTGGCTCATTCCTCTGGGTCTGTGGAAGGAGACCTGAACCCTTCTGATCTCTCTTGGAAGGACATTGAAAGGTTTTTTTCTAGTGGGACTGTGCACCTGGGCTGCAAGGAGGCGATTTCATCAGCATTGCTGCTCTTTTTCTTCTCTTTAAAGGTCAATCCTAGATTATTTGCAGGGTTTTCCATGCACCTTCTGCACTAAACTCTTGCCCTCCTGGGCTTTATGGCAGCTCCCTGTCCAAGGCCAGCATGACTTCGGTGTCTTCCCTCGAGATGGAAGTGTCCTGCCCCCTGATACATGCGTGAATTGGGCTGCATGACGTGGAAGGTTTTCTATCCTAACACCAATCCTTGTGCTGCCCTCCAGCACAACAGCCGCATCAGCGATGTCTTCGAGGTGGATCCTGTCCAGATGTGTGTGCCCAGTCGCTCCCACGCCTTCACTACAGTGACCTTCACTCCACAAACAATGCAGAGCTACCAGTGCACTTTTGAGGCTTCCCTTGAAACCCAGACAAGGTAATGCACCCTGTGAGATTGCAGGGTCTGTGCTAGCTGCCTCTCCTCTGGGGGGATGCAGACCTGTCGTAGAATTACAAAATCATTAAGACTGTGAAGGACCTCTTAGATCACCTAGTCCAACCCAAGCCCATCCCCACCATGCCCACGGACCAGGTCCCTGATGCAGAGGTGGACACAAGACTGAGAGTTGGATGAAGTGGTTTATGTACCACGTTGTTTCCTCCTGGATCCTGTGCTAAGAATGTGGGAGGAGAGGGATGAGGGGGGGGTCATCCATTGGGGTGAGGAGCATGCAACCCCACCAGCTGGGAAAATGTGGTAGGTAGTGCTGCTTTAGCTCTTAGCAAGTGGGAAATGAGTAAATGTGAGCCAATAATGATTTCTCCTCTGCCTCTCCTGCAGCCCAGTGGTAGTTAAGACTCAAAGCCTGGTATTTGATATCAGTGGGGAGGGGAACCTCCCTCGGGTGACAGTCCTGCGCCCAGTACTTCGCAACAAGAGGGGGAACCCTCTGCTCCTCTTCAAGAAACTGTTGCTTGGTGATTCAGAGGAGCTCCCTCTTGTCCTTCAGAACGGTGGCATCATACCTGTCCAGGTGAGGGGCTGCTGGGGGAATGCATCAGCTGCTCTGGGAACAAGTCCTTGTCCCAGGGAGGAGAAAGCATGTCCCCCCTTTCCATTCCCCTCCTGTCTGATACATGTAAATGAATGACATCTTTCTTACATGATATTCTATTTGATCACATCTTACTGCAGTTTAATTAAACATGGCTGTAGTTTAATTCCATCCTGCTCATTATTTTCTTGGTCCCAGTGGGGCCCAGCAGCAGCTCAGTGTTGGCCCTTGGGCCGTCCTGCATCCTCACGAGTGTGGTGGTGCTCTGTGTTCCCTTTTCTCAGTTGCTGATAGATCTGTTGGACGAAGCTGGAGTTTTCTTCCTGAAGGCCAGGCCCACCACGCACTGCATCTACCAGGCTGCAGACATGCAGGAGGATTCTGCTGGAGAAGGTAAGTACATTAAACATGAAGCGTGGGCAACCACACAGGTTGGATATTAGGATAAAATTCTTCCACGGAAGAGTGGTGAGTAGAGCCATAGGCAGGAGAACCTGTGCTTGGAGACAGCTGGGTTTCAACCACTTCTTCCTGTTATATCCTGAGGAAGTATTTCCTCTAAACAGATCTATCACTGACCAATTTCATTGGTGCAGGGAGAAAGCTCCACACTGCTTCCTTGGTCCTACACCATGGGGAATCAGCAGAGTTCGATGTGCTTTTCAAACCCAGCCTGCCCCAGCATGTGGAAGGGAAGATCCACCTGTCTGTGGTGGACAATCCCTATGAGGAGACCAACATCCAGCTGGTGGGTGAGGGCTACGAGGATGATTTCACACTGGATAACATCCACGGACTCGTGGCAGACAGCGTTGAGGAGAGTACTGAAGGCAATCTGGAGGAGAACGTAATTAAAGGTAAGAGAATTCAAATGGACATCTGTGGCAGGGCCACAGGGAGTCCATCTGCATGTGATACACTATGGAGATGAAGGCCACGTGTGAGCATGTGTCCTCTGTGTAAGCAATCCTGTGCTGTCACCACCGGATTTGGTGGATGTACATACATGTCATGACTACATGTCCACCTGCACCCAAACAGCCACACTGAGGAATTGTCAGAGTTACATCTCTGAAGGGCAATGAGAGAATGGGGAATTGCATCTCCCAGTGGTAGGAAGGCTCGGAGCAAGGCAAGGAGTCGGACTGGGTAGATGGACATCTCTCACTCTCCTCCTTAACAGCTGCCAGTGTGGATCACATCCAGTTTGGGGACTGCCACGTTGGGAAGCCCTACCAGGTGACCTTCACCATCACCAACCGCAGCAGGACAGAGGCGATGCGGTTCGAGTGGCTGGCAGGCAGCCCCTTCCGCTTCTCCCCCCAGGTGAGCTCTGGCAGCTCTGCCTTTCCCACGCTGCCCAGATAGATTTCTGGGAGCTACCAGCGATTTTCCACCCACTGGTGCTGATTTTCAGTGCCAGGAGGTGCAGACCACCAGCACTGCTGGACACAGAGCTTTGCTGGGGCTCCTTGTCATAGGAGATGCTATCTTCTCTTTGCAACACCACCCTTTGCTGATGGTCCTGTCCATGCCAGTGGTTCCATGTGGGTCTTGGCTCCCATTCTTCCTAGGTGGGACACCTCCATGCTGGCTGTGCTAAGGACATCACAGTGACCTTGAAGTCGGACGTTGCGTTCACCTGCCAAGCACAACCTGTGAAATGTAAGGTGGCCAGAATCTCCTTCCAGCTGCCACCAGAGCAGGTCACTGACTGGGATGACCGCCTGCACACCGTCAGATGGGTGGATGCCAGCAGGGAGGAGGCAGCCAAGTGGCCAGTCAAGAAGAAGGTATTCTTACCTTCTTGCACAGTGGTAAAAGCCCATAAAAACAGCTGCCAACAGCAGCATAACACCATTCTGAGAAGTTCCTGCTTCCTATTGAAGCATGAACAGTGAGTGTATGGTGGTCATGCAGGAGCCCAGAGAATTACCATCTGTGGAAGTCCTTGGTCAAGCACCAAATAATATTAGAGCTTTTCAGTTTGCTAATTGTACAGTGACTGTCTTTACTGAAGCAAATTCAAGTCTGAAAAGGATGACACATAGTGAGTAATTCAGTTTTCCACACCTTTGAGAATGGAAGAATGTAGCTAATCAGGCATCTTCCAGCTCTAGGAGGGGCTCCTCAGAGGTCCAAGCTTGTCATCTCTTCCTCATGGTTTCCAGCACTGTTTGGGGTGCCTGGGGAACGCTTGTCCCAAGCTGAGGCCCTGCTATCAATTAGCTTTCAAACCTGATCACAGCATGATGTGCTGGTGAGCATGGTGTGGCAACCTTGCCCATGGCAAGGAGCTGGAAGTGGATGATCTTTAAGGTCCCTTTCAACCTATGCTGTTTATGATTCTACATACCTTGAGTGATGGTTCTTCCCTGAACCATTATAAGGCCTCTGAGCCTTTTTTTTTTTTCTGTGTCAGAACATCAGCAGCCAGAGATTTCCGTAGTGAACTCATTCCCTTCCCAAGATGTCTGTGTGGCAGTTGTCCTACGAGACATTTGGAAGGCACTTTCAAGGAGAGGTGCTACCTAAGTTTGTTCATTCTTTGGGTTCTCTGGCAGCAGAGCTCCAACAGAAAAGCTTAATCCTAGTATAGAGACCTGTCAGATTTATTGGGGGCCAGGACAGAAGCCAGCCGTTCTACAGGATTCAAACAAAGGAGCTGATATCTGGTCACAGTCCACGTGAGCATATTCATAGTCATGGTGGTGACCGCTTTGAGCAGCATTATTTATCATCTATCTAAATAAATGGGAATGGTCCTTCCTAGTTCTTCCATGGAGTCTTGGAAGCTCTCTTCTCAGACTGGGCTCTGCTCAGTGATTCTTCCCTGTCCTCTTTGGAGGTGATTGAGACAGACCCAGAACCAGCTCACACCGTCCTGGAGAAGAGCAGCCGTGAAGTGGAGCTTTGCCTGAGCGCTGTCATTGATTACGCTGACTTCATGCTGGATGTGGACGTGATTCAGTTCAAGGAGACCTTGCTCTTCCAGACAAGGACATTCCCGTGAGTGATGGAGGTGGAGCAGGGACTGCTCCAAAGGCAGATGCCAGTTTGAGATGCAAGGCTGGAATGAACTCCTTGGATTAAATCTCTCAGGCACTATATCTGTGCTTTCCTCTTTAACTTCCAAGTTTGTAAATATTTCATCCCTGACAACCTTCATTGGTTATTACATTTCTGTTGCTTTTTTTCTCCTTGCTTTTCAGTTTCCGGCTCTCCAATACAGGGAACGTGGCCCTGGAGTACACCTGGATGGAGGATATGGGGGATGAGAGAGCAGCAAGCCCAGCTGGGGAGCTGCTGCCAGCCGGCATGGAAGGTACAGACAGCACTGGCTCTGCTGGCAGCTTGGGGTACCTGGTGTGTTTTAGTCCACTGGATGTGCTCACCTCCCTCCCTGTGAGTCGTGAACGTTGGTTCCTCCCCAGTGCAGGTTGTGCTTGAGCTGAAGCTGATCCATTGGGCTTTGCCATCAGCTGTCTTGGCACTGGCTATAGAAGTCAGAGAATCATAGTATCATTAAGGTTGGAAAAGACTGCTAAGATCATCAAGCCCGACCATTGATGCTGTCCCTGAGGGATGAGGTTGTCCAGCATGACACAGTGCTCAGAAATGTTCCCAGTTGGTATAACACACTGCTCTCTACCATAAGTTGGCACAGCTTTGACCCAGGCCAACTCAGTAGTTCCTGGAAATGTTTGGGGGTGGATGTGGGCCAGAAGACATTCCACAAGTGAAGTTTGCCTCTAGCAACTCAGTTATGGAGATGAGGAGAGTTTAATAGGATTTCCTTCCTGAAAGCAAATTTCCTGCTAAGCTCTTCCTTCCCACAGGACATTGCCTCTCCTCCGTGTCTGCTGCCTCTGTGAAGCTCCCATTCGGTTGGCTGGGCCATGCCCTGGAGCACACCTCATCCTCCCTGAGCTCTCTCACAAGCCTTGGCCATGCCACCCCACTGTTCTCCGTCGAACCCCAAAGTGGCACCATCCCTGCTGGCCAGGAGCAGCTCTTCCAGATGAAGTTCTCCCCAGTGTACGTGGGGAAGTTTGAGAGCTGCATGGTCTGCAGGTAGGGAATGTCCAGGAGTGGTAACTCTTCAACTCATGCTAATATGCCTCCAGCAGGGGGGTGGGAATGCAATCAGCCAGCCCCCAGAGGGTCAGCAGGAACAACCAGCATGCAGGAGTGAGCAAAGGTGATGGTCTGACCTTGGTGGAAGCAGGTATAGATACAGTGGGAAAATATACTTTATAAAATACTAAGTTCCTGGTGTGTTGTAGCATCTGGAATGGGAGATCCAGAAAGGCCCAGCTAATCCCTAAATAGCCTTCTTTGTCAGACAAGCACAACCTCCCCATCTATACAGAAACCTGTGTTCTTCTCTAGACACAACTGTTCCCATTTCTACCATCAGCTCCATAGTTCTGTTTGATTTTCTTGCACTAAGAATGCAACACAAGCAGCTGGCTGTCTGGAAATAATGTTCTCCTAATATCATTCCCTTCTGTTCTAGCATTCCTAACCTGAAGCCAAACCAGAAGGGCCCAGAGGTGGTTGTGAAGGGGAAAAGCCAGATGCCACATTGCCACTTTGAACTGGAGGACTCTGACTACATCACTGCGAAGAGACGCAAACCGGAGCTGCCAGAGCCCAAAGGGGCAGTGCTAGATCTCAACACCAGAGTAATTGAGTTTGCAGCAACTGGGGTGGGCAGCAGGAACAGCAGGTAGGTGTGGGCATGGCTTCTGATAATGGTCTCTTGTCACTCTCCTTAAGCAAAGACCTCTCCAGCCCTGTGGCACATCTGTACCATGTCTGTGTAGCGCTGGCCAGCCTGCCCTGGGGCTGGAGCAAGCTGGTGAAGAACAAGTGGCCAGTTTTTCTTTCTCTTTACCCTTTACTTCAATGAGCACAGCTGGTAGTGTCTCCTCAGCTGGCATGAAGTTGATCTAAGAGAACCCCATCTAGCCTGTGCTGTGAGGCAGTTCAACACTGGTCCTTTCCAAGAGCATTCTTGGGACATACTTGGAGGGCTGCAACCACAACAGACAGTATCATCTTCCAGAGGAGTCCTGTTGGACCTGATTTCACCATTTTTAAGCTTTTAAGAGTTTGGCTATATCCTTGCTATAATTTCTCAGTAGCTGACATTATTTCCACCGAGGAGACTGACACTGCTTGCAGAAAGCAGGTGAAATGTTCATGCACCCAGCATTGTCCACCTGCACCCAACATCTGGATGATGTCCAGACTGGCAATGCTTGATGACTGCTGCAGGATAGGATTATTTTTAAATACTGCCACCACCTCAGCACTCTTTTTCACTTTGTGTGCCCAGGACCTTCAAGGTGATGAACCCAACCAGTTCTGCATACTCCTTCCAGTGGACGTGCCAGGACCCAGAAGCCCTACCAGGACAGAGAGCTTTCTTCTGCCTCACAGAGAGAGGGCAGATCCAGCCTGGGAAGAAAGCAGAGGTGGGTGCAAAAAATGAGGAAGGTGGGCCTGGTGCATATGTGTGCCAGTTTGACACCAGCTGTGTCTACACTTTGTGTCTGATCTCACTGTGAGCTTGCTTTAGGCAAGGTCATGGGGAAACCATTGACTAGAGTTGGCAGAAACCTTGTTCTTACACTGCCCACATCTGCCAAGCCTTTGGGCTGTAAGTGTCATGGTGGCCTGCCTCTGAGCTGGGAGCTTTCTGGGATTTCTCTATGGTACAGCCTGCACCCCTGCCAAGGCCAGCAGCATTCCTTCACTTGCCTCTTTCTCCCCAGATCAAGTTTGAATTCATCCCCCGACATCTGGATGTCACCGAGTCCCTCTGGGTCTTTACGATCCCTGAGAAGAGCATTTCAGTCCTGTTCCTGCTGGTGGGACACACCACTGAACCACTGGTGACGCTGGACAGGTCCCATGTGAACCTCCACTTGCTGTTAGTTGGTGAGCAGATGGTTATGCCTTATACCCTCAGACACATACTGATCCAGTCCTGTTGTTAGAACCAAGCTCCCAAAAGGAAGCTGGAAATGGGAGCAGGCACTTGTGAGCAGGTCAGCCAGCTCCTGAGTATAGGAGGGAGAGGAAGGGGAAGGGAAGAAAACTTGGATGGTGGGGGCACAGTGTGTGGCTGAAGTTTCCAGCAGAGTTTTGGAGTGATGCCAGGAAGACCAGGGGATCAGAAACGGGTTTCCATGCTCTCGTCCTGAGCGTGCCATGCTGCAGGCAGTGCTTCCTGCTGCAAATTGCTGCTGGGCTCAGCTCATGGGTAGAAGCACAGTGTGCTGTGGTGGCCCCACAGCCAGAGGAATTTGAGGTTTTCAGGGGTTCATCTGTTCCTTTTCCAGGGCACAAGGTACACCAGACCATCTATATGATCAACAGTGAGAAGGAGGCTTTTGCCTTTGCTTTCAGAGAAAACTCACTCTTCTCAGAGGGATGCAGCACCTTGGTGAAAATAGAGCCTATGGAAGGCTCCATTGGTCCCCTTTCAAGGTAATGAGGCAGCGTGGTGGGCTGGATTCCCTCTCCCACCAGCCAAGTGTTGCATGGTCACTTTACTTTGGAGGCTTTCTCCCCTCTGCAGTCATCAGTGACTCTAAGTTGTGGCACGTATCCACCTTGGTCCATTCCCTCCCCGTGGGGTCACCAGGAACCTGCAGGTTTCACTGTCCAGTGGCTGTGTTTGTGCTACCCTGGTCTTTTAGGCCCCCTTCCTGGAGAAGTTCAGACGTGGATCTTCTGGTTTTGATTACAGAATCATGTTTTGAGATTTTAACCATGTGATCCCCCCACGTCAGCAGCTGTCCAGGCAGTAACACAGATCCACCAACGGGTGTCCTTGTGCCTACTCACAGCCTGCCCAGGTGTCAGGAGAATGCATTAGCTCCAGGCAGCTTTGCTGTGGTTAAAAAGATGCTGAGCATTGCCACAGAGCACTCTGCACAGCTGCTGACCTGTTCCAGGTCAGCATCAGAGAGCAAACAGAGCCAAAAATGGGTTTTCTCTCCCCAGATTTCCCATTACAGTCTTCTTCACGCCAACAATAGAAGGAGAAGTGGTCTTCAACCTCAAGTGTGATGTCAAGAGGAAAACAGAGCCCCTCTCCCTGAATATCAAGGCCACTGGCTACAGCATGAGTGTGTCTGTCAGGTGCGAGGACAGTGATGGCAGTGTCACCGAGCTCAGTGCACAGGAGGTCAACGTCATTGATTTCAAGGAGGTGAGCAGCTCCTCTTGCTCCCACACGGTCCTGCAAGATGGGACCTGAACCAGGAGCTTTGCAGATATGTTTGAACAAGAGGGAAGATGGATTATATAGTCTGTGAGGTTGGTGAAGGCCACTGAGATCACTGAGTCCAACCCCAACCCACTCCCACCATGCTCACATCCCTCAGTGCCACATCCCCACAGCTCTGGGACACCTCCAGGGATGGTGACTCCCCCACCTCCCTGGGCAGCTGTGTCACTGCCTCACTGCTCTTTCTGAGCAGAAATTGTTCTTAACATCCAACCCAAGCCTCCCCTGACTCAACTTGAGGCTATTACCTCTCATCTTTTACACATACAAGCTGTTCTCTAGAGAGAGGGAGACTGATCTTTCATGGTGGTCATCCGTCAATTGGGAATGGCCTGGGAGCACATGAGGAAGGAGCTGTGTCTGTTGACATTTTGCAGATGCCAAACCCCACATCCTTGCCATTTTCTCCCCACAGGTGCAGCTGAATGAGAGCACCCAGCGCACCTTCAGCATCCACAACAATGGCAAGTTCAGCTTTGCCTTCTCATGGGAGCTGAGAGGCCCCACAGCTCGGGTACAGCTCCTGTCCCTCAGCCCCCAGACAGGCAGCGTGCAGGCCGAGGGCAAGGTGGACACCCAGCTGGTTTTTCACCCACGGAAAATGTGCTCGTTAAAGGATGTAGAGCTGACACTGCAGGTGAGGCAGTTGTGTGTAATAGGGGAGCTTTGCCTTTCCTACATGCCAGCAGGAGTCCAGAGCTGGGGGTGAGCTCCAGCTCTGAAGATCCTGAGCGAGACAGGGAGGTTCCTGCTATCAAGCTGGAGAGCCTGACAGCTTCTGAACCCATTATGTTAGTGAGTTATTACCCAGGGCCATGACTGTCCAGAAACCATCCCCTCCTGTCTGCTGTCCATGGCATCTGGTTTTCCATATTGTCACTGCAACAAGCTGTCCCCATCCTCTTCCTCACGCACCTCTGGTGTTTCTGGCTGCAGTTCCCATCTCTTCAGTTGATTTATGCTGTCTTTCTCCCCACCAGATCAGCAAGGGTCCCATGTTTACCTGCATGTTCCTGGCCACTGTAGTAGTGCCCACGGTCCACTTCTCTACCACCAGACTCAACTTTGGAGCCTGCTTCATCTACCAGGCTGGGATGCCACCTGCCCAGCAGACCCTTGCCATCACGAACAAAGCGGACAAGGATGTCAGGTAGGACTTCACATACTCCTTCAACCCTCACCTATCCCACACCAGATCCATGTCCAGCAAGCTCCTTCATGTCCCAGCTGCGCTGGCCATGGGGTCTCACGAAGCATTTCCCCTGGCTGATGAGAGTCTTTGCCTGTATGCAATTCTCCCTGGGGTGCCGGTCACACAAGGAACTGCTTCATACCATTTTCCTCTACTGAGCACACTACGACCTGCTGCCAAGATAAGCAGACCCCAGGATGTAGCCCTGATGACACAGCAGCCCTGATGTTGTCTCTTGAGCACCACATGCAGCCTTGTGACACCTCTGCTTCTCTTTGTTGTGCTTTCTGCCAGTCTGAGCTGCTTGTTCACCAACACCACGTACCTGGAGGTGGACTTCCCAGGGTACATCCTTCACCCAGGAGGGACGGTAGAGGTGCCCATCACTTTCTGTCCCAGAGAGGTTGCATCTTACCATGAGCTCGTTCCTTTTGAAATCAACGGTCTTTGTCAACAGACTGTTGAGGTCCAAGGAAAGGGTGCAGAAATGAAGGTGAGAGGAAATCCAAACTCTAAAACTCCAATAAGCCAGCATGGCTTTCCTAATCTCTCTTTCCTAGCCTACCATGATTTGGTTTTCCTCTTTCTCTTTTGCTTCATACTGATCCTTTCTCAGGTGGACATTGTGGAACCCCAAGGAAAGGTGGTGAAGCTGGGAGCACTCTCTGTGGGACAGACGGTGAAGAAGATTGTCACCATAGCGAACAACAGTATTGCCCCTCTCACTTTTAAGCTCTGTTTCATGCCCGCCATGCCAGAACTGCAAGAAGATGGGGTAAGGCCACTTCCTTCCCTAGAAAACCCATAGGGGGACCTGTAGAAGTAGCTGCAGGTACCCATGAGCTGCTTGGGATGGGAGCTAGCATTAATTACACACGTATGCCGTCCACTCATCTCTTTGCACAGGTTCTCCGCTTGCACCCCAGCAGTGAACTCAGTTTGAAGCCCAGAGGAGATACCTGCAAAGTGGAGGTGATCTTCTCCCCAAAGCGCCGCATTCAGCCGTTCACTGAAGGAGTGATGCTGGAGAGCAGCGGGCTGCTGCACTCCCTGTTCATGGTGCGGGGCTCCTGCCAGGGAGTCTGCGTCAGCTTGGACCAGGAGCACCTCAGCTTTGGAGCAGTGGTGCAGCAGAGCTGCACGTCCCAGCGCATCACCATGCAGAACACGGGCGACATCGGAGTCAAGTAATGTACAACTATGCCTTATCTGAGTGCTGAGAGCCAGGGAGGGGTTGGATGGTGTTGTAGCTTGCCCAGGTTGTTCCCTTCTGCTTTCTCATCCCATTGGAGAGCTGTGCAGTCAGGCCCTGGCAGTTATCAGGGACACATCCAAAGGGTGCAAGCTGAATCCTGCCCAGCTTGAAACCTCGCCACACCTGAGATCCTGTGGAGAAGGCTGCATTATGTGTGAAAACAGCATGTTGCATTCACAGCCTCCCCGTCGCTAATTCTGTCCTTGTGCTTTCCCTCGCAAGGTTTAAGTGGGACGTCAAGAGCTTCAAGCCAGATTTCTCCATCAGCCCCACAAAGGGTTACATCTCCCCAGGAATGGACGTCCCCTTTGTGGTGAGCTTCCATCCATCGAAGCTGAGCCTCGCTATCCAGTACGAGGGGCTGCAGTGCTTCATCCAGGGCAGTGAGCCACTCACCCTTACGCTGGCAGGGTGCTGCACGGAGACCCCTGGCATCAAAGAGGTAACAGCAGCAGTACTGGCCTGGGTCCCTCTCATCCCACCACACCTCTCCCAGGGCACAGACTGGAGACCCTGTACTGGAGTCTCCTTATTTTCTTTCTACTTCACCCAGTGTGCAAAAGCTCATTCCTCTGCTTTCTCTGTGGATAATAAACTTTGGCTCCAAAAGCTATAGAGCAAATAGACATTTTGCAGTTGACTTTTCCTAAAGTGCTTCTTGCTGTGCTCTGTGGTGGAGATTATCTTAGTCCTTTTACAGCTCTCCCAGCCCTCTGAGCATCACAAGACCCTTTTTCTGGTTTCTGTATCTCTGTACCTTTCATCTCTCTGCAAGCGGTTGAGCAGGTGCCAGCCCTGTGGAAAGAAATCCTCTGTCCAAGCAAGCATGCTCTGTGCTCTTCCATTGCAGACATTGATTTTTTCATGTGAGGTGCGTGGGAAGCACAGCCAGACCATCCTCCTGTCCAATCCAAGCAATGAGCCCTGGACTGTGAAGCCTGTCATTGAAGGTGAACACTGGAAAGGGCCTGAATGCATCCATCTTGAGGGCTATCAACAAAACAAGCCTTACAAGATCACCTACAAGCCCCTAACTATGAACTCAGAGAAAAGGAAGCATGAGGTAAGTGAGCTGGGGCAGCATGCTGACCCTCCTTGCCCAACACTCATAGTTCACCATGCTTTGGGTTGACAAGATGGTCTCCTCTAAACATGAATTATTCTAAGTCCAGTGTTGGGCACCTGTCCCCATTGCCTTGCTCCATCTGGCCTTCCAGCAAGCCAGAACTTAAGCCCAGAGCAAGATCAGAGGCCAGAGATCTTCAGGGTCAGTCTCTGGAGCACTGAGCAGATCTATGCCCTGTGGAGTTGCATGTGATTGCTATCTTCTTAATGTATGAGCTGCTCTGGAGTCAGAGGAGATGCCACAGTGGTGGCTCCTGAGATGAGTACTCTGCATGAAAGAGCCAGTAACTGCTCTGGACTGAAAGCACAAGAGCTCACCAGCCCCATTCCTTGTCTCTAGGGCTCCATCTTCTTCCCATTGCCAGATGGAATAGGCTTGTACTACCTCCTGCAAGGGACTGCTGCGGGCCCTAAGTGCTCAGGGACCATTTCTCGGAAGGTTCCGTGCAGGACTCCCTATACTGAGCTCATCCCTGTCTCCAACTGGCTGAACAAACCACAGAGGTGAGTCAGTCCCAGGAGGTCACTTCCTATCAGCAACTCATACAAGAGTGCAAGGAAGGGCCCTTCTGCAGTCCTTCCAGAGCAAGCTTTGCACTATTCTTGGCCACTTTCTTGGTCACAGATGCCTGTGGTCGCACTGCTCATGTTCAGATCCACTCTGGAGGACTTTTCCTTAGGCCAGATGGGTGCTGACTCCCTCTGCCCAAGGCAGTGAGGAGGACCAGAGGCTGGTCCCATGGCTGGAGGACCCATGTAATGGGTATCTGATAGGATTCCTTCCTTCAGACCTTCACTGCCTCCTCCTCACCCTCAGGTTCCTCGTGGTAACAAACATACTCAAACCAGAGAACCTGGAGAGTAGTTCTGTACTGCGTGGACTGGATTACATCGATGTGCCTGGCTCCAGCAAGAAGGACTACAAGCTCACGTTCTTCTCCTACAAGGAAGGACTCTTTAACACAATGGTAAAGGTGGACATCAGGCTGCAGGTTCCTTCCAGGAGCTGTTTGCTGGCTGAGAAGCCACATGCCTCTTTTCATACCTCCACGTGCCCAGTCTGTAGGTCCCAGGCAGGCACACCACACACACTCCTCAGTCCTGGTGGCTTTTGCAAGCTGCAAAACACAACTTGGTCAGGACACTGATGAGGTGGAAGCACTTGGGAGAATACAAATGAAAATGCTTTGCCCCAGTCTTGCACTCCTCCCATGTGATTGCTTATGGCCACCTGTGGAGTTTGGGTGCTGAGCTGGAGGGCTCTTTGTGCTGGCTTAGCACACCTGGTGGATTTACGTGTGTAAAAGGACCAGAGCTTCCTTTTTTTCTCCAATTCAGGTGACCTTCCTCAATGAGGAGACCAAGGAATACTTGTTTTACATGATTACTTTCAAGGCCACTGCTTCAGGACCTGTTGGCACTGTCGAAGTGACCGCTGCTGTCCGGCAGAACGTGTCTTCCACCATCAAGGTGGACAACCCTCTGCCTGACCCAGTGGTGTTTGACATAGACTGCAAAGTGCCTGACATCACCATTCCCTCGCATTTCACTGTTCCTGCTCAGTCAGAGGTAGGTGCAGAGCTCACCCAAGAGCATGCTTTTCTCTTCACCCTCTCTGGGAGCAGGTGCTCTTTGAAGGTGATGCACTGTGTTGGCCATTTGGAGCTGTTCTCCAAGGGTAACAGCTCCTACCTGCTAATAACGCAAAGGGGAAGAAGTGAATGAGAGTATCTCCAGTGGGAATTGCCCTGTTCTGATGTTCTGCCATGTTTCCTCCTGTGATATGCAAACCCAGTGTCCCACAGGCCATCGTGCAGCTGTGACTGCCTTGCATCTTCCTTCTGTGATTGCTCTTCTTTGGGCCAGGTCCCTGTGCAGGGTCAGTTGGGTCTCACACGTCCTCACTAGCAGTGTGCTCAGCTATGTCAGGCTCACCACCTTTCCTGAGAACTGCTGGAATCCCATTGTAAAGACAAAATTATTACTCTAGTAGCACTGAAACAAAAGCGTGTTGTATGGTGTGGGGGTTCCATCCTTCTTTCCCAAGAAAGCAGGGGTGTTGGGAGTGGGG
>VXAB01014064.1:0-102500 GCA_013399175.1 Odontophorus gujanensis
AGTACCTCAGCCTTTTCCTTCTCTGTTGTTTGCAGCCTGCCTGTACTACTTGCTGGGCCTGAAGGGTATGCCTTCTTGTACTTTTCTTTTCTGGTTGACAGACCTGTAGAAGCATCTCTTCTTTAATTTCTGCCCCTTGCTAAGTCTAGTTCCAGGTGAGCCTTGGCCTTCCTGATCTCATCTCTACACAGCCTACTAGAATCCCTACACTCCTCCCAGGACACTAGTCCTGCTTCCTTTTTTTGTGCATTTTCTTCCTGCTCTCTAGTTTGACTACAGTTCATTTGACTGTTCATTTCCAGAGACCCTTAGCAGTGGACCTCCACATATTACCTGTTACCAATATACATAGTAACAAACAGCGTATAAGAAGTCAATCAACAGCTGAGAAGGTTTGAAAACTTTATTTAAATTTCTCTTGGAGAACACTGAAGTTAATACATTCCCGCTTGCTACTTTTCATCAAATATCAGCAGGCTTGAAAAAAAGATTTGCCAGTAAGGACTGAAAGGAGGTTACATGTAAAACTAAGACATAGCATAAAGTACATTTTATTGTTTTACTGCACTGAAGATGCTTCATAGGGAAACAACTATAATTTACTTGTATATAGTAGATAAGCAAGTATATTATATTATTCTGCATTCCACTACAGATGTATCACCAAAATACGTGTAGTATATGTTCACTTAAATTAGTCTCCAGCTGTATTAAATTACATTTACTTTCTCTAACGCATAACTAATAGAAATTCACGTCAGTTATCCAGAAGACAATGTTATACCACAGCTATAAGTCTGGGTTCTTTTCAACAATCAAATCTCAATAAATGGAATTATGTCTGTCTTCTCTCTGAAGATCTGTATCCAATTAATTTTTTACAAATGAGAACAACAGCTACAACTAATGCCTTTCAAGCCTCAGCAAAACTGAATTATTAAATCTGTCTGCCCATATCCTGTTACGGCCTACTTATGAATACTTGATTTTATTTTGTATAATTGACAACAGTTGTCAGGAAAGGAAGGCTTTAATGGCAATCAAATTAAGATCAACTCGTCTAAGTGTCACAGCAAAGAGTGCACATGAAGCACTGAATAAATTAATTGATGGGTCACTGAGAAACAGGGCGTGCAGAGCTGTGGTGTCATAAACCATTATATATTGTCTAGTAATAATACACCCTTCCACCTTGAAGACAAATGCAGTGAAAGCAATAGGTTATTAGAAAATAACCAAGAAAAAATTGACTTTGCATACCTGACACAAGATCACTTACAAACAACTTAATTTTTAAGTAATTTATATTACTTAAGTGACTATGTGCATGAAAGTTTTAAAGTGATGACAACATGAGTAGCAGCACCAGGATAACATGTTAGACGACATAGTTTCATTTACCACGATCACAGAAAGCTTTCAGTTATGTTACCTACTAAGGAATTAAAAAAAAAAAAACAAAAAATCAACACACCAGAATAGCTAAAACATCTTCAGCATTTCAGTTATAATGCCATCAGTAAGGATGAAAATAACTGTAGTTGCATTTAAACAAGACTGATGAAATTTGTTTAAAAGCATTAATTTCGCTTAATACCATTAAAACAACTGTGTGTACTCGAGTTATTTGATCTGAATTAAGAAACTGATGAAGTAATTGATTAATTGGAATTCAAGCCATCAGTCACAGGATCCATCAACAGATTCATTTACATTCTAAACAATCAGTTGATGGACTTACAGGATGCCATGTATTAATATGCAGTCAATATGATACTATCAAACTCAGAGTTCCTTACTGACAAACACAAACAAATGCTTTTAATCCAAGCTTTATCCACTGCTTTTTTTTTTTTTTTACTGCTTTATTGATTCATTATGATTTAGGAATTTTTACTTTTATTAAAAATATTACAGAATTATCTTACTTATAGCAAATGGTACTCCAAGGCAGAAACGAATAAAGTATCCACATTTATGTTTGCATTCTCAAATTTTAACATAATGATTTACCTAAAGGAGATTTACAAGTGGATATGCAAAAGCATTAATTCACCCTTTGTATTTAATAGGTTTTGAAGCACCATTGCCCCATTATGTTTCTGATGTAGAGTAATAATCTTTATTCTATAGAAACTCAGTAATCAAGAAAAATACTCTAAACTATTTAAATATTTACCTGAAATTTACAACTTTCTACCTTGTAAAAAAAACAAAACACATATATACACACACAGTAATGATATGCCTAAAACTGCGCCATACTTAATAGTTTGGTTAGCTTAGAACTCTAATCAAAATCAAAGAAAAACAAAGAAGACCAGAATTCTACTTTATAACAGTATGGAAATCAGTACTACACTTTGCAGATATCAGCTCCACTGACAGATTTTATAAAAATAAAAGAATATTTATCGCTGATATCACCCTGTTTCTGCACCTGCATAAGTTTGCTATTATGGCTATTTTTGACATTCTAAACTGAAATAACTCATGGGGATTTATCCCTTTAATGATCCAAGCACATAATCTGATTAAAATACAGGAACTGTAAATATTTTCATCTTTGCTCATCTATATTTAAATCAATTTCGCTAGTGCCAAAAACATATTAGAACTAGTCACATGTAAATACATATGTTAGCATTATAATTGCTTCTCAACAAGCAATAGCTGTCACATCTTCCTTCAGAAAAATCAAAGATGAAAATATGTTCCAAACTGAGTAATTTTAACATACTAGGAAAAAAACTGCCAGGAGGTATCCTACTTCTGCATAGCAAGCTAATTTCTCTGAAATAACAAACTACTTTAATACAATGTATACTACGCATTTGAATAAATCCAAGGATGAAACTAAACTTTTTGCAGCTAAAGAGGCTACAGTTGCTTTGAAAAACAAAGTGCCTATACCACACATGATTTTAAGGTATCAGTACAACAGGAAAATAGCACAATGTGGATACTATTCCACAAGTTCAACTCCATAAGTATTATCCATAATCACCTGGTCACTGAACTACCACATGTATGGACTAAAAGCAGGAATAATCAAGTTGGAGAACATGTATTTCAGCTCAGAAAATAATAATTACAAGAAGACATTTAATTAGAATTCAGTTTTATCAAAATAATCCATTAGGCTTGATCTCCTTAAAATTAGCTACTGCTACACAGAGTGAGTTAAAAAACATTCTAAAAAACTCTGCATTTTTAAATTGCATTTACGAAAGAAAAGCACATGACATTGGCTCATTTTTTCCATGGAAACACACCCGTGCGAAAAGCCAGTACTGTTTTTGTCTGAAATTCTAAGACTAAGACTAATGATTTATAATTCAAACTGCTTTTTTTGACTGAAGATAAAGGGTATTAAGTGTTACAAACAACAGTAATATGTTGCGTAAATTCTGAAATTGGAAAATATTGAAACATTTTAGTTCAAAATCTTTGCATTTACTCTTTATAGATTTATGATAAATTAAACTGTTTTACTGCACAGAAGATAAAATTATATAAAGAACATAAAACCATGCAAAAACTAATGTGTTTTACAAAGTATTTAAAGTGTTGACTATAAACTAAACCATAAATCAGTCAAAACCACAGCATTCAAGAAAAAAGCAATTACAGATATAAATGTTCATTCTTTAGTAAAAAAAAAACCAACAATTACTGCCACATGTTTGAAATTCAGTGTTGGAATTCTTTTTTGTTGCATTTTTTCTTGTTTGATTTGATTTTACTACTTTTTTTTTTCTGAGAACACAATGTGATTATAAATAGCCAATATATTGCATGTTTGTAGAAAGAACACTGAAAATTCAAAAATTGCACTCCATTTGTGATAGAAGTGAAAATAAATTATTTATATCTGAACTTTGGGCAGATTTCACAGCATTTGCTATGTTCACTTTGTATTATAATGAGCGTTTACCTTACAGGTACATTTTCAAAGTGTTAACAAGTACGTTTATTTATTTAGGGACAGGCTTACATTATAAATCTTTAAATTGTAGCTTTATTTTCTAGATAGCAAATAGCCAGAAAATTTCAAAGATTTCTAAATTACATGTCAAAGTAGACTTGAACAATTTTACTTCCAAATAATGCTTTTCTCCACACATTTTTGACACAATTCACTCCATGTCCTAGATCCACAATTATGATATTCCTGTCAAGATACGGAGACTGGATTGTTCACTGACATAGCTGCAGAGCATCCTTCAATTAACAGTACTGCTGGGAAAGTAGTCCACACATGAATCTACAAATTTTTGAATTAGTGAAGAGGCAAACATGCTACAGTGTATACATACAAAACATATAATTGAAGAATTTTTGTCATTGCAAGCTATACAGCTCCTTATAACAGTTTTTATTTCAGCAGTGAGAATGCTGATCCTAATTAGGGACATTTCACACTGTTACAATACTGAGTTTTCAACATATTTCTGCCATGCATTCATCACTTGAAGAAATTAGCACTAATACATACTCCTGCAAATGGAGATGACAACTGCTTCTAAATGCCCTAGATACCTAGTACAATATAACTGGTAAAGACTAAGACAAATTTCCATAAAAATACTTTTTGCTGCTGATGTAACAGCATACAATAGGCCTAGTTTAAAGTAATTCTACAGAGGCACAACTTATATTTCTACTTTTCTAGCAGGTATCATTTGAGCTCTAACAGTTCTTGTGACTCAGGCTTCAGTGGTTAAGACAGATAGTGCAAGCAGCCCAAAAGGAAACATCATTAATCCTTTTATAATCATGTCAGATCCAAGACCTTTGAGTTGTCAAAAATATTATGAATTTTACTAAATTAGAGATTCTGAATCAGAGGGTAGTTAACCAAGATTATAAAATGACTATTAGAAAACTGCTGGTCCAACCGGTTAAACATGACCTAGTGCACCAAACCATCACTTCAAAATCATAACTAAGACAGTGACTGTGTAGTACTTGCAGCAGTTTCTTCTTTTAGTGAATACGCAGTTCCAGTAGTATTCTGTACACTAATCAAATATTTGATTTCTCTTGCAAATGATTTCTGAAAATCCAGTTTTTTGTCTGAAACATTTGATAGAACTCCAATGTTATATTAAAATATCAAAGCACATCTAACAGAAGGTTTATGAGTATCACAGCTATTAACTGTGTGAAAGTTAGTGCTGTCTGACAAATATCAGACAGTTCTTCTGAAGGCTTCTTCTGAAGTAGTAATATGAAGAAGGTATATGAGTTATATGGGGGCTATCCATAGTCATTGGAAAACTTTAACCAGCACAACCATAATATACAGGGCTCATGTAGAGGAGACATATGTTTATCAGAGTTCAGGAGTACTCTTATCACCACGTCAGGAGAAACAGAACTAATGAGAAGTACTTCCCTATCCCCATTCAGGAAAAGTGTTGGTTGTTTTTTTGCTGTTGTTTGTTTGCTGTTTTTGTGGGGCTGAGTGAGATTTTATATATTCGACTGCACAAAAAGGCAGTATCATTTCAAAATGAAAAAAAAAAAAATCAGTTGTCCTAATTTTTTAGACCACTTTAATACATTTCTAAAATCATTCTAATCATATTAATAGGATAACACTTCAATTCTTTTCAAATAACTGAAAATCAGTCAAGTCACATTTAATGTGCTGCAGAAATAGCCAAAAAATACTAAGGTATTATATTAGAGAAATATTGTTTTAAGGTATACTGAACTAGTCTTAATATTTTCATTATCTAAAATTTTGTTGTATCAATCATCTATTTAAAAGAACGCATCTGCACAGGTCTCACATTCACAATTCACAGTAAGATTTCCCATTCTAAAGTCCAAACAAACCATTTTTCTCAGATATATACACACTCGCTTTCCCCCCCACATTAATCTGAAAAATGTGGATCTTCTGTTATCAATCTATTTGACCACAACACACAATCTAAAGCATTACTACAACAACCAACTTATCTTGTAATCAACCTGAATTACCAAAACATACCAGTTTTTTCTGACGTTCTGAGAAAAACCATGTCAGATGGGATTCGTTGATTCTGAGAAGAGAGGAAGAAAAAAGCACAGTTTATCAAAAGTAGGAAAAAAGTGAATTCCAATCAAATGTCCGGTAAGATCCTGTCACCAAAAGGTCAAACTTGGATTGAAACCCAATTAAAATAGGATTTATCAAAGCACTCTACATTCAGCATTTGCAATTCAGAAATCGATATTTTCAAAAAATTATACAATAAGCAAACAACATCTAAGCCTTCTGGGTGCTCTTTAGAAGTGAATCAAAAATACCTGAAGACTGGAACTGGTTTTTCATGACTAAAAACAGTACTTTAGGACTATAAATCACTGAATAAACATCACTGAAATACTGAAAGTCATATTCTATTGAGAAAAATCCTGATATTTAGCAGAAAAAAACCCAAAAGTAAACAGTGAATTTTCAAACATTTCAGTATTTAAGCTGTACATCCAGTATATACTGATTTTTTTCCTGGCATCCTCTTTTTTTTTTTTCTCCCAACATCCAAACACAGAGGGAAAAAGCAAGGCACACAGCAACACTTTCCAATTTCACATATTTACAAATCTCTCTTTTGCAAAGACAACAACAAAAACTCCAATCCTTTCTTAGTACTTAAGTCATACCCAAGTCAAGTGCAGCTGCAGGCCGGTACTGACATTTCCCTTCCAAGTATTTAACTTATTAACTCACTGATTACAAGACATCAAATCTAAGCTTTTGTGGATTAAACAAAATTGTACAGTAACTGTTGTCCCACACATACAGTCTGCTATCCATAACTACCCAGATCCTTCGCTCTCCCATCATTCATTAATCACTCATGCACAAGGCATCTACCAGTTAAACACTGACAGCACCGAGTTTACGAATGAAAAACTGGGAAAGTAAAAGTAAGTGACATGTCAAAACCTGCAAGGTATACAAGACTAGAAAAGGACGGGCTAATCTGACAGAGACCAGAGTGAAGGCTGAAAGCAAGGATGAGAGAAAATACAGCAATGAATTTACGTTTCTTCTATCACAACTTGTATCTGGTATGGCATATATTGTCCTGTTCAATTCTGAAGATAAATACCAAATTTCATTTGTTTTTCATTTAAAAACTTAACTACTTCAGAAGTCTCAGTGGACTAACAATGACTAACAATTTAATGTTAAAATATATTTCATAATTTTAATTTCAGATTACTTGTTGTAAGGATATAATGCATAAAGTTTCACTTAGAACAGTATTTTCCACACTGAAATGCAGTTCCATTTGAGAATTTCACGTTTCCACATTCAAGGCATACCTTTTTGATACTGCCTTGAAAACCACTTCACAGCTAAGGCTCAACTTTTATTTTATGAAGAGCTCAAATGTCTGCTTGAAGTGAGAGTAGAAAGGAAAATACACGTAGCTGACAAAGCCCATCATATCGCATACATGAAACTCAAGGATTTCAGCCTTAAAGACTTTCTTGAACTTACTAACATAAAAAGATAATTATAAAAATTAAGCAATTCAAGATATATAAGCATTTCAAAAATTATTTCACATCTCAATTATAATTGAACTGGAAAATAGAGTGTTAGTTCAGTTGTACCTCTATATTCTGCATAAACTACAAGCTGTAGAAAACTGTTTAGTTAAGTTCTTCAGAGAAGAAACACCAACAAAGACAGGTTTCAAATGGTTAGGAATCAAGTTAGCCTTAATAATTCAATTCAAAGCATGAAACAATGGAACACCTTGAGTCATCAATCCAGTATACAGAATCCTGCCTGTAAATTTTACAGTGATTGTAATCAGAACAGTAAATTGATTCACTGTATCAAAGCAGAAGATACATTTTTGTAATACCCCCACAAAAGTAACTACATTTTTCTGTGATAGTTCAAAATTGATCCTTATTTGCAATTGAAATACATACAGCTCACAGCAGCTCTAACATACTTATCTCAATGGGAAATCACAGAATTCTTTGAGTTGGAAGGGACGTTTAAAGGATATCTAGTCCAGCTCCCCTGCTATGAACAGTAACATCTACAGGTACCACAAAGACAGACTCAGCCTGACAATGAAAGGCTCCAGGGACAGGGAAGAGTCCGTCCCCTTCTTTCTTACAGCCCCCCCTTAGATATTGAAAGACCACTGTGCCAGGTCTTCCAGAACTCTCCCTTCTCCAGCTTGAACAGCTCCAGTTCTCAGCCTGTCCTCATAGGGAAGGCGTTCTATTCTTCAGGTCATTTTTGGGACCCTCCCCTGGACTCACTCCAACAGGTCCAAGACTACCATACTGAGGACACCACATCTGGACATAGTACTCTAGGAGAGGTCTCACCAGTGCAAAGTTGACGGGGCAGGATCACCTCCAATGACCTACTGGCTGCTCTTCTTTTGCTGCAGCCCAGGATGTGGTTGGCTTCATGGGTTGGGAAGGTCACACAGCTGGCTCATGTCCAACTTGGCACATCTCAAGCCCTTTTCAAAAGGACTATGCTCAATCCTTTCATCCCCCAGTTCATACTGATAGTGGAGGTTGGTGTAACTTAGGTGCAGGACCTTGTACTTGACTTGTATGTATTAAACCTCACAAAGTTCTCCAGGGCCCACTGCTTTAGTCTGTCTAGGTCTCTCCGGATGCTATCCCATCCTGCAGGCATGCTGACAACACAACACAGCTTGTTATCATTCTAAAACTTGCTAGAGTGCACTCAATCCCAACATCGATGTTATTGACAAAAATATTAAAGAGCATTGGCCCCAGTACTGAATCCTGAGGGATGGCACTCATCACTGACTTCCATCCAGACGCTGAGCCACTGACCATTGCTCTCTGGGTAAGACCCTGCAACCAGTTCCTCGTCAATTTACTAGCTCACCCATCACATCCATATCTTTCCTAGTTGGAGAGAAGGATGTTGTGTGGGACAGTGTTAAAGACCTTCCTGAAATCCAGACATATGACATCAATGGCTCTTCCCTTTCCCACTGATGCAGTAACAACACTGTAGAAGGTTACAACTTTGGTCAGGCATGATTTCCTCTTGGTGAAGCCATGCTGATTTTCCCGTATCACCTCCCTCTCTTCCACATGCCTTAGCACAGCTTCCAGGAAGATCTCTTCCATGATCTTCCCCAGCGCAGAAGGGAGGCTGACAGGTCAGCAGAGTTCCCTAGGTCATCCTTCCTTCTTACCCTTGCTAAAAATAGGAGCAACACTGTCTTTTTATTACAGACATAAGGGACTTCACACGACTGCCATGACTTTTCAAATGGCACTGTGAGTACCTTAGCAACTAAACCAGCCTCTTCCCTTAGGACTCTGCGATGTATCTCCTTGGGTCCCATAGACTTGGGGGCGTTCAGGATCTTCATGTGGTCACAAACCTGATCTTCGCTTACAGTGGGAGGATCATTACCGCCACAGACCACACCTTCTGACCCCTCTGCCTGAGGGCTGTGTGAAGAGCAGTTGCCAGTGAAGACTGAGGCAAAAAAGTTCTTGAGTACCTCAACCTTCTCCTTTGTTGTTACCAGCCTGCCTGTACTACTCGCTTGGGTGGGCGAGGGGGAGAGGGGTGGTAATTCTTCTTGTACTTTCCTCTTCTGGCTGATGGACCTGTAGAAACATTTCTTGTTTTTCTCTGCACCACTTGCTAAGTCTAGTTCCAGGTGAGCCTT
Organism: Odontophorus gujanensis; assembly: GCA_013399175.1. NCBI lineage: Eukaryota > Metazoa > Chordata > Aves > Galliformes > Odontophoridae > Odontophorus > Odontophorus gujanensis. The sequence continues at coordinate 9,705 of VXAB01014064.1, forward strand.
GGCCTTCCTGATCCCATCTCCACAAATCCTAACTACAGAAGTCCATAGGTAATAGTGTCGACTGTTGAAAAATAGTATTTTGTAGCTGAGAATTTCTTCTGTCAGCTATTATTACTGCACTATTGGTATCTGTTGTAGCTTCCACAGAAATAAATAGGAGGCACTTCTTTCAGAGTGACCTAAGTAAGATGCTGTACATTAACCTTTGCCTTAGTTCTTGAGTAATCACACTCATAATAAGAATATTTCTGACCAACTCTAGGCAAAGATTTCAGTTCCTACAAACAAACATTCTTGAGAGCACTATGCAGTCACAAGTGTCATTTTGAATAATATTAGCAAAATAAATATTTCAGATCTAATTTTATAGAGGCTTAGATTTGAGGAACACTGGGTCAGAAACGGAAAGAACTAAAACTGTATCTTCTACTGATTCAGTATAGTACAACAGAGATAGGCTATGGAGAGGTTAAGCCAGGAAACAGAAAGAATCTCAAGTGAACAAGAAACTGGAAAATTGAACAAGTCTTAAAACACTGAAAAATGGGATGCTTTTTTTTTTTTTTAATCTGAAAACTTTATATGGTGAGCAAAAAAAAAATTCTAGTCATACCTTAAAATTATGTGTTTTTATGAATAGATACGCCATCATTTGCAGCAATTCCCATTCACTGCCTAAAGCACAAACAGGTAACAATGTGTGTGTTTGTCTGTATGTCAACAATAATCCCCTTGCAGATGCTGGTCACATGCAATTGTAGCTGGTACAGCGTATTTACTAACTTGCATTACAACAGAAGACCACTCACATTTTTTATGCATCACAAGTACATATTCAACCAGAAATGTTTCATTTTCAGATATGTGGAAAAAAATGCAAGACAAGGGGTAATCTTATACATATTGTGTGCAAATTAGTCCTAAAACAACAAGCAAAAAGGACAGGGAAAATGCAAGTTCAAATGAATATTTAATTAAATGACAATAACAATTAACCAGATAAACTGCCTTCATATAGATTAGCTACACATTTTTACAGCTTCCCTGCCAGCTCTGACATAAATCCATTACACAAGTTTCAGGTTACTGACTTCATGCCTACAAACTTCAGTTACTTCTAAAACGCTAAAAAACTTAACCAATAGCCTTAAAATTTTGCAAAAGTAACAGCATAGCAATCCAATACAGAATTAAATAGAAGTTTTAATAGTCAGAATGTGTTACCATGTTTACAAAGCCATTACCAGATGCAACGTGGAACGCATGTTTTACATTCGGCACAAATACACTGGGTACCAAGTCTTTATATCTCACAAAACTGAGCATTTTCCAATTAGGGACATGACCACTTTCACATTTTAGTAGAAAATATACACTGTGATTTTATATTTTGTGCCTTTTAAATGGGTTCTCTCTACTTATTTTTTCTTTCCTGTAAAGCAAACGCGCTAAAGAATTTGACTGCATTCTTCCATATAAGTAAGGCTAGGTACTATATTGTGTTTACCTTATCTTTAAGAAAAGAAAGTGTATGACTGAAGTGCCTTTTTTCCCCATTAGGTTTTCTACATTTTGGAAGCAGGAAGAAAGATTCCACGTGATTATTAGATGAAAAAGCGTCACTATTACTGGAGACACTGCAAAGCAAAGATCTCCTTGCAAGTATCTGTTACCTAGTCACTATAAAAGATCGACTACACAAAAACAGATGGCAAGCATGCTACAAAAATCCTTACCAAACTTCATTATGGAGAAAATTAAGTTTTGTTATACATTGCCACAAATAGCAGCAAAGAGTTAATCATGTTAACCCTTGTGTCATATTTATCAAAAGTGAAACAAGTTAAAATGACTACAGATACAACTTCAAACATTCAGAAATCTATGAAGAAACTACGTAACCTCAATTACCATGTAGATTAACCTAGAAATGTTTGATTACAGTGAAGCCTGAATATACAAGTCATAAAAACTATTAGAACACTATGTTCTCTTAAGTCTGAGCAGAATTAGTGCTCCAAGAAATGTGCATTTTCGTTTCTCAGTCTCTTAGGCCTATGCTGCTGATTCAAAGACTCTTTTCTAGTGATCTATGATAAGACCATAGTTATGGAAGCTAAGTGCTCCTTCAGCTTCTGGGTTTCTACAAGAAGCTCCACCTTCATCCTGGAGCACTAGTCATATTGAAAAACAAGGAAATTCACTAATGTATCCACTCTTTCTTACAGTAGAGGTCACATGCCTCATTTGAAAAAACTTGGAACAGTCTAAGAATGGTATTCTTCATTTCTCTCATTTTATTATTACAAAATTGTTATTAATATAAACTTCTGCAGCTCCATACTCATTCTTGCAATTCCCCTACAACTGCTGTCCTACAACTTCCCCTATAACTACAAGACCTTCATGACTTTGCATTAATGTTTCATATTCTCCATTTGTTACAAACCACATACTTTTCTCATTGACTAAAACATACATGCCTACTTCTGAGTTAGAAATGGAAGAGGCACTTTACAGTTGTTTTCTTGCATGTTCATGCTGTGTATATTAACAATACCTTCATACTTTACAAATGCTGGCTAAATTTCACTTTACACTTGAGATCAAGAAAAAAGTAGTTCTGTGTCCTTTTACTGCTATGTGAGAGTAGCTTTTAAAGTAAGATTAAACCTTGCTGCTTTACATTTTAAAACTGCTGTGTTATCAACATGCTACTAATATATTACTTATTTAAAAGTGTATGTATTATACTCACCTCACACATTCAGAAACTGTTCCAAACAGTCAAAGACCTACAGTAACTACATAAAAACTCATCAACTCTTCCAATTATCTTAAAAACCTGCACACTTGCGCATTCACAGGAAAATAATACATCTAGAAACATGACCAGGAAGCAGCATGCCTGTTTGCAGTAAGAGGAAGGGGAATGTTTTCCTGCTAACAATAAAAATGACTTCTAACCATTAAAAATTGATAATATTTTAACCTTTAGAGGCACTCTCATGACCTAGCATTATCACATTACAAAATTTTCATTTGAAACTAGATACATTACTCAGAGCTAAACTGTTTCAACTACACTACAATCAGAATTAGAATTGATTCAAAATTTATAAAAAAAATCAGAGGATATTCTAAGATCAAACATAGAAAAGCTTTTCAGTTATTAGTATTTGTGATGCAGTGACTAGTTAACATATGGATCTTCAGCTCAAATGAGCCATTAATTTCACTGTAGAAATGCTGTTGATGCACCTTTCAGTCAAATACAACGTTAACTTGTTTCTTTGCCATTAGAGTGAGCAATTGAACATTTCACTCCTGACTGGTTCTTTGGCTTAAGTCATACTCTGAAATTGAAAAGTGCTTACTCTAGCAAAATACACTTCTAAATAGAATTAGAAAACATTTAATTTCATTACTTTAAGGTACCAACATATAAGGTACCAACATATGTTTTTGCCAGAAGCAAAAACAACAACAGGAAAAAAACTGTCTTGGGAGCAAGAAGGAGCTTGCAGTTAAAATGCAGCAAACAAGTAACTGCATGCATCTTACCAAGATACTCGAGTAAAATCCTCACTAAAAGGAATTATACCTATTACTTCCCTAAATCCTTAACATTACTTTGATATCATAAACTTAAGGTACTCACAGCATATGGTCTATGAACTACCGTAAACAATGATGAAATAAATGCTAATAATCTACCTCATACAAGACAGATTTACTTTTGAAGTAATCCTAGTTTCCCAAATTCTAGTATAATTCAACAGGTGGATGAATCTCAGTACATTTCAGGGAAAGTACATTTTCTCCGTTACCAGTAAAAGCTTCCCTAATGCAGTATAATTAATTCCAGTTTTAAAGATTAAAGCAGCACATCTAAAAAAATTCATAATAAAAATAAAAAAGTTTGCTTTAAACGTCCTGAGGAATGTTTGGAATATGTTCAAGTGATCACTAACAGAGCAAGCTAAAAGACAATATATGTCTGTCCTATATATCTGTGTAAATGTCAATCTTGTCTATGCTAGTACACCCTGCTCAGAGGGTCTCAACAAGACATCAGGTACAGAGAGCAGATAAAAGGTATAAGGGGATGCGAAAGAAGGGAATGTGGGCTGGACATTGTACTAACTACACAGAAAGAAAGGAAACAGTAGTTTTCCCCAAAACAAAAGAGAGTTTTCTTGTATGTGGCTGAACAAAGACTATAACAATCCATGAGTTACCTAAATTCTCTTAGAAAAAGGAAAGACTTACAACCAAAACAAATGTAAAATGAATAATGAGGGGGGCATATCTGCTCAAGGTTTTTTCCTTTAATACAAATTCATTTACTAAATAGTAATGATCCCACATGCAGAAGTTTAGAAAACCCAAGTCACTGACTTAGGTTCCATGTTCTCCTTCCTATCTCCAACTTGCCACACAACACCTCAAACAAAACGGGACACAAGGACACAGACTTCAACTGGATGAAGGATTAGGTCTTTTTTACAGAACAAAATGGGAATAATTTGTTGGCACTAAGAAAGTAAGTCACCCTTCCAAAACTAATTTATACAAAAATATTTTTTGCCAACAAGAAAAAACAGTCAACTTGGAGGTTACAATAGCCTCCTACAGCACAGTACGATAGGGGAAATAAACCACGTACCTAATCTATAAGGATATTTTCTTAATATAGGAAGACTGGAGCTGGAATTAAGATCTCTTTAAAGATGAGTTCTGCCTAGATCACTTCGTAAAACAAACCAAATGAAGTAAGTAACAGTCTTCATTGTAATACAAATACAAAAGGAAGAAGTTTACAGCTCTCATCCACCATCTGAAATCAAACTAACTTGAAAGATTCCCCTCCATTTCCTTTTTTAAAAGCACAGATACGCATGTAACTTATCCTAAAAGGCTTCAGACATCAACAAAAAAAAAAAAAGAGTTGAAGGGAGGTATTAGAAGAAAGGTACTGGTACTCAGACAGCTTAGTACACCCACCTTGGAGAACACAAGCCAAGAATGTAATTCAGTAACTGCATGCCTTTCACTAGTTGAATTTAAGCATATCCCATATTTGTAAGTGCTTTACATCCAATTAAGCTTATAATTAAACCCAAAGAGACTTCAAGTTTATCAAATAAGACTCAAACTAAAACATTACTTACTTAGTACTTCACAGACAAGTACCTCAATACAATTCTCTCCAGAAGATGTTTTAAAAGCACATTAATAATCTTTAGTCTCTAAAATGTATTTTAAAAGTATCAACCTTTTCCACTATGATGAGGTCTCCAACTTGTATGTCTGAACTCTTAACTTGCACTTTACCTTAAAAGAAAAAAAAAAAAGAATATTAATGCCTGCCTAGGGTGATTACAAAGAGTCATAAAAATATAAATGCAAGTTGTGCTTCAAGATATTACCATTTGGTGAAAATGCTACTATTTACACAAAACTGATATTTGAAGAACACACTAAGAAACAGATGTAATCTCTAAATAGATAATTAAGAGGTTTTAAAAGTGTACAGTTTTCTAGGCAATTAGCTACTGTAATAGCATTGGAGAGATACTGAAGTCTGATAGACAATATCAATAACTGAGTTACAGAACTGGAAAAAATGATCATTTAATGTTATTATTATGTATTCCCTGTGACATATCCAAAGTGACTAGGCTTAGTCACAAAGCATCTTACACATAAGTTGTTCGTCAAAACCCAGTTATCCAACAGGTAGCTTTACTCAGTCACAGACAACACTGATAACTGGCAATGCCTGAGCCTTGTTGGCAATCATAGTAGAAAAGAGCTCAGTTGTAAGTCAGAAAAAATGCCTGAATACTTCATCTTAGGAAATTAAAATAAAATCTGAAATTCAGAGTTTTCATTTGCTGGAGCTGGGAGCTGCTAATTCAGTAACTGCTGCGAACAACTCATTCAAAAACAGTATAAATCAATTCTGTATTTTCTGTAGGGATCTTATTATTTTTTTTACGATAGTTGAATTTTAATATTATCTGAAAGATTGAGGAGAGGTTAAGTTGCCGCACAAAATGCATTGCTGATCTCACTAGAACTGAAGACTTCTAGTCACAGGTCCTAACTACAACTTCAGGAAGCATTGCTTCTGTGAGTTAAAAAATATTAAAACTAAAGAAAAAAAAATCACCCTATAGACAAGCTACAAGTCACTCTCTTTCAAGATATATAATTAGCAGTAAATTCAGATCTGTTAACTCTAGGCTATAAACACACATATATATATTTATACACATGTTATTTATATGTATATATACACACATACATCCTGATGAAACATACATCTATACAAAATCTTTCCTCATCAGAAGCAGTAGGTAACTCATTAGCATGTCAAAACACAGACTTAAGAAGCTAAAAGTCAAACTAAATGAATTACAGAAAAATGACCCACAGATGCACACCAGAAGCAGCAATCAGTAGTAAGCAGCATTATGAATAGGAGAGTAATGTACACTATCATTTCTCATTTATAAGATACATAAATAAAACTGAGATAAGTCCCAAATCCTCACTGTAGCTCTCAGTGAAGAGAGATCTGGCAGTTACTTTCACAAAATTCCTATATTTTACTACCTTTGACTAAATGTATCTTACGGTTAAATAGAAAATAACTGAAGTCAAATTTCACGCAAAAATAGCAGTTTCAGTTCACTTAATGAATTTATTCCTATAAGTGATCTAATTTTTAGTACGCTTTCCACACCATTAGCACTTCCAAGACAAAGAAACAATGTCATTGGAGATCAGAAGTATTGTTTTAGCCTGTCTGCATACCTGTTTTGGAAAGCCAGTCTTTCTTACTGAATATCCTTTAAAAACAATCAAATTTTTTTAGTTGCCAAACACATCCTAGCCTTCCACTCTTTAATATATAACCAATCATATCTTCAGTCTGACTCCCAGTCTCATCATAACCCAAATGTGAAGGTGAAGGGAATAGCAGAACTGCTGATTAAAAAAGCAGTGGCAAGAAACAAGAGTATTCTGCAGGAGTATTCTACAATTGGGTTGGGAATCAGATTAGTATAAATCTCACAATTCAAATCAACATATTTAGACTGCTTAACTATAAAGAGAATTCACAGGTTTGTACCAAGTCCAAAGTTTTGACTAGTGGTAAATAGTATACATCAAAACAAATGGTAATATTTAATTTGCTTCCTGTTATTTTTTCCTAAAAGTATAGCATTTCCTATTTTGTTTTCAATTTATCTCCTGGGAATTTCCTAATAGACACTAAAATCCAACTACTTAAGCTGCGCTGCATCTCAGAACAATGCCAGCTACACAGTCACACATGACTAAAGCTATTCAGCAATATTAACCAAATGAAACTAACAGCAATTTTATCAAACTGAACGACCGACATCCTCAGTCATGTTCTAACAGCATCTAAAATAAAGATCAAAAGAGACTAAGTTTTGGATGAAAAGGTAGAACTTTCATTTGTGGCACTCTAAAGTAGACAAAAACAAAGACTCCAAGCACAAAGTATAACAACAGGAACCTAGACATCATCTTTGCTTGTACTCAGCCTAGTAATTGGTGGAATTTCACAATACAAATTGAAAAGTTTCCTAAATAGACAGTTTTCTAGGTGACTAACATTTTGGAATGCCTTCTTTATCATACACTGATATGTCCTGTTGGAATAGTCTTGTTATCTCTATAAATATGGAAGTCTATGACACGAGACAACTATTTCGGCAATGAATCTGTACGACAGGACACATTCCACTAAAAACTAAATAGTTAAGTGTGGCAGTAATTAAAAAAGTAGCTTTAGATTTTGAAAAGATGGCAAATAATGCTTTCCTTTAAATCAGCAAAAAGGAGAATCATGAGATAACACTTCAGAGAATATTAACGTAATACAAATTAGTTAAGACGCATTTAGAGAAAAAAACTCAATGTTATTTACTTCATAAACTATTCTTGCTAACTATTTTTTCACTAGAAACATCTCAGTAGCAAAACCCTCTTCACTACCTGGGTAATTACTAATAAAGTCCAAAGCTATCAGAACTGGCTGCACATCCAGACTTTATAGTCTATCAAGTCACAAGGCTTTTACCTAAAGCTATAAGCAGAATTATGCACAACTGGAATACTGAAACAAATCTGTAGTAAATCACTATGCTTTCAAGACAAAGTCTTTTGAAAAGCACTGAAATTATTTGAAAAATACTAATAAACTTCTCATATGTGCTACGTTTTTCACATAATTTAAGAAATTAAGTAAATAAAACAAGGCATTCTGTGTATTAGAAAGAACTTTATTAATGAACACCTCTTTGAGTAGAAACACTCCTGAAAGAACAGGAGCTTCAGAGAGAACTTGAAAATAATTTCAAATCGCTCATCTTACACATTGTATCTTGAGTACGGTCTGAAAAGAAAGCTTTTGGAACTTGTAACAGAGATTGCTTCTAACCAGTAAATATCAAGCTCTGGAAAACAGTCAAGTTTAAACCATATCAAAGTTTTACCTAGTCTATATTAGGTTTAGTAGACAATGTAATTAGAGTACACACAATATAATGGGGAACTGAAAGACTTCATTAAGTTACAGTGATGATGATTTTCAGTGCAAATGCTGTCCTCAAGTCCTTTCAAACTCCATCTTATGTAGCAAACTGAGATCAGTCTTAAATCAGTAATTTAATACTCCAGAGCTGACATTTTCTCTCTTTCAGTTTCTTTTTGAAATTCTTTTTGAAACTAAGTACCAGGTTTTCTTGCTGTTCCTTACAGCTTCCCTGATCAGCCAGATTAAATTCATACAATGCTTCTAAAAATGTATGTTTCAAATGATCAAAATAACAGGAACAATTTTGGTTTGACACATTGCAAGCAGTAATGACCTAAATTTCCTCTAGATTCAGAAATATTTGTTCTTTTGAATGCAGTAGCTTTTTAAGAAGCACAAGAACAACCTGTACTTGAAGTTTCAATACAGACTGTAGTTCGCTACAGCCTTACAATAATTATCAGGGCATTCCAATAAAAATCTGATTTTAAAATTGCACATAAAAAAGGTATAAACGACTCAAAACTGAACACTTCTTAACAGAGAACACATAGAAATTTTTAAATAAGTTATTCGAGTTAAAAACTCTGTAATATAGCATTTTAGGAGCACAGTATAAATGGAAGTTCAAAAGTGAAAGAAATTATTCATGTTACTCTAGTTCTCTAAAAGATTTCTCAACTCTCAGATTTTTCAAGAAAGCATACTAGCTTTCACACTTCGTTTCCTCCCTATGCATAGTTATTCATATTATAAAAAGATTGTCTTGCTGATAAGAACAAACACTAATTCAAGATACTGTAACACTTAAAAAGCCACTACTTCTCACACTAGTAACGTGCAGGTCATAAAATGTTTATTTTTAAATGTTTGGGGAGTACCTCAGGCCCAAAAAGACTCAGAAGTCAACATCACTGAGTAGTCAAGAAAGTCCTAGTTAAGATGATTTTAACTCACCAATCAGCCTATATATTATACTTAATACAAGTAATTAACTACAACTCAAGTAACAGTAGTTTATTTCGCTACAGAAATATTTCCCTAAAGTAAACAACTAGAAGTGATTATGAAAGATAAAATGAAAATAGTGCAATTAAACGAAGGGTAGTACTGAACATTGCTAACTTTTATTTTTTCCTACTGACCCACTCATTTGATCAAGGTAACTTGCTTAACTTCTCTACATCAGTTTCTTCATTTTTGAGATGGAAAAATATCTTTTTCAAAGAAAAGTTTGTAAAATCTACTAAAGTCATCAAATCATTGGAGGAAAAAAAAGATGCTACAGAAGTATGAAGTATAGCTCCACTCTGAAAAGCAACTCTAAAGAGAGGCATTGATTTTCAGGCTTTTAATTAAATCAGTATCAAGTTTGTTCATTCACAAGTAACAAAGCTTTCTTTCACTAAACCATTAGCCTGTAGCTTAGAAAAGTAAGCCTAAACCGATTTTTTCACCTCACTTAAAAAGAATACCACCAATAAAAATTTTGTTATTATATTGAAAAATTCTCATAAAAATAGTTATCTGAGATGTAGTACTTGTCTTTATTAATTTGCACAGTTAAGTTCCTAAATCCTCAGAGTCTGTAAAATATTAATCTAAATCTCTCAAAGAAGGAGCTTTGTGGTTGTTGGGTTTGTTGTTTTTTTTTTTGTCTCAAAACAACACATTTCATTTTCAGAATGAAAAATCCTATTATTTATGAGTTGCAAAAAACTCATTTATTGTTTTATATGTACATTAAAGATTATTTTTTCATAAAGCTTAATTCTGAGTGGGGCTATAAACAATGCTTTATTATAAACGGTTACACCTCAAAATACTCATAGCTCAGTCATCACACTATAGATGTGTGATTCCAAGTTTATTACCATCAAAGATCTTTAACCTTCTGTCAAATATCACTGCCGAAAGAAAGAAAGAAAGAAAGAAAGAAAGAAAGAAAGAAAGAAAGAAAGAAAGAAAGAAAGAAAGAAAGAAAGCTCAAGTAGAACATAAACCAAGTATGAAATCATGGTAACACTGACACCACATCTCCAAACTGAAATAAACCTACACATTCGCAGGTAAAAGTTCCCTATCCTTACATTCTTTAAAACTTCTGTTTTGAAGAAGTTACTGCTCTCTGTGCATCAGTTCCTGATATAATCGTTGACTACACCTATATTACACCAAAATCTATATTCTATGCCTATAAAATAGTAGTGTCAAGGCGACCAAATCAGGTTTTAATTTGAGAAGTTACTTATTTCTAAGAGAAGCTACAAATGTGAAATTTCTCAAATACACCAATCTAAAAAATATTACAGAAACTGGGAACATGATGGAGTCAGGATCCCCAAACTGTTATTTAACTACTATTTAAATGTTAGTTATCCCACTAAGAACTATAAGCCATAGACTCCAGAACTAAGGATTTCAGACTGTTACCACTACTATTGAATAGATAGGATATATAAGCTATTTCAAAACTGTGTTTAATGTCATGGCATAACAGGTTTAAAAAACTAGAACCAGCAGGTTAAATTACAGTTTTAAAGAGTAAATGTAAGAGCCTATCTCTTTACAGATTGTACTAAAAACAGTAAAGATCTGGAGGCCACCAATGCAACCACCTGAGGTAAATAAATAGCCATACTGTTTGCAGATTTACACAGTGATATATCTAAATGCTGACAAAGCTATTTCAGATTGACAAGGGAAAGAAGAACCACAGTTGCTACGTTGCTCCCTGCTGCATGCAAATTCCAGAAAAGAATGCTAGTTTCCACACTAGTTACTGTTCTTCACAGTTGTAGCTTACATCTTCATTAATGTGACTTTTCACCATCTACTTACCTTTCAATTACTTTTTAAAATAGTGTTTACATTACAAGATTTGGGCGGCAGAAGGGGGCCACATTGGTAGCCTCTGTCAGAAGAGACCAGGGGCTGCCTCAAGCCAAGCACAGGCAGTTTCAACCAGCTTCAAAAGGGACCCATCACTCACCAAAGCTGAGCTACTGAGTGATACTGCTTGTACATCTATTTGTATGTAATGTATTTAAGGAAAGATTAAAAAAAATTTTAAAAAGAGCCATGGAGCAGCTGTGTGAGGAATCAAAACTCTGAGTCACTACTCTGCAGACACCAAGGTCAGTGTAGAAGAAGGGCAGGAGGTGCTCCAGGCATGGAACAGAAGTTTCCCTGCAGCCCAGGACAGGCCCAGAGTGGAGTACACTGTCCCTCTGTAGACCATGGGGCACCATGCGAAGCAGATTTCCACGTACAGTCCGTGGAAGACAGAACACAGCACCACATCAATATGATCTTATCACATGACGCAGCATGTGGAAAAGAGCACTTCCGGAAATAGGCTGTCTGGTGGGAAATTCTGGCCTGTGAGTAACACACTGAAGCAATTTGCTCCTCTAGTACTACACTCCATGGAAAAGACCCACGATGGAGCAATTCTTGAATTGCAGTCCATGGTAAGACAATACTGGATCGGTTCCTGAAGGACTGTATTCCATGGGAAGGACTCACCCTGGAGCAGCGGAAGAGAGTGGAGAAAGAAGCAACCAAGACAAACTATTATGGACTGGGAGCCGTCTCTGGGAAGAAAGCGAATGGGAGAAAAATAGTTTTCGTTTGGTTTTATTTCTCACTATTCTACTTTATTATTAACTGGTAATAAATTATTCTTTAACAAAAGGAGTCTGTTTTGCCTCCACGTCCTTATCTCAAGATATCTGTTGTTTTCAATATTTTCACACCCTGTTCTGCTGTCGAGAGAGAATGAGAACGGCCTCGTGAGCACCCAGCAACCACACAAGGTTAACACACGACAAAAAAGTAAGATTTTAGAACAAACTTGTTACGTTACCAGATTCACACACACTTTTTGGGAGGAAAATTATCCTGAGCTACGCCACGAGTTTCTTTCTTATTAAGATTCCCACATCTGGTAAAATCGCTCTTCCCACAGACTATCAAAATATATTCACCAAGATACACTAAAAAGTGCAGTGAAACATATGCTGGGAAAGTGTGAACAGATTTTCCCTTGCAAAATATACACTATTACATTCCAACTGCTTGAGAAATAACCTCACATTACTTACTATCTTCATGTTTTAGAACTGCTAAGGATTTTCCCTGTCATTTAAAGATTAAAAGAGACTTCCTAGAGTACTGTAGGAAAATGAGCTTCCAAGGTAATAGCTACCTGATTTTGTTTTGTAATGTTATTCACTACTTTGACTTGATAAAAATCCACTCATTATTATGACACTTATCTATGTGGCACTTAGTTCTGAATGTAAATACTAAAATATGTTAAGCAACATGAAAATAGATATTTTTTCTGTTACGTCCATATTAAATATTTACAGTAACCTAGAGAATTTAATTGTCACTTCATTCTTGAAGTGCTTCATTTCTTTAAAAATTCTCGTGAAAAATCAAAAACTTTGAGTCCAAAAGAAGCCATAGTCACGCTCCCCCACATCTTTTTCTCTAAACTGGAAAGATATGGATTTGAGGGGTGGACCATTCAGTGGGCAATGAACTAGTTATGAGATCGTACCCAGAGAGTAGCGGTCAATGGCTCAATGTCCAGGAGAAGATTAGAGATGAGTGGTGTCCCTCAGGAGTTCATACTGGGGCCGAGGCTCTTTAATATCTTCATCATTGACATTAACAGTGGGATCAAGTCATTCACAAACTTGTTGAAGGTGCACACCAAACTGTGTGGTGTGGTCAACATGCCTGAGGAATGGGATGCCATTCAGAGGTACCTACATTCATAGATTCATAGATACATTAGGTTGGAAAGGACCTACAAGATCATCTAGTCGAACCATCCTTCTATCACCATCCCTACTCACTAAGCTACTAAACCAAATCCCTTAGCACCTCATCTAAATGCTTCTTGAACAGCGCTAGGGATGGTGCCTCAACCACCTCCCTAGGCAGGCCATTCCAGTGCCTGACCACTCTTTCAGAGAAAAAATTTTTCCTCAGATCTAATCTAAATCTTCCCTGGCACAACTGGTGGCCATATCTAGACATGCTTGAGCAGTGGCACCCAGGTAATCTCATGAGGTTCAGCAAATCCAAGTGCAGGTCTTGGACATGGGGTCTTGGCGACTCTCACTACCAATACAAACTAGGGGACTTAAGGACTGAGCACAGTACAGCTGTAAAGAACATGGGGGCACCAGTGGATGGAAAGCTCGACATGAGTCAGCCTCACAATCTCACAGCCCAGAAAGTCAACCACATCCTGGGTTACATGCAAAGAACTTGGTCAAGGCAAGTCAAGGGAAGCAGTGCTGACCCTCTACTCTGTGCTGGAGAAATCCCGCTTACAGTACTGTGTCCAGAATCCCTCACCTGCTGGTCATGCTTCTCTCCATGCAACCCAGGATACAAATGGCTACAAGCTCACTTTTGCCCACTCACGTTGAATCTTTTATCAACCAAAACCACCTCCTGAGGGCTACTCTGAAGCCAATTTTCCACCCATCCTGTATCTGTGCTTGGGATTGTCCCAACCCAGGTGCGGAACCTTGCACTTATTGAACTTCATGAGGTTGGCATGGGTCCACTTCTCAAGCCTGTCCAGGTCCCTCTGGATAGAATCCTCTCCCCATAGTGCGTCAACTATACCACGCAGGATGGTGCCATCTGCAAACTTACTGAGGGTGAGCTCAATCCCACTGTCCGCATTGTCTACAAAGATGTTAAATAACACCAGTGCCAACATCCATCCCTGAGGAACACCACTTGTCACTGGTCTCAACTTGGACATTGAGCTGCTGACTGCAACTGTCTGAATGCAACTATCCAGCCAATTCCTTATCTAGCAAGTGGTCCATCCATCACATCCATTTTTCTCCAACGTGTCCTCAGTATAGGAGACATGGATCTACTGGAAAGTGTACAGAGGAGGGTCACAAAAGTGATCCAAGAGATGGAACACCTTCCCTAAGAAGACAAGCTGAGAGAACTGAGGCTGTTCAATCTGGAGGAGACAGGGCTCCTGGAGGACCTGACAGCAGCCTTTCAGTACCTAACGAGGAGTTGCAAGAAAGAAGGGGACAGACTCTTCCCTGTCTCTGGAGAGATTTAGTGTCAGTTGGACCAAACTGAGCAACCCAGTCTAGACGTAGATGTCCTTATTCATTGCAAGAGAGTTGGACTAGATGGCTTTTAAAGGTCTAACTCAAACAATCCCATAATTTCACCAGCCTACTATACCATACAAGGTTGATATGAGAAGCGCAGCACCTGACACCTGCCTGAATGCTATACAGCTGGATCCAGCCCACCAATACAGATCCCACTGTAAAGCATTTATACCCCTAAGCAGATCAATACTCTAACCTAACTTAGTGCCATTTGCAAATCTACTAAAGAAACACCTGAACCCCTCATCAGCATCACAGATATTAAATAAAATTAGTCCCAATAATGAGCCCTGGGGAATATCCACTTTTGACCAGACATAAGCCATAACTGTGACTTTTCCTTTTCTTAATTTCTAGAAAGAAAACCTCAGATATTAAAGCACTCTGTTCCAATTACATGTTCTCACATTTATGCAAAAACTGAAAACGATATTTAATATATAAGCAGACTTTCAATACAACAACCTTTTCTTAAACACAAGTGTATATACAAGATTCAAGGTCTCAAAATTTTAATTACGCTTCTTACTTACTGATTCCATATTTCATAGAGCTGACAGTGCTACTGAGTTACTGTTCATTATCAGAGAACTGCAGTTTGAAGTAACAATGCTAAATAGTAACACGCTTCAAAATATGCTGAGTATATGCATACATATTCCATGTATAAGCAGCAAAAGATTTACAATACTTCTTAATGTTTAAAAGTTTCAGTTATGAGTGAATCACACATTTAAGTTCTGTATCAGTTTCATTCTTAATAATACAGTGTGAGTATCTGATATTTCTCTTGAGTTGAAATTAAATGTTTGAGAAAAAAAGATTAAATATTTTAAGGATTTATATAAGTGGTTTTGCTAACCTCGTACTGTCAGCTTGCTATATAACTGTGAGTTCATTTCCTTGTCTCTTTTGTAACGTCGATACTCATCAACAGCTTCCCGTACCACTGTGACCGTCAAAACAAATCCCTGTTAGAGATATAAAGATACAACTTAGAATTATCAAAGCTCAAGAGCAGAAACACAAGCAGGAATACTATACAAATTAAGAACATGAACTTACAATATTTACTTTAATTTCCAACATGTCTCAAATACTGACACAGAAAAAAATCCTTTTTTCCTGAAAAATTTAGTATCTAAATATTTCTGCTGAATTTTTCACAGGATGGTGCCACTGCAGGTTCTTCCAGAGCTCCACATGCAGTTAAGAATACAGAACCACACTGGGATAAACACAAAGGACTTTCTTCCCCTCTTTTCTGCTTCTTCTCAGATACAGTTTCTGGCTTCTTGAACTCAAATACTTAACCCTCCTCCATAAGTGAAAGACATATACCTTTTTCCAACTGCAAAGGGATCTTATCATTACTCTCAAACAAGTAAGATCACTATAAGAGGTTTAGATATTTACAAATCCTTCAATAGATAAGTCTTCAGACTGTTCGCGTAGCTTAAGAAATCCACCAATTATTTCCCTTCTATATAGGAAGCTTTAAATGTAGTCTNTTAGGTAGAGAGAAATCAAGATGTAGTATCCTTAAATAGTCTCGACTACGATTTTTCCTTTCAATAGCAAGGGTTCAGTTCCAGCCCAACATCCCAAGGCTTAATCTGTTACAAGCTCATAATTACAGACTTCTGCTTGTTCATGTTTGCAATAGTTACATCAAACAAATTAGAACAAGGTAGAAATTATCTTAGTAAAACAAATCCCTACTCATTTCTAGGGTCCGACCAAACCCCCTAGTCATGATAGTATTTTTGAAATCTAATTTTCAGGTCTTAATTTAGCCTTTTAAGTTAGCAGAAGGTTCGGACAGTCCTGCCTCAGAACTCCATTTTCAACCTTGAAAAATGTGCAAGTACAAAACTGGTCAACTACGTTTTGAATAGTCTGTGGATGTGATAGGACTGACATGCTGCTCTACTTGTAAAAATGTTCTCTTGAATTTTTGTAATCTTATCTATGTTCAATTTCCTTAGATAATTCAATGACAAAACACAAACCAAAACTAAGCTAGAGCTACTCTTCTGATCATTACTTAACTTTTCTCAGCAATTTCTACCAAAAAGGGGTACTACTAGCACAAGCTGAGATCATGTTTATGGATGGGAAAACCAGAAACAATACTCAAAATAACCTTTCATAAGACTTACCAGTCTGTACAGAACTGACCATTTATGTTATTAACAGATGATCTGCATTATAAAGTTTGGGGGATTGCTTATTTTTTTGATAGAGATGAGATAGGTTATCATGCTAAGTGATTTTTTTTTTTTTATTTTCCCTACCACCCCACTAATGTACAGATCTCTACTTCTCATTCCACAATGAAGAGATCAACTTCCAGACAAGGGTAACCTCTGTCTTTTCTTACTGGATCAGTAAGAAAGGCCTTTGTAAATACTTGTTTATGACTTCCCACTGTTGAATCATCTTTCTGTCTTTGAATTATTTATTTATTTTGCAGCAAAAGTTGTCCTGGAGATTCTTCACACCTCTATCTCCAGAGAGCCTCTCCTTGATCAGTACTTAAATAGACACATGTTGCAACAATTTAAACAATGAAATCAATCTGGAATATTTACTACATTGACTTTTTAAGAATGACCTTTACTCAAGCAGTCAAAATGTCACTGTTCTTGAATACCTCTGAGAACAAGCACTACAAAAAAAAAAAATTAAAAAAAAGTATTTGGAAAATAAACCATTTGTTTTTCCTGGTTCATTTCAAATGGGGGGGAGGAGTTGTGAAGATGAAAAAGAATTAACGATCCTGATGCAAATAAGAATTACAAATGACAAGAAAACAGTTGGCAAACTAGTAAAAGGGTCTCCTCTGAACAGGATACAATTTCCAGACTTCAGGATAACAGCACCAGAGGCAACGAATTTGAATGATTTCCCAAGAAAATACTGCATAGGGCTCAATAATATAAAAACATATATAAAGGAAACCAGTGCAATTGGAAGTGCAATCAACCAGGAAAAGCATATTTAAAAGCATATAACTGTATGATTCTGTGATTTAACAAATAACCTGTTTCCAAGATGCCTTTTCCTTGTGCTTTATCTGTGGCTTAAAAAAATCATAACAATCTTCATACATTTTTATGAAAAAATGTCATGATCAAAGTAGATAGAAGGAATGCAAAAAATGTATGTTTTCAATTCTGATATAGCCAGAAGAAAAATCAAAACAAAAAAGAATTGAACCCCCCAAATAAGGTTCTCTATTAGCTAAAGTTCTGAAGTTTGGTTTTATTTTTGAGATTTTTCTTTTGTTTTTCTCTGATCTCTCAGGTGACCAACTACTATAAAGAAGCATTACACATTCAGACTCGTCACTTAACAAAAAGCATTATCAAACAACACTGCCTACAATACCCACTGCAATTAAACATTTTCTTTGTTCCATATTTATTCAGTGTGGTTTATCTGAAGCAAATTTATGAAATTCTTTTACACATTAGCTTCTCAGCTGAAGTTTTAAGTGTAGTCAATAGAATTTTTCTGTTTACCAGAGGAGCCCAGTATGTATACAGGTAGCCTATTTTCAATGCTGGTACAAACTGTGAGCAGGACACGACGAGAAAATAGAGATTCAGGAAAAACTTGAACTGTTCATATAAAACCTAAAACGGAAAAAAACAAAAAAAAACACACCATAAAACAAAGAAATACCATAATTTTTATATGCGTATAAATACTATACATAATATATATAGAATTACTTTACCATGACAGTAGATACTGTCATACTAACAAACAGTACTGTAACAATGTATATAGTATTTAGGAAATTATATAGCATGTTACATTATAATACTATTATTATTATATAGCTATTTTTGTTGAGAATTTTTTTTTTTTTCCTCAATGACTTCAATCTGACAAAGCAATTATCTGGATTTTTTTATATTTTGAAAACTGAACTACATGAGCTTACCAATCTTTGGAAATATTTAACATGTATCAAGATCACAGCACAAAAATTTACTGTGGAATTTAAAATAAAACAAAAGCATCTTGCAATAATTCATATCCACTCTGCTTATGAAGACAAACAAGATAAGTTTCTGAATATTTTTCCCCTATAGTGCCAATACAAAAGCAGATGTTTGCGAGTATCTCAACTTTCAATCTTTACATTGTTTTAACTTTTAACTGCTAAGCCTTTTCTTCCTAAAAAATACATTTTTTTTTTTGTTAAATATCGACACTTAAATTCTGCATTACCTGCCTCAACATTTTTTTTTTCCCCTCCACTTAAAATGTTTACATCTCCGCTTTAGAATAATCATTAGCATCAAATGGAACTGTTTACAGAGGTATTATTTTAGTCTGTCGTTTTAACTTTGACAGAGTAACAAAACTGAGTGGGATATGTCACTTTGCTCTGCATCAGTGTGAGAATAACCTAAAACTTCAACACAACCTGCAGTACACACAGGAAAGAGTATATACATCAACTTGTTACTTTTGTTCACTGCATTCCCTCAGAACACTGAAGCTTCTCTTCTCGATACTGAAAGCCCATAAGTCATATTCCCTCTTTCTGAAGTTCCTCACTTTTCAAAGATGCCAAGGTTACTACCAGCTGAGACTCATTTGTTCAAAAATACAACTTCCCACTATTCTTAGAAACAGCAGAACTACTCAGTTTTCAAGAATAAATTAGTAAGACAAAATGAACACTACAGAAAAGAAGATCCAGGCAATGAGGATCACTCCCTGGAATGAAGAACAATACCGCTCTTTTTCCAAAAGTTATCAAATGGAAATCTCAGAACAAGACAATACATTCCAGCTTTCATAGCAAGACAAGTTTTTTGCAAAAGCAGAGTATAACGTTTTAGAAGGCTTAAACTATGCAAAATTAATAATATATAACATAGACTTTCAAATTCATCTGCAAGAAAAGATGAGCACTGAATTTCTCAAAAGGTTACTTTGCATTCAGTGTAGATACAGAAGATACATCTTTATAAAAGGTTCAGTCTAAACTGCAAAATAACTGTTCAACTTCTAAGCAATAACAAAGTATCTTCATCATTCAGAGTTATTCCACATTCGAAAGGAATGACAGATACAGACACCCCTTTGCTGTCTAAAAGCAATGTTTATGCAAGCATATATATCTCAGTATTGCTTTCATGTAATTACAATACTAAGAACATCCTTCATTTTAAAGGATTTTGTGTTTTTAAAGACTCCATAGTCTTTTAGCAGGTGAGGTATAACATGATAACTAACAAAACAATCAGAAAAGGCTACTGAACTGGAAATGCTATTGTAAAAACGCACCGTGAGCTGGGATTGTTCAGTCTGGAGAAAAGGAGGCTGAGGGGAGACCTTATTGCTCTCTACTGTAAGTACCTGAAGGGAAGTTGTAGTGAGGTGGGGGTCGGCCTCTTCTCTTGTGTAACTAGTGACAGGACTAGAGGGAATGGCCTCAAGTTGCACCACTGGACATTCAGGTTGGATGTCAGGAATACTTTTCCAAAAAAGCAGTCAGGCACTGGAACGGGCTACCCAGGGAGGTAGTGGAGTAATCAAGCCTGGAGGTGTTCACGGAATGCCACAAAGATGGTGAAGTGCCTGAAGGATCTCCCCTGAAGAAAGGCTAGGTGAACTGGGGCTCTTTAGCCTTGAGAAAGGAAGACTGAGAGGGGACCTGATCCAGGGTTATAAATATCTGAGGTGTGGGGGACAAAGTGGCAAGGCCAGACTCTTTTCAGAAGTGTGTGGAGACAGGACAAGGAGGAACAGACAGAAACTGCAGCACAGGAGGTTCCGCACGAATGTGCGCAAGAACTTCTTTACAGTGAGAGTGATGGAGCACTGGCACAGGCTGCCCAGGGGGGTTGTGGAATCTCCTTCTCTGGAGATATTCAAGACCTGCCTGGACGCCTACCTGTGCGACCTGGTGTAGGGAACCTGCTTTGGCAGGGGGTTGGACTCGATCTCCTGAAGTCCCTTCCAACCCCTATGATTCTATGTTGTACTGAGGAACGTAGTTTAGTTGGTGGTAGGTGGACGGTTGGACTGTATGATCTTGTAGGTCTTCTCCAACCTTGGTTATTCTATGATTTCTATGAAAACTGAGACTGCACCACCTGAATCATTGAGTAATTTATTGTTTCAAAGTTAAGTCATTAAAAATAGCTAAAATGTCACATTTAATGAGTGTACAATAAATGACTTCTGCATGAAAATGAAAGTTCAAAATTCACCTATACACATTGTTCTCATTATCTGATATTATCAGTTAATTATGTAAAAAACTAAGCCCTACAGGAAAAAAACACCCCCAAGAAAGTTAATTTTAAGGTGCCTGTCTTGCAAACACAAAGTACCAGCACCTTAAACGTCAGTAGCTTGCAAGAGTGATTGCTACTGTTCAGTGAAAAGACTGCAGAAGATCTTCTCAAGATTAGAAGCAATAAAATTGCAAAGCCAAAAAGTCAAATTTGAATTTGTAAGGAATATTGGAGCATTCTTCCAAAATGCACGAACTTCTATCTTATAACAACTGTGACGTAGCTCATATATTCATTTCTTGCCTTACTCTTTGCTGTTTATAAAGACCTGGTATATTCGATCAAAGAAAAAGTCCACTGAATACTCTGGGAGCTTTGGACCTCCAAGCACATTTATCCTGCAGACTGAGTTGAGATGGGCAGATAGAGGTTGAAAAGCACTTTCCTACAAATTCTTCGAATTTTGTAGATCACTAACAGATCTCTCAGTACAAACTCAAACATTTCAGTCCGGTTAAGGAAACTCAAAAATCTCCAGTTACATAAAACTCATTACAAAAGAAATATGAACTTCAAAGCAGTAGTCTAAGAGGAATGATTAACTACGAACCACTAAAGGTATTACGAGAATTAATATAGAATTCCTAAACGAGTGTCAAGACTCCAAAAACTGCACATACAGTTAGAAGCAGGCTGTTTTGTTTTTCTTTTTTTTTTTTTTTCTTATTTTTCAATATATAAATCCAAGGAAATTAGACCTAAATTTGAAAACTTTAGAGCTCTTTTAGCCAGTAACATTCTGTTAATCTCAACATTATCTTAAGTGTGTACTTTTATATAAAAATCACTGAAAACTAGCTATTGTCAGCTGCACTTCCAAAAAAAACAGAATTCTAAGCCTAAGACCAATTTCACATGATGAAGACTTCAACCAGGGTAACTCATTCAGGTCAACGTTTAGTTATATCAGTGGACTTGGAAGCAGTACAACTGTGCTGTCTACAAATTACCTGTGGCGGAACAGCACAAAAACAGTTGGATACAGAGCACCTCCAATCAATGAAGAGTGCTGATTTATGTCTAAAACTAGAATTCAGAAGTTTTTTATTTATTTCTGCTACTGAACTTTATACTTAGGGATTCCATTTCATTACTACTGAATTTCACATAATACAAAATATATCTGATTTTGTTTATACAGTTAGATTATCAAAACAGGTTACAAAAAAAATCCCTCCCCACAGAGAATTGCAAGATACAGCTGATCCTTACAGGAAACATGAGTCTAGTTTAGGATTCATAATATACACTGAAGATTTCTAGTCACAATAATCAATGGCTTATTATATGCTTAATGAATTTTGTGACCTTTAGGAAAGCATACGCACCTTAACCAATTTCACTGAATTTAATAATGTAAACTTAGAAAGAAAACATTTACTTGGTTCAATAGAGATGAGAATATTTAATCTGCTTGCAATAAGTGACATTTTATTTATTTGACAGGAGATCAGTCTTAATTACAAATCCATTTGTCTCCTTTTTTTTTTCAATAAAGAAATGTATTAGAAAGCATCTACCAGTCACTGGACCAAAGGAATACAATCAATACTCTTATAAATCTGCATGATCACTTAAAAAATTTAAGACAAAGAATGTTGGTAAAAAATCGATGTATTCTACATTTGAATACAACAGGTCACAGAACACTTCAAAACTATTAGCAAAACATGGAATGTGACCACCTAAGTAACATTTTATGTGATGACGCCTCAACTGTATTCTTTCCTATTGCTGTATTTCATTAGAGTGCCTCATTTTTGGAGAGTATGAACCTGACATTTCACCTTATGTAAGCTGCAAACACTGGAAACAAAAATGTTGGAGCTATTAAGACACCATATAGCTTCTTCAAAAAAAAAAAAAATCCAAAAAACAACAAATCCACATTCACTCCACAATGGAAGTACAGTCTGAAGAAGCAATCAAACAATCAAAGCCAAGAAGACTTCACTACTCATAAAACACTAATAAGAAATATAACTCTGAAAAGTACTAGTCTACTGAACTAGGCTTACTTATTTTATAAATTGAAGAGATTTTTCCTTATGAAGTTTTCTGCAGTTCAGAGTGCATAATTTATTGTGCTTTCAATGGTAGAAAATACAGAAAAGTGCCTGTATGAATACACTGATTTTCAACTGGTTGTACTTCAAGTTAGTGCTTTCCAGTATTTTCATAATTGATTGTTTAGGAGTGACTCAGTTTCAAGAAGAGGATTTTTAATTTATAATCATTTACAGAAAAGTGCATGGAAATGCATCTCAAATTAGTAATGCTTCACTGAATCCTAACCACTCAACTCATGCACACATTTCTCATGTAAATATGCCTTTGAAAATATAACAGTTAAGAAAAATTAGCCTTGCTTTCACTCACAATTGTGCTTAAAGATGCAGATAAATGTAGAAAAAACTGAAGAACGTGGGCACATAAAATTATCTTTTTACCGAATAGACAAAAATACTACATAACATACAGTCAATCAGAAAATCAGTAGCCTTACCCCAGGTATAAAGGTAAAGATGTTGTATTTTTGATTTTTTATGGCATTTTTAGGGTATTTCTCTTCACACTTTTCAGGGCATCCAAGCCACACTGTACGAGCCTTCAGCTCTTTCTTTCTTCGGCAAATGTTTATGAGCCAATCAGAACAACTGAAAAGAAAAACAAGTTTTGACTTCAAAATTATAAAATAGCTGTATGAGATCACTGTTCTCCAAATATGGAATTCTAAAGGCAAATATTTAAGAAAAACAGGCATTTTTTTCTCCATATCTACACTGACAAACATTGTATTTACTTCCGGTATTTAATTACATGGAACTCTTAAACTCCAACATCAACAAATATATGCTTCTAAATAAGTGCATTTGTACATATATACACACATTCTATATAAATATCTCTAAAACACGAAATATATATGTGACTATAAGTATATAATAAATACTTGAGCAACCTAGTGGAAGATGCCCCTGCTGGGTGCAAGGCGGAGGGGAAAGACAAAGGACACTAGGTAGTCTTTAAGGCCCCTTCCTACTCAAACCATTTCACAATTGAAAGAAATATGTATAAATAAAATACATATAAATACATTTTTAAATATATATTGAAAAATTTGCACATTCTTTACAGGAAAGTTGAATAGCACTTTGTCAAGTTAAACACACCTTTCCCTAATAAAAATTAAAAAAAGCTTTTCCCTACATCCATGAAGAATAAATAATGATGGGCCTCAACTGTGGCAAATAAACGAATGCTGGGGGGAAGCAGAGGCAGGGGACAGATAGAGTAGGAATTCTTTTAATGACAAGGGTGAAACAAAATGCTGAAGGAAGCTGGAATTGCAACTCAAGTTGTCAGACTATACTGGAGCAGAAATATATGGTAGGTGCAATTTATACTACGCAGGTAAGGAATTAACCAGACAGTCATTTAAGGTCCCTCCATTTTCCACAACTTCAGGGATACAGAACACATGTTGCAAAAAGACTGATAGATTACATCACTACATGCCACATAACATCACATCCTACAGAAAATGCTTGTAACCTATAATATCACAGGTCAATTTACAAAGTAATTTTGCCAAAGAAGAGATGTAATTCAAAGTTCTACAATTTTCCTACAGAAATCTAGGCTACGCAAAAGTAAAATACTCCAAAGCAACATTCACTATGTTTTTGAAACGCCACTACACAGTTGTCACAAATTGATATATAAGAACATCAGTTCTTAACTCTAGATTCTTAGGATTTCCTTCTTAAAGCTTTCACTTTTGTCACAGACAACAACTTTATTTGATTCGATGCATTTTAAGTTTGTTAAAAATATATACCCATTCAGAACTTTTTCGCCATCAACTCGAAATAGAGACAGTCTCTTCTTTGAAAACTTTAACAGCATTAGTTGAACATTCAAAACATGGTCATGATTTTCAATAACATACAAAAAAACAAGTATATCTTGATTGTTGCAAATGGCTTTACACCAGTGTGAGCAGTGTTGCTTTCTACACATCACAGTTCAACAGAGTTTGATGTCTGTGAACCAATCCTGCTGAAATGGCTAGTAACATCTTCTTTCCAGAATGAAGTTAAGCAATCTTGACCCTTCCCTTGAACTGACACAAGTCTTCACACAACTGTGTGGGTAAGCTCAGACCAGCAAACTGATGCAGCTGTAAACTAAAACTGAATAAAAATTGAACCTGTTTTCAGTCAGATTCATTCCTCATTAGAATTGTGAGCATAGTTGCAAGGACTTAGGCTACATTAACACTTGTAACATAAACAACTGAACACTATGCCACCTCCGATCTGAACTTGGTAAAACCACTCCAAAATTAAAGTATTAAACACATTGGTTTTCAGGGCAGCGGATGGAGAACAATAAAAACAGAGGAAGTTTATCACCAACTAAAGAGTTGATACACACTTGCAGCAGAAGGAAGGTAATTTTCTCAGGGAAAGCAACAAAAGCATTATACCATCTGCCCACAGACCCGTAGACAATTCTACTAACAGCTTTTGAACTCTTGTATTTTTTAAATGTTTTTGAATTTGAACTGTAAAAAGACTGAACATTAAATACAATATCTTTTGTAGAATTTCCATAGACATTAAGCAGGAGATGACAAAAAAAGTACAGACAAAAATATGATATCTGACTGGGAAACAACTATGACTCTTTTCAGAGAAAGAACTGAAAGCTAACAACATCAAAGTTCTTACACAAGAAAATATCAGATGAATTTGGTTCATGCCCAAATCAATGAGTTTTACTAACTTAAAAATTAAAATTTTTTAGTATTTCGAATTTACAGCCTTATCAGTAATCACTGTTATATCACAGGACTGAGAGAGAGAGAGAAGTTGGCCTCAAATCCAAACCAATTTACATTAATCCAAATTTTTAGGAACAATAAAGTCTACTTGGTATTTCTGAAACTCAAATTATGTATCAAAATCCAGCACATACTTAATCTGTTCTCTGACTAATAATCTACAATACAGAAATAATTCTCGTGCAAGAATATTAACCCTTTTGTGGTATTTGTTTCACAGAAATTTAGGTGGAAGAAAAACATGAATTGGAATAACGTTCTCTGAACTTCAAAAACCATAAAAACAATGCAAGGCATATCATGACCAAGACACTTCAGATTTTCCTGAAATCTTTAATGTAAAGATCTTACACTACAGACTCTGTGATTTTAAAAAAATATATATCACATCTTCATTGAATTAGACATTTATTTCAAATGCTTTTCAACAAAGGCAATGAAAGCTTTTTCTTTAAAAAAACGTTAGCTGTAAGATGTGTTGCTTCCATCAATATAATGATGTATTTATGAACAAATATACTAATAAATCTAATAAATAAAAACTTTAAAGTATTATATGGCTTTAAATTAAAAAATCACAACAACCTGCTTACTTTCTTTTTTAATCTGAAGGAATTACCATAGTCGTCTTATACATAATTGATTCTATACTCAAAAACATGCATCAATTGTTAAAGAACCCTTAACTTTTCGTAAATACAGAGCATCTCACCAAGTCAAAAGCTAAAGAAAGTCTCAACTGACTCTGCAGCTCTAATAATAAGGACTTCTTTTTCCCCTTTTTAATTACTTTTATCCTACAAGCTTAACTGCCAGCATCTTTCACAAAACAGCATTTTCATCATAATGGAAAGATAATATAAAAGCTCTATATTGTCTGCAAGGGTCAGCTTTTCCTTATTAGGTTTTAAGTAGCAGAAACTAGTTCTGCAAAGAAAACATACTGTAATTATTGTACTCAACAGGTAGCTTCAGTAATCAGGCCAAAAGCAACACAGTGGTCATGTCATTCTTTAAAGATCAGCATTTTCCCATGCTTCTGCATAACAAATGCGTCGCAGATTAATTGAAAGCGTACAGGCCATCTCAGAGCCCAAATTAATCCGAGCATTTGATATCCCCTTCACTTCATATGGAAATGCCATTCAATGGCACCATTTTCATAGGGACAAAGTGTTTTTTGATAACAAGTGGAATGTAAATCTCATGAGAAAGAAATCAATCCAGCCCAAAGAACTCCAGAGTATTGATCTACGTGCATTATAATTTCACAAGCTTGAAGAGAATTCGTAAGTTAAAGGGGAAATGATTACAGCCACAGAACCACTGCTATATATCACAAAGTTTTCTTTTACCTATGCTATGAAAGCAAGAAATACTCAGTTTCTGAAGTTATATCTGCTAAATTAAGTCTTATGTTTGTTCAAAATCGACAACATTTATTTATATTTTGTGAGGTCTTGTGGTTTTTATCCCTCCTTCTTAGACGTAAAAACTTAGAAAGTCACAGATTTGCAAGTAAAGTTCACAGTATTCAGTTCTGGCCAACAATAGCCCATTGTCTACACAGAAGTTAAAAGCTGAATAAAGGATTTATACAAAATCAATTTTAATGAACACTGAACTTTGACAAACCCTCCATATTTGCTCCTGCAAAGAAGGTGAAACTTTTTCAATTAAACTATCACCATCAGATGATTCATTAATAAATAACAAAATCTACACAATATAAAATAGTAAGGCCGCAAAGTAAGATTTCCACTCATAAAAATGAATTTAATCCCAATAATGCAAGACAAAAAAAAAAAATTAGTGGGTTTGGGGGTTTGTCTGTAACAAGTGATTTTGGATTCAAAAGAGATTCTTACTGAGAATCCAAAAGAAAGAAGGGGCCATTAGAGCATGGCTCCAGACAAATGCGTAGTCTTTTGTCTTCATCTTCCTAGCACTTGAAAAAACTTCCTAGTTTTGAAAAAATTTACTATATAATTTAAAGCACAAACAAAAGTTCTGAATGCTGACACTAATATTCAAGCTTCATCTAATCTCAGGTATGAGATATTAGTTTCCACAGTTATAGGGTTAAGTTTTAAATTCTTCTGAACTGGTTTCAGACTACTGTGCTGAATCAATTTGATATTTCATCAGATATTATACTTAGAATACAGCTTGCCTTATGCAAGCAAGCACATTTCATTTCCTTGCAGTAGACCTATCACAATCCTGCCAGCTCTGACTGTGAGGACATCTACACCCACTTCTATATTATTACACATTGCTTTTATGACACACTATAACTACATACACAGCAACACCATCAGTAGTCTCTGTGTCTTCTATACAACCCTTTTGAGCAGTCCTAGGAAACGTAATGATCAACAGACAGGCAAGTCAAAATCTCTAGTATTCAGTGGGTCCAAATAAAGATACATAAAGCTTAATAAGAGTGACGGCTAACACTGAATGCACCAATGACAAAACCCTAAGATGCTTTCAGCCCAGAAGAAATCTCCGTAAGACCACAAAGGGTATCAACACATACAGAAGTGCTCTCCTAAGATGAGGTTTTTATACAGCCCGATTGGACCAGTAGATAAGATTTCAGTAAGATATCATGGGAACCTCCTCCCAGCAAATTTTCTCAAGTAAACAGATCTCTGCACTCTATCTAGTGGGAGTACCCTTTGCCTGCTAAATTTCCTACTGAAAGTCCAGGCTACCATTTCGCTGTTTTTCAACAATTTTTATTTTTAAAGAAAAATAAATACATCTCCCATCACAATCAGTTACAGAAAACTACAGCATGATTTAAACGCCTCTTTGTATAATTCAAGACTAAACGGACTCCATTATGTATTAAAACTCAGTTGAGTTAATCAGCAAAGCAGAAGTCAAACTCCTTTAGGGCCTCTTGCTTAGGAGAGAATTTTTTTACATTGTCAACGGTTTACGGGCAGGTTCGGCCCAGTTCTGTGACGATTGGTGCAGGGGACCCACGGACCCACACCCCAGGAAAGGGGAAGGGGGAAAAGGGAGATGGGCCTAGAAACAAAACAGCGGCAATGATCTGAGGAGGAAAGCTAATTTACTAAATAGATATCCGAAAGCAAAATAACACAGTATAATACAATATAATTGGAATTAAAGCTAATAAATCAAATAAAATGAGCAAGAGAGAGTGTCCGATAAACCGAAGGCCTTACGCTAATGCTGAAGGCGAGACGGCAGCGAGCACCCACTGCTGAGTCGATCTCAAAGTAAAAAGAGGGTCCCGTGACCGCAGACAGTTTTTATCTTTCCCTCTAAGCATAAACACGTAAAAACGCAAAGCATCGTAAAGTCCTCTGGGGAATGTAGTTCCTCTTCTGAGACAGGTACACCTGGAACTGTTGATGATCCATGAAGCTGGAGCATTAACTCTTTAACTCTAAATGCACTACATGATGTTATGATGTGGAATACCAGTACCAAAAATCATAAAACCATGACATACATACTTAACTACATTAGCAATAAGATACGTATAAAATGTAGAATCATTGATGTTGGAAAAGACCTCTAAGATCATCAAGTCCAACCACTAACTCACAATCATCATGTCCACAAAACTATGCTCATAAGTATTACATCTACGTGTTCCTTTAACACCTCTAGGGACAGTAACTCTGAGGATTCTGTTCTAATGCTTGCCCTCTCTTTCAGGGTTTTTTCAACCCAAGCTTCCCATGGTGCAATTTGAAGCCACTGTACTTGAGCCACAGGGGAGAGAACAGCAGAACACAGCCAGCAGCAATACTCCTTCTGCAAGAGTTGGGGGAAAGGGTTAGGGTGAAATACTCTACCACTCACTAACAAGACAGGCACTTTCCTTGGGCCTCTCAGCTAACAGCCAGCCCCACACCAAAAACACCATCCCAACAGGTGGAGCTCTACAACCATCCCAGCACCTAACCCAAGTCTTAAAATGTCTAAGAGCATCTCTCACTCAACAGAAGACAAGCTGTAGGGAGTTTATAAGACAGAAAGACACACGAAATACCCCAGGTAGTGTAAAGCAAATTGAAACCCAGACTGAACGCCTGTGAAGAACGCACTTTTCAAAGCTCTTCACACAAAGCACAGAAATTTTCAGTACTCTGAAACTACATACGCACCTCATCCACAACCCACTGAGAACACAGAGAAGTGACTGAGTGTAGCAAATAATTTATCCATGATGCACTGTTCCTGCTTTTTTCCTTCTCAAAAAGTCAAAATAAATGTCTCTTTTTTTTATCTCTGCTTAAAGATCAGACGTAACTATGAAGTTTAAAAATTGGAAATTTTACAATTCTCAGCATCAATAAGACTTCATGAGTTACAACAAACTCATCTTGCAGTTGCCTGCCTTTCTTCACACGCTGTGAATGCTTCATTATCTCTGCCAGGGCAGCTACACGGTGTCCTCTTCACTGTTTTATCTATTTTCATGAAGCTTACAAGGACACAACTGAAACCTCCTCCATCCTTCAGTCCAGTTTTCCTCAAATCATCAGAAAAAGATTCAACAGAAGCATGAACACTGAGAATGAGCACCACTGAATGCCTCATGTCTTTAGAAAAACAAAGGCTAAAATGGCAATTACGACTGGAATAACCATACTCAGAACAGTTAATCTAAAAACAGACTGAAGTCCTATAAATCATAGGACACACAAGCACTGTTCATTCAGAAATCAAAGTTACACACAAATTGCCCATCATAGTAACTAATACCCAAAGATCTCAACTTCTGTAAGAAAGTTACTTACATTTTAACATATGTACCCAAGAAATCAGTCTCCTAAAGCGCTTACTAATATTAAAAAAACCACTACTTCCAAAAAATAATCTATTACATTAACTCTCATTCTGCCAACTCTGCTTCTGTAATTCCTTCCTGCTACTTTTTAACGTGTTCCCTATAATAAAGTTAACACATGCCTTTCTGATAGGAAAAGAAAATTACAGTAAGAATAAACAAACATTATATTTTTCTATAAACAATAAAGCTATATAAAAAATTATAAAATAACTAAAACCGCACAAAAACACTTTTCAGTTGGTTAGGTAGAAAAACACTGTGAGGCCTCCTGGAATTTATTAAGTGCCAAAAAACTACCTATGAAGATGTCTATATAAATAAATTCTAAAATTACCTGCTAAAAGAAAATGTCATCATTTAAGTTCACTGAAAATACGTAATCATTTCAATGTTTTTAAAATAATAATTTTCAAATTTTATTGTTAAAGATAAAACACTGTTTTTAGCACCCTGATTGGAAACTTTCCAGCAATTCATTAGGAAGTACTATAGGGTAACTCTGTACATTGGACTTTATTACAAAGTTTATAAATAAATCTCAACAGCCAACTCCAGCTATAATTCACTACAAGGACAACAGTTACTTGCATTCCTTAAACTTTAAAGCTGAAATTTTAACTAATCATTAGCTAATGAATTTACTTTTTCCTTTCAGCAATATCCATAAAATCTAAATTCTTTTTCCAGCTTAACAAATTCACATCTTCAGAAAAAAAAGAAAATTTTAACATCTTGTACTTCATGTGGTTTTGAATAGAACTGACAACTATGCTTGTATGTATTGAACCTGAGACTAGTACAAGTTCAATATCTGATCTCTCTTAAAAGCCTCTTTTCAGTTTGTTTCAGTTTAAAATCAGCAAAGCACAAAGGAGAAATGAATAGCAGCAGCCCATGGAACTTTTATTAACTGTTAATAAATACCTTAATAAAGAAAATGCAGGAAAAATAGTTAAAAGGTGCATGACAAGCAAATTACAATGCTTTCTGTGATATGTGTAGAGTACAGGGACACAGTATTTACTTAAATCAATAAATAGTTAAATAAAAGCTTACAGTATGAAACAAACCTAGTGCAAAGGAACTTCCAGCCACCACAAATAAACCATTCCAAGCCTCTCTTCCTCTGTGAGATTCTGGCTCTCGGTAGGGTGTGGTAATCACTCTCATCATTTTCAAAGCCTTCTTCTGACATCATCAGAGGCATTTCATCCAAATGAGAGGACTCATCTTCCACTTGGTACCTGTAGAAATGAAATAAAAACAATAAATAAATAACCAACAAAACATTTTTTTTTATTATCAGGAATCTCAAAGTACAAAAAGGTAATTGTTGTTACATGGAATTATATTTTCAACCCAAACATCTCATGTATTTGTCCTGACACCAGCATTTGCATTATAAATAGTAACATAGCAGGTAGGTCTGCAATCATCCAATCACTTTGATATCAATTTTTGTTTGCCGTAGAATTCGTATGTACAGAACTGCAGCTTCATACTTTTCAAAGGATTCTTTTTGAGATTTTGTTAAAAAAGAATTTACATGGCAAGGTTCATACAGATGCAAATGATGTGAGCTTTCACAGAAGCATAAACTTCACATTTCCATTGAGCTTTTTCCAACTTCCTGTCCTGATATACCTATGTCTGTTTCTGTTTATGCAGACCTCCAAGTCTGAATCTGTACACTACTCATCAGTATTATATCAGCCTTACTTAATAAAACATCAGGTGTTTCTGTAATTCTTGAGAGAAATACTCAGCAAATAAAAACTGATTTGCTTGCGGACCAATGAAAACAGCACTAAGCTAACAATGGTCCTTTCCTCTTCAGAAACTATCTTCCCATTCAATTTTGCACCTGTGGAATGCCTAATACACCAAGATAAAACACCTGAATGTTTGATAAGGAAATTCTCTGAAGTGTATGTAAAGTGAGTAAATTTCTCAGTTTCTGCTGTCTCAAAGGTATAAAAATATGAAAGAACTACACTGCTACTCAGGCTCCCTATTATAGGCTATTCAAAGGACTAATGAGGATATTAACTGGAAGAAAATCATGCAAAGAATCTACTTCCATGCAGTAACAAAATAACTGATGGATGTTCATAAAATGATACAGAAATCAACCGTTAAAACAATCAGAAAGGCTGACTGCAAGAATGCTTAAAAATCATTAAAATATCAAATCCAACCAACAGGCAAAAAATTATGTATGTAAAAATATTACTTAGCAGTACTGAGAATGGTAGTTAAGCAGCCATTAAATACAAGCAGGTGATGACAACATATCCAACTAGAATAGAAAGGTATTCTGCACATGTATTTTATTTTTTCAGTTTTGAAACTAAAGTATCATTTATTTTTTGTGTAATCTGCAATTTATCTCTTGGATTTATTCTTGCACTGGGAATAGTAAAACAACTTGGTTTTTTTGTTGTTTTTTTAAAAAATTTCTGAGCTCTAGAAAAGAATAACGGCCAAGTCACAAAAAAAGCATTTAAAGCATTTGACATATGCAAAGCTTAAAAATTATTATTTTCAATGGCAGTTGTACTGTTATCCTTTAGAATAATGCATCCTAGGACTGATCATTTTGCTCTCAGCAACCCCAAAAAATTTTTTTATATATTTTTTTACGAAAGCAGTAATTAAAAAAATCCACTTATTGATGCATTTGAACATACAAGAACCACTGCATAAATTCTAAAACATCTGAGTATGCATCAAGGCCATAACCACATCCATAAACTGAAGGGAAGTTCCCAAGCACTACAAGCACCAAGGCAGCCTACAGCTGTGCCCTTAGAACATTTGATCTCTAAAAAGCAGAAACCTGCTTGCAAGCTGTCCAGCAGGAACTAAAGCCAACCGCTAAGCTCTGCCTGGGCACTGCCCAGGAGGAGCAAGTGTTGGAACAGCCCAAGTTCACACCAGGGCATACACCAACACTATGAAAGTACTGAATTCCAGTGCCTGGGAACATTTGTAGTGTACATTAATTTATATAGTTATGGAGAATATTAAAAATAAAAAGCTCTCTCAATGCAGGAATGCACACCATTTCTTCATCTCATAAGCGAGCTGGAATGTTCAGGGCACACCTGGGTAAAAAGAACTCTGTTTCACAATAAATAAGTAAACTCCCAGAAGTACAGTTTTCAACGCGGACAGAGAAAATACATGAACTGAGCATGACCAAACTGATGTTTCAACAGAATGTTATTGAGAACTCAAGAAATGCACAATAAACCAACAATCTCAAAAAGTAAAAAAGTTTAATTTTGTGAAACCTCAGAGAGCAACAAAAATGTTGTGCATTAACACGTGTTTTTAGCAAAAATAATGTCAAATCTTGTTTCAATAGTATCAGTAATATGAAAGAAACAAGGAAGGCCACAGAACAATACTCTAAGCAGCATTCAAGTTATATCTGTCCAAAACTTGAATAAACCCAAGATTTTATACGAACACCAGGCATGAGAAAGCACCATCACTGGATTTGCTTTTCCCCAATCTACTGTATATTTAATACAAGAAATTAGAAAAAAATTACTTTTCCTCTAGATTTTCAGCAATGTACATATGCATACTTCGTAAAATGAGAGGATAGAGGTGAGTTCTATTACTCATTTTCTACTGAAAACAATACATTGCCTATCTTAAACAGGCTTTATAGACTTCTGGTTTTTTTTTTTCCAAAAAAAATGTCTTTTTCAAAAGATGAAAGAGTGCAACAAAATAACAAGAACACAAAAGTTTGAAGGAAAAAAAAACATGGAAAATACTGTCAAAACTATTACTAACAGTAACCCCTTCAAAACTAAGCAAATAAAGGTTAAAATACAGCAAAACTTCACAATGTTGCTTGCAAAAGGATGCATCTGGTATTTTTCTTAATATGGCCACGTGGCAACACTTCTCCCATTCTTGCTATTGTAAACAGTCATTAAGAAAAAAAGAACCAAATACAAGTATCAGTTTTTAGAAGTCACAAGGTATATTACACAAAATTGTATGGATTACTCTAAAACTAATTTTAAATACTCAAATTTACACACCTGACTAAAAATTACTGCTTACAAAACATTATTACTTTGCTGAACTTCAGTAAGAAAAGCCTGTGTTTAAACAGGCTCACATTCAATGCTTTTATATTCTCCCCTGGTTAAGTTTGCTAATCATCTAACTGCAGTTACTTGCTTCCCAATACAAAGCCTTCCATTGCATTGTATTTGGCTTTTAGACGTGAGAACAATTAATGGTGTAACACCTCCCAATGAAATCACAACCTGCCAGGTATACTGGAGCATGCAGCAACAGACCCCTCTGACTCACAAAACTTGAATAAGTGTCTGACTAAAAAAATAACATATACCAAACTAACACAGCAAACACAGCTAAAGTCTCTTTTGACAGAGTACGCTAATCCAAGACAACTAAGAGAAACAGACCCGGCTGAGAAATACATTCACAGATCTGCTTAATACTTAATGCTACTCCTGCAAATGCAGTGGTATTTGTAGAACACACCAGTGTTCTAACTGTAACTGAGTTTGTTTTTATTTTTTGCCATTATAAACAATTATTTTTTTCTCAATCAGTATCCAGTTTGCACTTCTAAATATGGAGCCTCATGAAGTAGTGAAGATAATGAGCATAAGCATCCAACTTCAAAATGCAGCCTTTGAACTGGCAAGAAATTTATTCTGTCTCAAAAGTAATTTTGCTATTGTGCTAGAAAATTGTGCTTCAGTATTTATAAACAATACGACAATGAATAATGCATTTTTCCTAACTAGGATGAGGACAAAAATCTTTATCGCTTTGTTACCTAGTATTTCTCCACACTTAATTGCCTGAAGTGTAAATTTGCCTTGAATGACAAATCAATTAAGCGTAATCCCAGAAACTTTTATTAAAATAACTAAACACTGAAAGTGACATGAATAAAGAACCCAGAGCAAAGACATCTAAACACTCAGCATGGCTGCTACTAAATCAGGTATGAAAATAACTGTCTTGACAAAAACATGGCTTCCTATGTAAAAAGGAACATTACCACTGAACAACTTTTAACAAAACCTAGCTATTTTTAGGAATAACATTTAACAGACTTAAGTGAAAGGAAATCACATGCAACAAGCACTTTTAAACAGACTTTTGTATGAACATCTGCTATGGAAACAACATCCTAAGTCATCATTTTGCTTTGATGGCTATTTGCCAGTTTTGCTCTGCTTCTGCTCCTAGCCAGAGTCAGACGCATAACCTGTCCCAGCTCTATTCTGCTCTAGCTCTGTTTATTCCTCCATGGTTTAACCTACATGAACACCTCTCAAGTCTGAGCATAAGGGTAACCAAACTGAGAAGGTACAGTAAGAGAAATAATGGAGAAATGAGCAGACTCAATGAGATGAAGAGTAAGAATCGTTTAGAGGACAAACCAACGAAGCAGCACTGTATGCTATATTTTGCACTGATAGAGCTTTCAGATCTTCTTTCATGACACAAAATACTTAAACATTCCATGGTAGCAAGAAAGACTTTATTAAATATACACTTATCTATAGCCACACTTACAATCGTACATTTTTATATAGCTGCTCCACAAAGCTCCTGTTAAATAGTTAATAGTTAAAACATCAAAATACCCTTCTGGACAGCTTTCAAGGAAGCTGAAGACTATATACCAAATACTTGTATTAAATTTCAGTATATAACTTTGCTCAAGTCCTTGCATAATAGAACCTTTAAAAACCTATTACAACATTTACATTATAGTACACATTTGTCAAACGAACAACAAAATAGAAAGAACTACTTCTACAGTATATAAGCAAGTTTATTACTGAGTTTATCAACTGAAATGACTAACAGTTACTGTAATAAGCCAAATTAAGGTGCCCCCAGCCTTTCACAAGCAATGTAGTTTCTGGAAAACTCCAGGGGAGCATTTTTGATCAATCACTATAATAAAAACACAACAAGCCACATACTTGTTGTTTCCATCACACAAAGTTAAAGAAAGACCTTGTATCTGTTGAGAAAAAGGTCTAAACACAGACTATGCAGTTACTACCTTCCATAGACAGGCTTTCAAAAATGGTTTAAATCACAGCTAACGAGAACTACAGGTGCCACCAGACAAAGCAAAAGCTCCAAATGCCATTTGCCTTCCCTCTTCCCTACATCTCCTTGCCAGGGCTGTATACAGCAGATGCAAATTCAAGAGACCTGTATAAGGAAGCTGTCATTAAAAGAAAAAAAAAAGCCATAAAAAACCACTACCATTCCTTACTCCCCTTTCCTCACCTTAGGAAAGCACCTATGAGAATCAACATCTTTTTTCAAGTTAGGACAGGATGAGTGAATATCTACTTAACAAATAGGTATGACCAATAACAAAATAAACAGCAGGACCTGAGGAAACATCTGCATCCGCTAGAACCCTATTTTTAATTAGTAAGGTACATCATTGATCACAACAACAGGGCCATTTTATCACTGTCACTGGGGTTTGTTATTGACACTGGAGCTTGATCAATTGTTTTTTCTCCCCATTCTAAGCAATCCAAGTGCCTGTCCAAGGAACACAAATCACTGTATTTGGATACTACTGACAAAAATCAGGAAGGTATGCAAATACAGGGTAAAATAAAGCTTAAATACAAACAATCTTAAAAACACATTTTAAAAGTTTATTTTACCCACAGCCATGTGCTCATTGCAAAGGACAGTTATCACCTTCAATAGCAATCTGAACTTCACTGCTATAAGTATTCAAACATTTTCGTGCCTTAATATAAAAATGATTCAGATGAAGAAAAATTACTCTAAGAATAATCATGCTCAAGATCATGTTTGTCTTTGTGCACAAAGTATACCACTAGCATTGAAAAAACAAAGTATTTTCCAAACATACGCTTCTAAACAATGTTGAGTCAACCATAATTTATAATAAAAATTACTTAAAGTTGCTATGTTATCAAAACATTATTACAGATAAAGTACTATTTTCCAGGTATGACATCAATAAAAATGTCACTGTATGTAAAAATACTTTATAGTTGATATTGTGAGCAGACCTACTTGCACGTATTTTGGTTACCTGTGTCATTAAAGCAAAGATTGCTCTGACAAGCAAAAGCCACAGAAACTAATGTATGACAACAACATACACTATGTAACTATGCAAAAGCTCCAAGAGCATTAA
Organism: Odontophorus gujanensis; assembly: GCA_013399175.1. Taxonomy (NCBI): domain Eukaryota; kingdom Metazoa; phylum Chordata; class Aves; order Galliformes; family Odontophoridae; genus Odontophorus; species Odontophorus gujanensis. The sequence goes on from VXAB01014064.1 coordinate 47,702, forward strand.
CTTTAAACCAAGTTTGTTCTTCATAGGTTATACATCAAGCTGGTCTGACCTTTTTCCCAGACAGAACCAGATTTTCTAAATCTTACAGGTATCTGTCCCAAAAGGTAATATTATCTTATGAATCACGTCTACAGAAAACAGAGCATCATTCAATCCAGGAATGTAAATATGATAAATGAACACAAGAAGAAAGTTAAAAAAACAAACAAACAAACAAAAAAAACCCTGATAACTATTTTTTCTAAAGCTGTTGTTACACTGTAACTTGGGAAAATCTTGAAAATAAAGACCTAGCTAGTATGATACAAAAACAACACCCCAAGTGCAAAGGCACCAACCACACAGCCCTGATGAAAGCAGAAGAATAAAGAGATGATGTCCGCGAGACAGTCTAAAGATGACCTAGTGACACAGCTCCAATCAAACACAGTGAATCTCTGTCCAAAAACATAACTGAACACCAAAAGAAAAACAAGTCCTGTCTCAGCTGCTAATTTTTCTTTTATTTTCAAACGAAATTAGTTTTGCCTTGAAAAAGATGCCGATACTATGAATTTCAGTTAAAATCAGCAAATATCACTGGGGCAGCAGACCCCTATAGAATGAGCATAACAGCATATATCATAGACTTATTCTGTAAGAATGGCATTAAGAGTAGGAGATGGTCTTTAGGACCAAAATCACTGTGAGCCTCCTAAGTACAATTCTGCTGAGATTTCTCTGCAACCTATTTAATCTCTTCTCCCTTACATTAAAAAATAAAATCGTATTGTAATGCACATATACACATATATATACATGAATACATCAACATAACATCTTTATATTTTAATGGTTCTCATTTACAATACATTTCAATGCCTATACATTAGCTAAATGTAAAATATCATCAATGAAACATTAGTTTTGGTTGTCAACAGTTTATGATACTTCCAGTATGTGTGGATGAAACTTAGGTTATGCAAATCTGAAATTCATGTACATACAGTTCTCTGTCACACAAACAAAAATGATAACTATAAAACAACAGTTTCCTAAAACCTGAGTTGTCTATCAGTGAGCAAACTACAGAGAGGCAACAGCAGTTGATTTGCTCCGTTAGACTGCAGCCTTCTGATACATATCTATGTGTTCATTTATAAGTATACTATCATGATCCATATTACACATTATCATGCCATAAGATTCCGTCCTGAGAATCAAGGGTTTATTTTTTAACAACCTGGACATACTTCTGAATACTGGGAATGTGACTGTATTTATCTACTACTGGACACAGTTGGTAAAACCTGATACTCTGGTACCAGCTCAGCTATCCCAACACTTCACACCACAGCACTACTAGGCCAAATACAAACATACACTGACAGTGACAAGTGCAGGACACCGTAATGAACTAGATAATTTGCTTACAGATAAATGAGGGTTCAGCACTGTTTAACTGAGTCCTTTATCAGCTTCAAAATTCCATCCAGCTTCTTGATTTACAAGATCCACACGTAAGGTAGATGGGCAACACAAGTTAACTTCCTTTCTGTGCTCAGTCATTGCTTATTCTTGGGCTTACGATTATACAGGGCTAACATATAAGGAAAGAGCATTATTCTCACTGCACATTCAAAGTGATCCCGGGCGTTCTCTGGTCCCCTTTTTCCCATATTGTGGGAAACAAAACAAAACCAAACAAAGAACCCACAGCAAGTGCTTCAGATCCTTTGTGCGGAGAGGCAAAGTGTCAAAGCAGTGGTAAAAATACTTCTTCTCCCTCCAAGCTTTCCACAACTATTACAGTATGTATTACACAGTAGCAAGATTGTTAATAATTAGAATATAAACATCTTACCTCAGAATAGATTTTCCTGGTTTCTAACAGTAGCACACATTCAATTTTCTGTTCAATTTTATAAAAAAGCATGTGATTTCCAGTGTAGAGCACTGCAGCTTCTTAGGTGTGTGGAGAAGAACACAGTCCAGATTTAAAACATGCTAACAGTCTGCAAAAGTACTCTCAAGAACACAAGCACAGTAAAGGTAAACACTGGATAAGAAAGAATTTCTCCTTACTGCATAACTAACAACAGCAACAATAGCAGACTCCTACATGCTGCTTAGCTTAAGCAAAATAAGTCACCCTACAAATTAGCTTAGAGGTCACTACAGGTAAGCAACTGCTGACTCATATTAACTGAAGTTGGAAGTAGCAGGGAAATTAGCCAGAGTCAAATAACACTACTGTGCTGAAGTTAAGGATTTGTGTATAAGACTTGCAAAAAACGCATGCAAGAACTGTAAATTCTTCACTGAATAAACAAATGATGACAAGTTAAAGTCCCTTGAGAGCACAGAAACCTGGATTAACTTTGAGATTAAAAAATAATATTTTAATTAGTGTTAACCTCTAGATATCTTTTGAAGTGTGAATTACGCTCTTTCAAACTAAAACTGTATGTATATACGCATATGATAACTTCCTGCCTATCAGACCTCACTCATACAAGTATTTGCAAAACCAGCAGCTTTGCTGCAGCTTACACAGGAATGCAAGTCCTCTTAGAAGTCTGTGCCGCAGAGAAAGGTCAGAAAAGCAGAACAAAGTATTCATAAAAGCTTAGGAGTGGTAGAACAATTATAACTTCAAGTCATAAGAATTAGAAGTTGTAGCAAAACTAAATGAAAGGGAAGAAGTGGTCCCCTCAGACATGGTACTTAACAAGTTATTTGCCTCAGTCTTCGTTGTCAGTCAGGATTCCCATGCCTTTCATGCCCCTGTACATGTAAGTAGGGGCTGGGAGAGCAAAATCCCTAGCAGCTAAGTGTGGAGCAAGTCCAAAGCCACTTTATTATGCTGGATGCATACAAGACTATGTGGTCAGAAAACATCCATCCCAGGAACTGACTGATGTGGTTGCAAAGCAGTTCTCCATCATATTTGAAAAATTGTGGCTGTCAAGCAAAGTTCCCAGTGACTCCCATATTAAAGAAAGGGAGAAGACTTAGGGAACTACAGGCCAGTGAGCCTCACACCTGTGCCTGGAAAGATCAAGAAGCAGATACTTCTGAAAGAGTATCAAGGCATACCTGAGATGAAGAGGTGATTTAAGACAGCCAGCACAGCATCAAAAAGGGCAGATCATACCTGCACAATCTGGTGGCTTTGTATGATGGAATGACAGTATCAGTGGCCAAGGGCAACTGATGTCATCTACCTGGAGTGACATGAGGCCTTTGATAAAGTACCAAACAACATCCTTATCCCTGAATAGGAGAGATGTGGATTTGAAACCTGGTAGATTAAAAATTGGTTGAATGGTTGTTGCCAGAGGATGGACAACATTGGTTCTATGCTCAGGTGCACGCTGGTCATGAGTGGTGTCCATCAGGGTTCTGTCCTGGGCCTGGTGCTCTTTAATATCCTTTTCAACAACATATACTGTGGGATCAAGTGTGCCTTCAGTAAGTTTGCTGTTGACACCAAGCTGAGTGGTGCACTTGATACAGTAGAAGGAAGCAATGTCATACAGAGGGACCCGGACAGGTTTGAGAAGTGGGCACATGAGAACCTGATGAGATTTAACAATATCAAGTGTAAAGCGTTGCACCTGGGTTGAGGCAATCCCAGACATGAGTACAAAGCGGGAGTAAAACTCACAGAGAGCAGCCCTGAAGAAAAGGACTTTGGGGGTCTCAACAGACAAAAAGCTGGACGTGAGCCAGCAGTGCACTTCTGCTGACCAAAAGGTCATAAGTATACCGGGCTGCATCAACAGACGGGTTGCCAGTAGGGAGATGGAGGTGACTGTCCCACTTTATCCTTGTGAGGCTCTATCTGGAGTCCTGTATCCAAGCCTATGACCCCCAGTCCAGGAGGAAGCTGCTGGAGCAGCTCCAGAGAAGAATCACGAAGATGACCCCTTCTATGATGAAAATTTGATGGAGCTGCACTTGTTTAGCTTGGAGAAAACTCAGGGGAAACCCCTCTGTGGCCTTCCAGTACATGATAAGAGCTTACAAGCAGTAGGGAGACTGACTTTTTACATTGTCTAGTAATGACAGAACAAAGTAGAATGGTTTTTAAGTAAAAGAGGAGAAATTTAGATCAGATGTTAGGAAGAAATTTTTTACTCCAAGGTTGGTGAGAAGCTGGAACAGGTTGTCCAGAGAAGCCTGGACACATCCCTGGAGACATTCAAGGCCAAGTTGGATGGGATTCTGAGCAAGCCTCATATAGTGGTTGACCATCCTGACCACGTCAGGGAGGTTGGAGCTAGATGATGTCTGATTTCCCTTCCAACCTAAGCCATTCTATATCTCTGTGATCAAAATAAAGAACCAGAAGTAATAAACATACCTATTAAGGTCAAAATGTTTTATAATCCTAGAATTAGTTAGACAAAACTAATGAATAATATAAATAATAACCTGTGAGGAAGACTGGTAAAATAAATAAGCATCACTTACATTTGAGAAGCACATAGATTATAAAAGAGAAACTCTGGAAGATGAATAGGGAACTCAATCTACAGTCTTTGGAAGGTAAAGCTAATCAAATAAGACAGAGGGGAAAAAGCAGATCCATAATGAATCTGTATTTCCTTGACAGGTCTTACAGCTTATTGAATCTGCTCATATGGTCAAGTTTAAACAGTCTGTATACATAACTGTAACTATTACATTGAAATATCTCTCCAATAAACTTTTGTACGTGCTTTATGAACTTGTCCTACATCTGTAGTATTTTTTCAATGCTCCTGAGTAACCCATAATGAACCACCTGATACCTTTGATGGTCTAGACTACAGTTTTGCCTACAATAATCCTCCCCCTCCTTCTCACAAAGGGGAAGATCTACTAAAAATCTTACAGATGCTGTGAAAAACCTCCCCTGCTTCAATTCTCTGAGAAACAGGGATGATAATGAAAACATTGCCCTTCCTCAGAGCAAAGAGCAGACCTACAACAGATTGTCCAACATTCATGTAGCAGTGAAGTAGAGAATACCATGGCAGTAGGCTGCCCTATCAGAGGTTTTTCTGTGAACATCTGCAGACTTACCTAGTTAAAAAAAAAAAAAAAAGATTATATTATTTAAAGCTCTCTATTCTGTTAGTTACTCCATACTGGCAAAATCTTTTTATTCCTGTTGGACTGATTTCACTAATTTGACTTAGAACAGCAGCATTAGTTATTCTATGCCTAGAAAGTCTGTTACAGAAAGCTGGTGCAGTCCCTGCACCTGCATTCAATGCCCCATAAAACTCAAGAGAAGGAGAAAAATGCCTCAACAACTAACTGCAATAATATTCAACACTTCAAGAGCACTATCTAAAGGATGTACAAAAACTGCAGTGCATAATGTTTCCTCCCGCATGATGACAGCACTCCTTAGAGTTCTTCAGGAAAGCAGGAAGGAAAGAAGCATTCAATCCTAACTCGGGAGCAAACCTTCGAACGAGTTTCTTCTTAGTCCTTAACACCCTCCCACCACAGGGTACTACTGAAGAAGCCTAACGTTGACTCTCACCCTGCAGGGAAGCTCACACTTGACTTGCTAAGCCGCAGCGGCTGTCTCAAAGCATGTTTACTAACGACGCCCAGAGAAGCCCCCTAACGCCGGCACCCCGCAGCCAGGCGAGCTGCCGGCTATGAACACCCATGACCCCGGAGCTGCCGGCGCAGGGGCAGCCCAGGCCACACCTGCGAGGCATGGCCTAGAGCGCATCCTCCCCAGAGGCCCCACGGCCAGCCGCCCCCACAGCCCGGCCCTGCCCCGCTGCCGGCCGCCCTACAGCCTGCGGCCGGTCCAGGGGCCGAGCGGGACGCACGCGGGCCTGGAGAAGCAGAGGCCGCCAGCAGCCCTCACACCGCCCTACGACGGGTCGCCACCCGCTGTCAGAGACCAAGCACGGCGAGGCTGGGCGAGAGGACGCCGAACGCTTCACCCGAAGACGGAAGCTATGCGGCTGCGGAGCGGGGACACGTCCACGCCGCCCCGTCCCGTACCTGTTGTGCCTCTGCGCCGCGGAGGCGCTGCTGTAATAGGCCGCTCTGCGCTGCGCGCTGCGCGGCACCGGGTGCAGCGGGATCTGGTCCGCCATCTTGGGGGCGCCGCGCCGCGCCTCCCCACCGAGCGGCCGGCACCTCTGACGTCACAGGCACCGCCAGCTGACGGCGGGATGGACGAAGCGCCGGCGGGAGGGGCCCGCTCGATTAAACAAGGAGGTGTGGCTCCCTCAGGGGGATGGCGGAGGGGCGGGGCAGGACATGTGACCTGAGGTCGGGGCCGGGAAGGGAATTGCCGGGTGGGATCTCAAAGTGGTTGTGTTAAAGGCTGCGAACGCGTCCTCGTTGTTAACCGTTCTGCCATTAAACAGATTGTTTTTGTGAGGTAGGGGTTTCCATGTGGAAATGGAATGGAGGAAAATAATTTATTTTGCTATGAATATTCAAGATGAAAACGAATAGAGAATTAAATAAAAGGGAAATAAGTGTTCAACCAGCAAAACATTTCTTTCAAACACATTTCTCTAAAAGAAGACAGCAAAATATACTATATATAATGTATAGAATAGAATCTTGTTTGGTTAATCTTGTACAGAATACAAGATTATTATAGAATACAAGATTAACCAAAAATATGTGCTAGAAGCTTTTCTTCATCACATGTGCTTCTTTATATTAATGAAAGTTCCTTGGGTCATCTTTCCCAACAGAAGTTTTAGAATTTTTAGTGATAATACAAAAAGAAGTCAGAGATGTCTCTGGCTTTGCAAAGTGATCTTTTTACAAAATTCTGTAAACTCATGAGATTACAGAATGAAAAAAAGAATCACAAATGAAGAAGATTCTTCATTTATTTTACAGAGTGCTCAGGCATACATATGATATGCTAACTAGACCAAGATTTTTGACAATGAATCACTGATTATGCAAATTACTAAAGTCATAGGTGTCAATAGGATGCTGCCTTCAGTTTTCTGGGTTGCAGGCTTTGTTCCTTTTACTTCTCTGAGGATATCACATGGAAAGATGTTCATGGTACTGCCAAAACCTTTGGCTTCCTGGATTGTGACCTGAAGTCTGCAGTATGATTATAGCAATGCCAGCACTCAAGAAGAACTTATGAGTGAGAGTAGCTCTCCCCACTGCCAAATGAAGTTGCTCTGACTAGCCAGATATTTCAGACTGAAAAGTTGCTGTATTAAAATTAATATTTTTTTTCAGTTCAAACACATATAACCTGAAAATAAGACCCATATATCAAAATCTTGGGCAAAAAGATAAACTACAAGCTACATAATTCAAAGAACTGGACAGAATAGGCAACACTTTAGCTGTAGTTTGCAAAGAACAATAAGATCTGTGTAATCACATTGTCCTGTGGGATGCCAGCAACATGGCCCTCGGAAGTCTCTGGCATTCTCACATGAATGCAGATCATTACCCACCCAATCTCACTACCAGTCACATAGTACGGGACTGATGCAGAAGCACATCCTTGTTCCGGAAGATGTCCTACTCTCCCAGCATTATTTAACTAAGTGTGAGGTGGTTTCTGAGTGTCCTTCTACCGTATAATAATGGGGGAATGGTCAGTATCGAGATACTACTGTCTGCAGTAAAAGATTTGCCCATCTGCTGGAATGAATTGTCACGAGGCACTGGCAATGCTTAAGATAATGTGCCAAGTGAAAATTTTTAATCAATATTTTGGCTTTTAGTGTATTATACGGATACTGGAGGCATCAACAGACTCAGAATCCTCACAGTTCTAACAGAAGAGCAGAAACAAATGCCTCCTGCCTGATCTGCAGTGATGGGTGTTCTTTGTGTGTTTAAATAATCAAACACAACCTAAAATTTTAAACCTAACAATTACGGCAGTCCTAGGTGTTTTAATGGCCATTGTTATTATCATCTCTGGTTAGAGACCAGCTCAGCAGAGAGGGATCTGAGGGTACAGATGACAATAGCTCGGCATGATTCTGGCAACCAATGGGCAAACTACAGTTTGGGGCTCATTACACACAGCACAGACAGCTGATCAAAAGAGGTGATTCTCCCACTGCATTTATCGATGGTGTGGCCTCATCTTTGGGCATTCTGTGCAGTTCTGGGCTCCACAGGACAAAAAGGTTGTTAAGGTCCTTAAAAGCATCCTGAGTAAGCACTAGATCTGTAAACAAGGCTGGAATTCATGTCCTGTGAGAAAAACCTGAGGACACTTGGACTATGCAATCTGGAGAAGAGGAGGCTGATAGGTAACCTCATTGCTCTCTGCAGCTTCCTGGCAATGGCGAGCAGAGGGAGGCGCAGGATGGGAACAGCACAGAGCTGCCATGGGATGATCAAACTGGGCACTGGGTAACATTTCTGTACCATGAAGGTGGTTAGACACTGAAACAGGCTTTCCGTGGAGGTGGTTGATACCCCATGCCTGTCAGTGCTCAAGAGACATTGGGACAGTGCCCTAATTAATGTTCTTTAGCTCTTATTTGGCCCTCAAATGGTCAGCAGTTCGTCTCCATGATATTCGAAGATTCCTTCCAACTGAAGGATTCTATTCTGTTATTTAGAAATTTATCTCAGAACATTAAAATAGTACCTTTAACAGCTATGCATTCAGAATCCTTTCCTTGTGCTTTATTGAAGTTACTTCTGTTCAGTGGGGCCAGGAGAATGGGAGTGACTTCTCCGAGTTCATTGTTTGATTCCAGTTTGCAGCAGAGCACTTTTTGAATAGAACAGAAATGACTTAATTCAAGTTAACAGCATAAGACCAATTTTCTTGTCTCTGAAGTTCTGTGATTCTGTTTTCATTGGGTTATTTGGTTATATTTGTTATTTGCCAGGATATTTGGTCTGTAACTTTTTCCAGTGTTAGACAGCTGTATGTACATTCAGAAACTCCATATGTATAGCCAAATACATGATCCAGCATTTACAAAAAAGGGTTTATTATTGGCAGCATTATAAATATCCCAGCATGAAACAATCATTGGGGAATATAAATGCCTTTAGAGTCTTGATTTCTTACTAAATCTAATGTATTCTGTAAGTCATTATTTTATTAAGGCATATTTTAAGCTTTTAAAAGGTAAATACTTCAGTATTACGTGTGTGCAAGGAGACTTTGAAACAGAAAACCTTCTAAGAAGAAAATCTCAGTTTTCAATCAAAAGTCAGGAGAAATACAAACTGGAACATTTATCATTTTTAAATGCCTGCAGTTTTGTTTATTCCAAATCTATGTTTAAAACATATATTGCACAACTTAACAGTTGTAAGAGTTAGTGGAAAGATGTCACAATCTGAGCTTCTTGATCAAGGTTATTGCTTTGTTGCATCAATATTTTCATGCAGTAGTAAAAGCTTGTTAGATTGGACACTTTGGTTGTGTAGCATCTATCATCTTTCAGTTCTGCCTCTGGATTGTCATATAATCCTGTTTTATGGTTTTGTGTTTGGTTTTATTGTTGCTTTTGTTTTAGAGAAAATTCTTAAATCTTTTCTTAAAGGATTTTTTAATGTGAAGTTGAGACTTCAGCACATGATATTTAGATGTGCATAACATACCTGACTGCATTTTTTAAATTATGTCTCCTTTTCCATTTATAAATCCTGCAAGGTCGTGAGTAAACTTGCTGTTGGTCTGGGCTTTTCTAATCGTGTATCTGAGGCAGATATTATTTTGCAAAACATAAAAAGCTTTTCATTTCTAGAGATTTAATATCACAATAGCATGCATTTATGATAGTATGTAAATATAACACCATTCTGAAATAAACATTCCGTGTCATCCTTTCTATAATCCTATTTTGCATCTTTTTGGATTTACAAAAAAACTGGCAGGGATCCAGAACCTGTGATCTATAGGTCTTGTGGACTCTTGATTTAAATAAGAATGAGCTGGCATGGAAACCATTACACATTTGTTACGTGGGCGTATAACCTATTTGTAATTTGCATGGCCTGTTGTCCCCAGATTTTATAATAATTTATAATAATTTTATNTGCCTCTGGATTGTCATATAATCCTGTTTTATGGTTTTGTGTTTGGTTTTATTGTTGCTTTTGTTTTAGAGAAAATTCTTAAATCTTTTCTTAAAGGATTTTTTAATGTGAAGTTGAGACTTCAGCACATGATATTTAGATGTGCATAACATACCTGACTGCATTTTTTAAATTATGTCTCCTTTTCCATTTATAAATCCTGCAAGGTCGTGAGTAAACTTGCTGTTGGTCTGGGCTTTTCTAATCGTGTATCTGAGGCAGATATTATTTTGCAAAACATAAAAAGCTTTTCATTTCTAGAGATTTAATATCACAATAGCATGCATTTATGATAGTATGTAAATATAACACCATTCTGAAATAAACATTCCGTGTCATCCTTTCTATAATCCTATTTTGCATCTTTTTGGATTTACAAAAAAACTGGCAGGGATCCAGAACCTGTGATCTATAGGTCTTGTGGACTCTTGATTTAAATAAGAATGAGCTGGCATGGAAACCATTACACATTTGTTACGTGGGCGTATAACCTATTTGTAACTTGCATGGCCTGTTGTCCCCAGATTTTATAATAATTTATAATAATTTTATAATAATTTATACTTCAGCCTTTCTACTTCTACTATGAATGTTCATAGTTAAGTGTTCATTTCCTCCTAATCCTATGCATGTATCAAATCTGGGCTAGGATAGAGGTGGGGAGATGAAATATCGTTTGAAAACAATTCTTTCTACACTGACATTCTTGAAGCCAGCTGTTGAAATCTGTTCTACTAATGCAAATCTGTATGAGTACTACTAAAATCAATTGAATATAAAAAAAAAGTAATGGGTTTCAATAAGGTTCATATAGTGTTATATGAAACCAAATTTACATTATTTTTATATTAGGTGTTTTCTCACCTCATCCTGCAAAGAAGCTCACATTTCCATTTTAATTGGGGAACTTCTATTCATCACTGATGATCCAGCTCAATATCTGCCTTCAGATGTTCAGCAAATTACAAATCAGTCCAAGACACCTAGAGGCATAAAAAAGATCTGGAAAGACCTAAGAAAAGCAACACAGAGTACAGGTAAGAATCCTGTTGATTTCATAGGAAGAGCTGAAGGCAACAGGAAAGTTTAAACAAAATAATTTCTCACTCTGTCAGTGTGAGGGAGAAGAATATATACAAAAAGAAAAGGGAGCTAACACAGCTATAGGTATAAATTTTAATAATTCTAATAGCAATGCCTCCATATCTTCAATTCCTATTAGTAAGACGTAACAAAATTGCTGTCTTGCTATGGGAGAAAAACAAATTTAGAAATACTGTTTTCTCTGTGAGAGTCCTTGTTTTAAAAGATTACTACAGACAATGAGGCCACAGGCAATTCAGTTACGCAGCAAAATCAATAAGTTTAGAAGCACCAACAACTAAAAACAATCATAGAATACATTACTATACTATCAAAGCAAACAGAGACACAATAGAAAAAAACACACTACTTACTGAGTTGTCTACATAACTACAAAACAAAAAATCCTATTCCTATACATTGTGTTTTTAATATTCATGGCATTCAGTGTTTGTAGATTAATTTGTACTCCCAGCTGTTACATTTCTTTCAGACCTTCAAGGTCTTCTGTTTGGTAAATATCAGCTCTCTGCAGCTCTGAAAGATTTACAGACTGCTAAATCTCTGCTCATCCTTTTTAGTCCATCCTTACAAAACTGTGGGTCTTACACAACTGGCCTCACACCAACAGCATACTACCTTCACCTGTATTTCACAAAGTAATTCTCTAGGAATATAATACCACAAAGACCTCTTCCAAATAATGCAGCAAAATCATGTATGTGCTGTATTGGGGATTTTACCAGAGCTACATTTTCCAGCTAGTGTTAAGTTTGACTGAAAAGTTGTTTTCTCCAATTCAGCTGGCAGCAGATGAGGCAAAAAAATCCAAGCAAGTCCTGGAGTACTTAAGCCAAATTGTTTTGGAAACAAAGATACACTTTGTTGACTTCTGATACAAGTACCAATCATGTCTTCATTTAAGCTTTTCATTTTTGATTGTGGATAAACAAAAGCAGAAAAATAAAAATACAGTACTGGTTATCTTACTGAGTTTTTACAATGGCTCTACAGTGGTAACCATCTAGTAACTGCTCATGGTATCTCTTCAGTTATATTAAGCTTGAAGTTAAACATTGCTTCATGTGCATTAAAAATCCAATGCATTTTAATTTCTAGTTAGCTTCTAAGATACACTTTCTTGTCCTTATAATGCATTTAAATTTTACACAATACTTTTATTTGTAGTTTGAAGAAGAAAAACTGTAGGCTCAAACTTTTGAGCTGCCTAGCAACATTTTATTTTGTGAAGCCAGAGACTAGGCTAAAATAAAAAAAAATTCCACAATTCCTGGTGCAAAATCAACAGCAATACATACCAGCAATTGTAAAGGACACAAATTATTTGAGTGATCTCCATGGATTTAATTTAACAAATTCCATGCTGTTGATATTTCAAATAAACAAATACAGCTGCTTTAACTCCATCTTGAAACTGAGAGAAAATGTACCCATAGATTAATTACAGATCTTTTGTTGTTTCAGGGATTCTGAAAAGGTTATGGAAGGATAAGCAAGACCTAAGCAACAGTACCCCAAAGCTTCAAGTTGAATTAGGGTTCTTTATTCTGAGAACTGTACAGAAGAGGATAAAGAAAAATGTTTCCAGATGGTAAGAGATGAATTGCATAGTGTCTCGTATACTACGTTTTTCAAAATTCAGAAATAAATTACAATGTCCTCTTTCTCATGTGTCTCCTCATGTCTGCCCATGTCATAGCAAAACGGCTTCTTGTTCTCTTCAGACCTGCCTTTGGAACCTCTTTCAGTCATTCTAGATAATGCCGGGTTTGTCTCCTGTTCAAATCCAGATGTTCTCAGTATACAGATTTCACTCCAAGAATCATAGGTTGGAAGAGTCTTCAAAGATATCTAGTTCCAACTTCCCTGCCATGGGCAGGGTGGTCAGCCACTAGATCACGCTGTCCAGGTCTCCCTCCAACCTAGCCTTGAATGCCTTCAGGGATGGAACATCCACAGCTTCTCTGGACAGCCTATTCCAACATCTCACTGCTTTCTGAGTGAAAAATTTCCCCCGACATCTAATCTAAATCTCCCCTCTTTTACTTTATAACTATTCTACTTATCACCTATCATTACCTGATTGTGTAAAAAGTATTTCTGCCCTGCTTGTAAGTTCCCTTTAAGTATTAGAAGGCCACTATCAGGTCTCCTCAGAGTCTTTCCTATGCAGAACAAGCTCACCTGCTTCAGCCTGTCTTTGTAGGTAAGGTACTCAAGCCTTCATATCAGCTTAATGGCCCTCCTCTGGACCCACTCCAAAAACTCCATGTCTTTCCAGATTTGGAGGCCTCAGACTTAAATGCAGTAACCCAGATGGGGCCTCACAAGGGCAGAGTTGAGGGGGACAGTCACCTCACTCATGCTGCTGGCCACCCCTCTGTTGCTACAGCCCAGGATACAGTTGGCTTTGATGTGAGTTCACAAAACTGACTTACGTTAAGCTTTTCATTTACCAGTATCCCGAAGTCTGGTATGCAGGAATGCTCTCAAGTTTTTTTCACATACTATACTCATGTCTGGGACTGCCTCAACCCAAGTGCAACACTTGGCTTTGTTGAACCTCATTGCATTCATGTCAGCCCAATTCTCAGTCCTGTCCAGGTCCCTCTGGATGACAAACTGAAGCCAGAGTTGCCCTCAGTGATGTTGGATGTAGAAATAAGATGTGGTCTCCAGACAAATTACTAGGATAAAAGCTAGAAACAAGAAAATAATCATATAATCAAAATCCTAGGTAGAAGATGCAACAAAACAACAGAGGAAACAAGATTAAAATAAATAACTGGGAGAAGGGAAATAACTGGGAATTAAAACATGTTTTGTAAATTTATTTTGCAGGCCATATGTGCAATTGTAAAGATGATAGAGTAGTTAGCTACTTTTTCAGTAGAAAATAAGATTTTTGTAGCCACAAATTATCTTCTTGTAAGAGGATTATAAATGAATCTATGTCTTGTAAAGATTTCAGAGAGTCACTTCTAAATTCACTTTGATGGCTGCTAATACTGAAAAGAGAGAGAGAGAGAAAGATGTGTGTATCGCATCTTTGCATGAGAAAGCTATTGGCAAGAGGAAAGTAGGGGAAGAGTCAAGGAAGAAGGAAGTGTATCCTTGGGCCCTCTGTGAATGATGAACAGCTTGGGTATGGAAGAAAGAAAAGATGGTTCAGAATGGGCCTGTGACTTTAGGCTTCAGTTCAACAAAGCATACAGAACATGCCTTAACCCCTCTAAGATCTCTAAAATGTCAGTGAAAATACTTATTTTTCCCTCAGTGCCATCAGAGAAAACAGGCTGTGAAAGGAGAGAAAAATAAGTGTGAGGTGAATGGGGTTCATGTGGGTGATTTGAACTGCAGTCTCTCTTCAGTCATCCTGGTCAGCTCCTTGTTTCTGTATGGTGTGAAGCCTTTGAGCTGATGTCTCCTCTTCCTTTCTGATGATGCAGCATGAAAGGATTTTGTCAGAGAGTTCTGATGGGAACACTCATTGAGGATAGTGAGAAACAGAGGCTGTAGTGTGAGCCAGATAAAAGGAGACTTGTGGAAGTCTTTCTTTAGTTCAGATACCTTTGTTCAGACTATAGTTATTTAATGGTAATAGGCAGCTAAATACTACACAGCCACTCTCTCATGGAGAATGCACTGGAGCTGGGACTTCCATTTATGTTTTGAAAATTAGCCTTATCTGCATGCTATGAAGTGTACTTCAGAGAGAGGAAATCAGCTACAGTGCCCAGGGGTCAACAGCAGCATTTCTGAGTCCACAGAAGTTGCAAAAATCAGAATCAAAACAAAGTGTTGACATCTCTTACTATTCAGTCACCCGTTGAGACTACTTCACATTCACTGTTGGTCAAAGCATGACTAAAAGTCAAGATAATCTTAGGGGAAATACAAGTTCTTGGTGTCAGAGGATAGACTGTAAAAGACATGTTACAGTCTTGCTCAACAAGGCTCTGAGTCACAGGACTGACTCAAGAATTTGAAAATAAAGTGAAAATTAGTATACACCCAGAAGCAAGTTAAATGAACTTATACGTGCTGACAAGGTTGTACCAGTGCAACACCTCTGACCTCCTTCTTCCTCCAATTTTCCTGAGTAAATTGTTGTATAAAGCTGGAAGTTGTCTACAACAATTACAGCAAACAAAAACAAAGTACTGGAACTCAGTAGTGATGAACACTAAGAAAATCTGGGGGTAATTAAGTGACAATGCACTCAGTAGTGATGAACACTAAGAAAATCTGGGGGTAATTAAGTGACAATGCCCACTTGCTCACGCATCTTACCTACAAAATTGTCTTAAAACTTGTTGCAAGCTAATATCCCGCATTGGAAAATACTGAGCATTCTAAAGCAGAAACCAGCTACTGTTGACCATATTTAACTTCAGAAACAAGGCTTTTCAGAAACACCAGAAAAGCTTTTTTTGGATGTGATCTCCATCCAACACAGAGAATACTCAATACTTCATTACCATTTTCTGTATTGTATTTATTATATTGTATACCTGGCCCAAGCAGGCTCCTGAAAGCTAGTCAGTAAAGTATCATTACCTTCTGTGCTTCAGAAAGTCTGTGTCCTTCACAGAGTGAGAAGTCTAAGGTTTTGCTCATTGCTGAGGGAATAGATTTATCATAGCAAAAGCTCTATGATGCAAAGAGCAGATTCTCTGGAAAGCAGAATAGTATTCTGAATTGTTTGCTTCAATCTTTCTGCTTATAAGAAAGAGTAATGAAAGGGAGATAAAAATAAGTGTATATGCAGTGAGATCTTTTCTGCAACTTACTAATCCAAAACCCTGGTAAATATCAAGAAAATACTTACTTCTTAGCACCAAACCAAACTCTAGCACACCATAGGCGCTGCTAACTCCTTAAATCCAGAGGGCCCAGGTGAACCTGGCGGGGTTCAACAAATCCAAATTGAAGATCTTGCATCTGAGTTTAGCCAACCCTCACTATCAATACAGGCTGGAGGATAAAAGGATTGAATGCAGCCCTGCCAAAGAAAAGATCTGAGGGTCCTGGTGGTTGGGAAGCTGGACATGAGCCAACAATGTGCCCTCACAGCCCAGAAAGTCAACTGTATCCTGGGCTACATCCATCCTGGGCTGAAGAGTGGCCAGCAGGTTGAGGGAGGGGATCCTGCCCCTCTACTCTGCTCTGATAAGGCCTCACCTAGAGTACTGCATTCAGATGTGGAGTCCTCAGTACAGGAGAGATGTAAACCTGTTGGTGTATGTCCAAAGGAGAGCCAGAAAAATGATTCATGGTATGGAACACCTCTCCCATGAGGACAGGCTGAGAGAGCTGAGCCTGTGCAGCCTGAAGAAGAGAAGGCTCTGAGGTGATCTAATAGTCACCTTTCACTATTTAAAGGAGAGCTACAGGAAAGAAGGGGACAAACTGTTTATCAGGGTCTGTGGTGACAGAACAAGGGGAAATGGCTTCAAGCTCAAGAGGGTAGACTTAAGTGGGATGTAAGGAAAAAGTCTTTTACAGTGCGGGTAGAAAGGCACTGGAACAGGTTGCCTAGAGATATGGTGGATGTCCTGTCCCTGGAGACTTTCAAGGCAAGGCTGGCTTAAGCCCTGGGTAACCTGATTTAGCTGTGCACATCCCTGTTCACTGCAGAGAGGTTGGACTAGATGACCTTTAAAGGTCCCTTCTAACTCTATGTATTCTGTGATTCTAAAGACAAATTTCCACCTCTGTTTACATTCAGGACACATATAACAGAGATGTAAGAACAAGGAAAAAAATATCTTGGAATAGTATTTTACATACATACTTCCACATGCTTGCTAAGACACTTAGCTAACTATAATGACCGTTTCCTTTTCGGTATTATAAATTGTAAACTTTCAACTCTAACTTCTTGAAATGAGAAGGCCTTCATCTAATGCCTTCTAATGAATAGGTCTTCCATTTATAACTGCCTTGCTCATATCAAAACCTCTAGGAGAGAAAAAACAGCAATTATTTATAATAACTTTATTGGGTATAATTTTCATCTGTCTTTGAAAGCCCTGCCTGCTGTTTTCAGGCTGTGCATGTTAAACAGAAGTGCTTACACTTGACCTTGTTCTTGATCCACTCTTTGTGCACAGCACTGCCTTTTTTCTTCTGAAAGATAGGTACAATTTGTGTCCACATAAATTATACTGTACTTGCTATTAACATTCTTTTATCTGGTAAATTACTTACACTGATTATGTTGAAGACTGTTCTATGAGCTGTTGATAAAGCAAGTCTATGATTTGTATGTAATATGTCATTCTTAATTTAGAGTAAGACTGAAAGGAGATGACAGATTGCTGTAACACAAGCAAAAAGATCAGGTCTTGGCCACATGCAGACAGGAAAGGATTCATGGTAGTATTTGCAGCAGGAAATGTGTTCAGCCTAGGCATCCTGGCTAAATTCCAGCTTCAGCAATTACACTGTCTAAATGTTCCTACATATCCAAATGATTGATTCTGGAACTTTCACTTATTTTATGCCTCAGATTCGTGGAGAACTTTAGCATGGATTTAGCATTTTCCTATATTCCTCAGTGAAGGAATGAACAGGAAATTATCCACACTTCTTTTTCTTTGAAAAAATAGTTAGTGGTAGCATAGACTCACATGATTTATCTTTTGTTGTCATGTACAAAACTAGAAACATCACATTAATTGACCAAACTAGACAACTGAAAGACTATAGGCCCATATTGATCCAAATGGGGTTACTGAGGGAGCAGGCAAAAGTGCTTGCCAAGCCATTTGCATCATTTACAAGCTGTCCTGGTCAACCATGAAGGTCCCAGATGACTGCAGACTTGTCATCGTTGTGCCCATATACAGGAACAGTCAGAAGGAAGATCCAAGGAACTACAGGCCTATCAGTCTGACCTCAGTTATCGGGGAAGGTCATGAAGTAGATCATCTTCAGTGCAATCATACGGAGTGTGCTGGACAATCAGGGTGTCAGGCCTTACCAACACTGAATCATGAAAGGCAGATCCTCCTTGATCAACCTGATCTCCTTCTACAACCGTATGACGTGACTAGTGAATAAACGAAAGGCTGTGGATATAGTCTACCTAGACTTTAGTAAAGCTTTTGATTCTGTCCCCCAAAGCACTGTACTGGGGAAGCTGGAAGCCTAGGGCTGAGACAGGTGTACTCTTCTCTTGGTAAAAAACTGGCTGGACGGCCAAGCCCAGAGAGTGGTGGTGAATGGAGTGTAATCCAGCTGGTGACCAGTCATAAGTGGTGTGACCAGTCTGGTCCTGTTTAATATCTTTATTGAAGGTCTGGATGAGGGGCTTGAATATCCCCACAGTAAGTTTGTGGATGACACCAAGCCGGGAGGAAATGTTGATCTATCTGCAGATAGGAAGGCCTTACAGAAGGATCTGGATGGGCTGGATTGATGGGTTGAGCCCAATTATATGTGTTTTAACAAGACCCAGTGCTGGGTCCTTCACTTTGGTGACAACAACCCCATGCAACACTACAGGCTTTGGGCAGAGTGGCTGGAAAACTGCACAAATGAAAAAGATCTGGAAGTGTTAGACAACCATCTGAACATGAATCAACATGTGAGACCAGGTGACCAAGAAAGCTAACTGCATCCTGGCTTGTATCAGAAATAGTAGAGTCAGTAGGACTAGGAAGCTGTCTTTCTGTACTCAGCACTGGTGAGGTTGCACATTGAGTGCTGTGTTGGGTTTTGGGCTCCTCACTACAAGAAAGACACTGAGGCCCTGGAGTGTGCCCAGAGAAGGGTAATAAAGCTGGTGAAGATTCTGGAGCACAAGTCTTGAGAGGAGCAGAGGTGGGAACTGAGATTGTTTAATGTGGAGAAGAGAAGGCTAATGGGAGACCATATCGCTCTCTGCAACTATCTGAAAGGAGGTTATAATGAGGTAGGCATTGGCCTCTTCTCCAAGGTAACAAGAGATAGGACAAGAAGGAATGGCCTCAAGTTGTGACAGGACAGGTTTGGGATGGATATTAAGAAAAGTTCCTTCTCTGAAAGGGAAGTGGTCTAGTATTGGAATGGGCTGCCCAGGCAGGCAGTGGAGTCACTGTCCTTGGAGGAGTTCAAGAGACATGCAGATGTGGCACTCAGGGACAAAGTTTATTGGATATGGTGGGGATAGGTTGATGTTTGGAATAGATAATGAGGGGAGAAGAAAGAAAAGAGAGAGAAGAAGGAATCTAGTCTTTCATTGCATAATCCGAACTTTTAAACAGCTTCCAAGTAACTGATGATATGACACTGAATAGAATTCACAGCACATTATGCTGGTTGTAGGGTATCTTTTTCATGTGAGGACTCAATTGAAAGTGTATGAAAACAAGAACTTACAGTAAACAAGCAGCAACTAGTATAAATAACCCCAGTATTTAGTTTAATTGCTCTCCCACTTTGTGTTGGTTTCTGTACAATGTCGAGCTATTCCTAGTACATTCTCAGAGCTCTCACTGGTTTAAGAAAAGAAATCGAGACTACCACTTTTCTTGCAGAGTCTGAATTATCTGATCACCCACCAGAGAACAGACTTCCTGCATTTTATTCACTCAAAGGTTATAGTCTATCTGTACCAGTAATGAAATAATTCAAGATGTTAAAGGCAGAAGGTTTTTCCAATGAATTATATGAATCTGACACTTCTGTAAGCTACTGTTTTGTTTCTATAAGAGTACATTTTTATGAAGAAAAAAAAAACCTGAAAAAGAAAAGAAAGTACCACAAATAGCCAAAAAGCTTTTTCAAACTGCACAGTCCTGAGCTATTTTATAATAACAGTAATAGCAAACATAAATGTAATATTTCTCAGTGTTAAGCGTATTCTTATAAAGCCCTATGACAAAAACAAAAAAAAAAATTGCTTTACCCAACTAAAATACTTGTTCTTTTTGAAGAAATTCATCAAAATTTCATAGCCACAAGTTTGCTGCACACATCTGGCAATCTATGGTTACCCAGTGTCTGAAGTCTAGATGCAGAGGGCTTACAGCTTTGAAGTGCTGAAGTTTTCACTATTATTATTTTTAGATTGTCAGTATCCTGCAAACATTTGCTTAATTTCCTTAATTCTACTTAAATTTTCCCTGTGAAAGAACATGTTTAGAAGCAAGTATCAGTATCATAAGTATGACTATCATTAATAAAAAATAGACAGTGTGCTTTTAAACATCACATCTACAGTGAAACTTCACTATTGAAAAATACATCCTGAGCCCAAGAAGTACCATAGCAGTTTATTAACTTCTGTAAGTTCTTTTCTTTATCCATTTTTGTAAAAGATATTAATTATTTAACCTGCTGCTTTAAAAAAAAAACAAAAAACATGTATAAACATGTATACTTTCTAAAGGATATGTAGCTGAATTTTTATGAATATTCTTTTTGAACCATAACACCTGCTGGAGCTCAAAAGTATCCCACTATCTTTACCAGCTTTTATATTTAATCAGCAACTATGATATTTATTTCAGTGAATTCAGTGAATATTTATTTTTGGTCCATAGAGTTTGTGCGAAGCTGGATTAAGTTTTAATATTAACAGTATAAATGAGTAACTAAGAATAAATATTTATTTTTGGTTATAATTCAAAACAATTTCCACACGCATTAATTGTTTTCAATACTGGAAGGATTTGGTGTGTAGCTTTCCCAGTGCTTCATGGCACTCAATAATGTTTACTTATTCCAGATGTTGCTTGCTATTAGAAATCAGAAACAAAGCAGCATTAAGAGATTATCATTTTATTTCTACAACATCTTGCGCGCGATATTGTGCTTGCCTCTCTTTGTTTCAAATAATGTAATTAGTTCTCATAAGTTTTCATTAGTTTTTTGTATGCCAGTTCTGTAGTATTTTTATTACTGTTGTCATAAATTAATGTTAGTACTTAAATGGAAACATGACTCAGTATAAAACCATATGCAAAAAGGAAAAAGCTGTGTACAAACAAACAAAAAAAACCTATTCATATTACAAAGTTTTTAGAGGTGTGCCTTCTTTACATGACACAACTATTGAATGCGCTCTTTGGTGACAACACATACAGCCTTTTTTTGGCATACCACCACTCCTCTAGGTATCCAGCATGACAGACCATATAATTGTCATAAATGCAAAGCTTTGGAATAGCAGAAGAGTGAGACATCATAGGATTTGAATTCTGCAGAATCTATCCTCCATCATAGCTGGCTGTGCTTTTTTTGTTAGGTCAGTTCCTGTTATGTAGTGTTGATGTAAAATTTTGCCAGACTTGGCAGCCAAGAAATGCTGTGGGTATACGTGCTGTATCTTCACTCTGGTGAAGAATTTTCAGAACCCCTCAAGACACTGTAGTTTCCTAGGTTTTCTTCCTCTGTATTTTCCTTTGGTTGCCATCATTACATATTATATCCACTGTTTAAAAAAAGAAAGAAAATGGAGAAAAGAAACTCCTTAATAACCGTATATTGCAGTAGAAGAATCTTACCATTTAAAAGTATTTTCAAGAATGAAACACTTAAAATGAATTTTCACAGGTAATAGGGGAGGGCTTTTGCTATTATTCTCAATGTAATGCGGTCTAAAATAGCAGCAGTGATAGTTCCTTGATCTCTTCTCTTTGTAATCTGCTCTTCTGCCCAATTGCTCTTCCCATTAAGGACATTTTTCTAATAGCAAGTCTAAATGTTTCCTCTCTTAGTTTCAGGCCATTGCTCCTTATTCTACCAGAAAGTATTTATATTCTGTGATCATTTTCCCCTAGAGTCTCTGTGTTTTCTAGGCTGTATAAATATTGGAAGCAGCCACACTGCAGGGTGTCATTGGATGTTCTGCGGTACGCCACTCCTTGAGATGGTTAGTATCATGCAGGGTGTACCACATGCTCCAAGGCAAGCACTGTAGGTGTTCCTAGGCTTTTCAGTCTCTTGCTATCACTGAGTCCTTGTAAATGATCATACTTTGAGGAGAAGGATATTTTTCTTATCAGGAAAAAAAAAAAAAAGTGTAAATTCCACTTAAAAGTTCCAGGAAGAAACAAAGAAAACAAACAAATCTATACATTTCTGCTAGTCTAGTTAAGCAAGATTAAAATAATACCATTCATTGTTTGACTGTAAACTTATACTGCCGTAATGTGGCTCTGAATATATTATAATGTCATATAGCAACACTGAACATAGATTTTTTTCATAAAAACTATGGCTTAGCTAATGTCAGGCAATTTTATTAGGCTATCTACACCTCTTCATTTCATGCTAACCTTTAGCACTCCAGTAATGGCCTCCCAGGCTATGTGGATGGCATAATTTCCTTGATCCTGCCTCTGAATTCATTATTGTCTCAGACATCCTTTCCTCAGTCTCAATCCTGGACTCCTCTATCCTTTCAGTTAAAGTCTATCCCAAGTCCCGTCAGTTTAGGTTTTGAGATTCTTACTCCATTGTAATTACTGAATCTTGGAACTGTCTGGGCTGGAAGGGAACTTTAAAGATCACCTAGTCCAACCCCTCTGCCATGGGCAGGGACACTTTCTGCTAAGTTAGTTAGCTGATGCCTTGACTTTGAACAGTTCCAATGATGAGACATCAGCAAGTTTTCTGGGCTGTTTTTTCCCAGTGTTTTACCACCTTTGTTTTGAAGAATTTCCTGATATCCAATTTAAATCTACTTATTTTCAGTTGCCCTTTGTCCTGCCACTTCAGGCCCTCTTAAAACATCTTCCTCTGTCCTTCTTAAAACTTTGTTACTGAAAGGCTGCTCTTCTCCAGGATGAGCACTCCCAGTCTATAACACTGTCTTCATAAGAGAAATGATGCCCTTTGATCATTTTCACGGCCTTTCTCTGGACCTGATCTAGCAGGTATGCACCAGTCCTGAGCTCAAAACAAGTGATGCCTAAATGTTGACCAACTCTCACAGGCCCCTTTACTTTCCAGTGCTGTAGCCCATGGAATATCTACTCATACATCCTTGAAGAGGTTGATGTTGGCATCATCTAGTCCAGTCATCAAACCATTCCCATTATGCCCACTAAACCATGTCACTAAGTGCCACATCTGCACATTTCTTGAGCACCTCCAAGGACAGTGACTCCACTGCCTGCCTGGGCAGCCCATTCCAATACTTGACCACTCTTTCAGAGAAGGAACTTTTCCTAATATCCAACCCAAACTTGTCCTGTCACAACTTGAGGCCATTCCTTCTTGTCCTATCTCTAGTTTCCTGGGAGAAGAGACCAATACCTACCTAATTACAACCTCCTTTCAGGTAGTTGCAGGGAGTGAAATGGTCTTCTGTGAGTGAGGGAGACCATTTTGCTCCCTGTCCAGATGGAGTAGCAAGTTGCTAACTGTTCATCCTAAATTTATGCTGTTCCTCATTGCTGTCTTGCAGCTCAGGGGGCTGAGTACCTGAGAACAACCGTCCTGACTTTTAAAAACAGAAGTAAAAAAGGGCATTGAGAACTTCAGTTTATCCTTGACCTTAGTGATATTGTTCCCATCTGCACGCATTAGAAGTTGGATTTTACTCTCATCCCTCCTCTTACTGTTAATATTTTTGTCAAAATATTATTTATTTTTCTTAGAAATGATTACTAAATTTCCCACAATACGATACAATCTATCAGTGAACAAAGCATATTGCTTTTCTTTCTCTGGTAATTTATTTTATGAGGCCTCTTCAGCATGTGTCACTTCCTCCTCTGGCAGTATTCATAAAGCTTTGCCTTCAGACCAGTCCATGATCATTTCCAATTTTCATGGACAATTCCTATTTGAGCTCATTGATTATTGACTTCGGGTTTCATAATTAAGAGAACATTCTCAATCTGCAGAGAGATTCTTTCTAATTCACTTCCTTTCCTATTAAACCACTGGTGAAGAAGGTGCTGCATGAAAAGCTTGGTCTTCCACCTGGGGAAGCAAACTTGAGCATTGATCTGATGCTTAACTGAGTGATATCCTAGTTATTTAGAAACTAGTTGACAGCTTACTGTCCTGACTTTGGAAATTTCACGTGAGTTGAACTTGAGCACCTGTGTGCATTCACAGTGCATAGATTCATCAGTTTGCAGAAAAAGAGGAGAAAGAAAATACACTGTCTCAGACCACGTACATACTTTCACCACCTAATATTCTGCACCCTGTGATGGGCAGATGAGCTCCATAAACCTCAGCATAACTTTAACGAAACCTTACCTGTATGCAGATAAACTATGTATGCATCCTGTCCTTTTGCTTCTGAATCACTCTTTCCATCTCTCACTCTTACTGGCATGTTGCAGAAGGGATATTAAGTTCCTACCTTTCTTTTTCCTGAAGCAAATTCCTCCTACTTGGCTCCAGTTTCCAGGAGACTGATCAGTTGTCAGGCTGCTGAACCATCAGACTGAACACAAAGGGAAAGGTCCTTGTTCCTACCAAAGCCCAATTTCATTTACAGAAGAAGTGCTTCTCTCCCTGACATATTTGGGGCAGCTCTACTTCCCTTGCAATTTTGCTATATTTGGCAAAATTAAAAAACACCACTTTCACAGCAGATGTTTACGTATTTGTGCTAATGACCCCCTTGGCAGCTTTCTGCTGCCTTGGAAATAGTCAGAGAGGAACCATAGAGATCCTTGCCAGAAATCAGATGAATAGGTAGAAAACATGAACATTTAAACGCATACGATAGGTTAACCTTGTCTGGCTTGACTAACTCATCACAGTACAGAACAAGATAGGAGCAAAAAGATAAAGATAGGCCCCCAGAATTCAGGAGTTGAAAGATCAGCAGTGGCAGCAACCTGCTCAGCATGGGCAGTAGCAACATCATGAACTGGAAAGCACCTCTACAGGGAAAGCTTCTAATCAAAGAATCAGCATTGTCTTAGCAGGCATCCATTTTCACCTTCCAAGATCTATAAACTTATGACAAGGAACCAGCTCCAAGGGATTAGCAAAAAATGAAGAGGATCACAGACTGGCTAGGAAAACAAGCCTTTTCAAAGTTGTTCTGTGAGTAACTGGAAACTTGGTTGATACAGATATTTGAAATTAATCATGCTTAATTAACATCTTAACATGGAACTTGAGCTTTATGATACAGTTTTGGCTAAAGAATGGGGAGTAACCAGTAGGATTAGGACTAGCCACTGTGTAATACTATCACTTTAAACAAAGCTAATATTTGCTCCTACTAAATCTGAGTTTAGTGCTCCATTTTCACCTGAATGCAGATATTATAAAATATGAAATTAATTAGAGTTGATGATACAGTCTTTCAGGGAGGGGATATTGTTTGCTCCTTGAACTGATAAGTAACAAAGGACCTTACACTTATAAATATTGTGAAATATTAACACATCCTTGGCTTTCCTACTGAAAAATAATACCTTGATCTCAGATGATATTGTTTTACACATGTATCAGAGAAAAGTGAGGGAAAGGACACAATCAAGGCCGTACACAAGAAATGACCAAAGGAAGTCATCAAATATTTCTCATTAAGCTTTCTGATTGTTGTCAGCTCTGCCCCTCATCATTTACAGGTCTCAACACTTCACTGTGAAAATGCTAGTTGTTCATCATTAGTGATGGAATTTTGTTCCCCAACTCGGTCTGAAATTGTTGATATGCATTTTTTCTCCATATACATATTTCAGTCTAAGTGACTGGTGAAGACAAAGGTGTTGTAAATATGACTGTTTGGAAGAATATGACACTGGCTGTCACTAATATACAGTCTACAAGATTTTACAAGATTTCTCACGATCTAGTAATCTCAATATAAGAAACCAAAAGAAATGCATTATTTTTCTTTAATGAGAAAGAAACTTCTGTTTTCATTTTTTTTTAATAATATCTTCCTTGCTACGTGACTAAATAAATAAATAATAAAATGTCCCAACGTACAGGAAGTCTTTAGGCGCTTCAGTGATATTTTCTTTTTAAAATATTTACTAGTTTCTGGCAGCTGGTCATGGAATTCTCTTTTCCCCAAGGTAAATTCCTGTTGCAGAAGCAGTATTCTGAAGAAAAAATCCCCACAGTAGGAGTAAAATGACTACTGATGAATATATAAGCTTGCAAAAGCAAATTCCTCAAGTTATACAACTCACTCAACAGCCAGGAACTGAATATGGATATATTAAAATTTCCACGTGGATTTTCATGAAAGGTATCTGTTTCAACATATAACACATATAAGCAGTTGTTTTTAAGGTAAGCTGCAGAAATTATTTGTAAGATACCTAAAGAAAGAAATTTTATAAAATGCCAAATCATTTTCTACAAGCAGCAGTTTGTACTCACACAAGAAAATCTGCAGGTACAAACTGCAGTTGCTTGTTGAGCACACTGAAGTTATATTTAAACTGCACAGGTAAGATACTTAAAAAAAAAAGATAAGTACATGCAAACTCCGTTTATCACTCTTGACTAGATTTATATTGTCATGGAAAAGCATTCTAGTGATAGTTATTTAGAATTTATTAAAATGTAGTAATTAAGCCTCAGAATATCATACAAATAGATTTTAGTAGGGGACTATATGCTTCCTATTTAAATAGTGAAGTGTCTTCCCATAAGGATTGCATCAACTACTGAAATATTACTGCTACCTTGCTGGAATTTTAGCTGTGAGTGCGGTTCACAGTGCTGAGATGTGGATGCCTAGATCTCTCAGCACACTGTTGACCTCTTATTAACTTGAGTAGGACTATAAGGGCCTACATTGTAGATATCTTCTGCTCATTTAGTTGTGTTTAAATACAGTCAAGACCACATGTGCCAAAGTAAGTCAGATGCACTGCATTCAATTACTACTCTCCCCATTGAATGATTCAAGAGGCTGAAGCTGCATATAGCTGCTAGCATTCTGTAGGTCTAGATTTAAATAACATGAATCCCAATACACTGTTGTGTATCTTCCAAGTATGATTTACTACAGAGGGAGGAGAAATCAATGGAAACACTGTTATTCATGTTCCTGTTCCTTGTTCCTTGGCTGTCCTCTGTTATATTTCTTTCATTTGACCAGAGGAGTCCTAAAGGGCTGAATACTGAAAGTGAATCCTAATTCCATATAGAGTCACCTAAATAAAGTTCTGCTTTCCAGTTACACTTAGCACCTTCAGTTCAAGTGCCTCCAGAAAAACACTGAAATATCCAGATGTGAAAACTTTGACCTGAATCCTGGGAATTTGTGGAATGAGGAAAAATAATTTTGTAGCTATTTATAATTTGTTATACTTCAATTACATAATCTCTCTTTCAAAAAATAGAGAGCTATATTATTTACCACTAAGGAAAGCTATAAGTGCTATTACTTTAACAAGTCTGTATCTCAGAAAAATTATCTGCATTTTTGTTTTCCAAGCTGCACTGAGGACTATTATTTTGCAGTATCCTGCCAGCTTCTCTGCCTTCCTCAGCACTTCTTATTTATTTTCCCCATAGACCTTAGTGGGAGTTTTTGGCTGTTGTAAATTAACTGTAAACGTTCAGGAAAAACACCTAGACAGCATTGTGTGTGGCTCAAATGAAGCCATCTGCTCAATGTGCAATCATAAGTTAAAAATGAAAATAAACCAGCCAACAACAAAGCAAGAGTGTTTCAGGAAATATTAAGAGATGGAATAGAAGACTCTTTGTAGAAGATATTTAATTATATAAAACTACTTACTTGCTTACTGTTTGTTGGCACTTCTCACAAAACAGAGTAGAAGTACAGTGAACTGAAAGAAGTTACAGGCAGGTGATTAGAGACCAGGAAATGTGGTCCGTATGATTGCGCTGAAGATGATCTGATTCATGACCTTCCTGATACTGAGATCAGGCTGACAGGCCTGTAGTTCCTTGGATCTTCCTTCTTACTGTTCTTGTATAGAGATGTGATACTGGTAAGTCTCTAGTCATCTGGGACCTCCATGATTGACCAGGACAGCTAGTAAATGATTCAAATGGCTTGTCAAGCACTTTTGCCTGTTCCCTCAGTACCCTCAGGTGAATCCCAGTCTGGCCCAACAGATTTGTGACTGTCCAGGTGGAGTAGCAGGTTGATAAATGTTTCCTCCTGAACATTTTTTTTTTTCCTGCTATCCATTGGTGGCTTCTAGCTCAGGGGGCTGAGTGCCCTGAGGATAACTGGTCTGACAAAGACAGAAGCAGAGAAAGCAAGTCAGAAGTAAGAAAGGCTGTAGTATATGATGTCATATATAGAGCAATGTTTGCTCTCCCTCCCACTAAAACATGCTTTTTATCAGAGCTGTTTCATCCTGGAAACCATTTTAGCTTCAGTTAACCGAGCTGAAGATCACCACTATTGCTAAATTGCCTTGTATTTGCACTAATCATTTGGTGGTGGCCTTAGGACACTTCCAACTCATTAACACACTGGTTACAGACAGCTGTACGACATTTAAATGACCGTATGCATGCAAATATATCCCTAAATAAAGGTTACAAATGGAATTACAGTTGGTTGGTGCCTTTCAGGTGCTCTAGTTTCTTAATTTTGTTTCTGATTTCTGTTTCAGATAACTAAAATCGGCTATGATGTGGTGATGTGAGAAGTGCCCCCTAGAACACATATGATATTTTTCCTTCTATTCCTGTTTGAATGATGTTTAGTTTACATTTTCTTCTAAATCTGATTTTTTTCATTAAACAAGAACAGTGGCAATCTGAGTATCACAAAATGAAATACACCTACAGTGTTGTATGTGAAATTTTATTTCAGTGTTTGCAGCTACAACAGAAAATGTTCTAAGATTTTTTTTTTATTTATTCATTTCTACATTCCTGCAGATACCGCGATCTGACTTTCACTGATCTTATGCAAACATACTTGTTTTGTCAGGAGTGAAAAGCTGTCCGTATGCCTATTGCCTTCTATCTGAAGTCTGGCTGAGCAGTGAACTGCACAAGAAAAAACAATATATTGAAATATCTGTTTTGCAGCCATGAACATCTGTCTCCTCTTCAAAAGTAACACAGTGTAATCTGGATATATATTCCCAGAGTGGAACTTTGGTAATTCAGATTAGAAGCAATTCTTGATGTTTTAAGGAGCCTTTTTATTACAAAAACAATTACACAACCCACCAGCGCAGTACACAGAAAGGGAGAAGTAGAAGTTTATTTAGCAGGAAACCTCCTGGCAGATGCTAGCACAACTGGGGCAGCTAAATTGGCTTGTATCAATAACTCTTTCAGCCAACTTTTAAAAATTCTTCTGGGGCTAAGCCCTGCATATTCACACTTACCAACTGATATTTCACATGTGGCTTAAAAATGCTTGCAAACACTTTTTCTCCAAAGCTTTTTTGTCATTTGTAACTGTTCTTGATTATGGCCTTATCTCCTACGTAAGAAGTTTCTAGATCTGAAAACATTTGTGTTTTCAGTCCTGTTTCCCAAGAAGCTCAGTGGCTTTTGACCAGTGCATTGAATAATCATTTCATTCCTTGGACTGAATTGCTAGACATCAGCATTGATATATCTGCAGGTTTTAATATGAGAACTGTGAACTTAACATTTTTGCACACAGGTGGGAAAGCCTCTAACTTCCCTTATGCATCCTTTGATCCCATCCTCCATATCTCATTCACACAGACGCAGATCACTACCTTAATTTCCAGCCTAGTTTCATTCAAATTGTTGCATTGTTTTTGGATGCTTTATTTCACTGCTATTTTCTGGTGAGCTTTATAGCCATGTAGAAATCTTTGCTCTACTTTATCTTTTCTAAACTCTAGTGATTCTATTTTTAAACTAAATGAAAATACTTAAGAAGTTATGTAAATATAGTTCATGTATTTTTGAAAATGCTGTATTGCCTTCAGAGCACGCATCCTGTAGTCAGTACATTGAAAGAAACCTGTCTTGCAACAGCAATTAAAAATAAGAATTTTAATATAAACATTTATTTCCACTTAATGTAAATCATTGGTTTCAGCCCTAGTATAGTCATTGTGATAAATATTTTGCAATTAATAGTAAAAATTTGTTACACAGAAGACCAAGTCTTGCTTAGTTACAAGTACAAATCACCTATTAGTTCTAAGCACAGTTTTAGAGTTGCTGCTAAGAAGAAATTTGTACTGTACATAATTTTCTGCAAAATAATTTTCCACTATTAAGAAGTGTAAAATGGCAATTTGTTTACTGAATGTTAAAAAAAAAAAAAAAAAAGGTACTGGATAAAAGTTCCTTGGAATCTCTATTCATCCTCAAACAATCCCTTTGTTTTGTAGTAATATTCACTGGTGGTGCCTTTCAATCATATCAAATCTGGTGTGGCTTTCCCACTGCCCTAAAGCAAAACATCTAATTTAGCATAGCTTCAGTTATCTCACTGTACTGATTCATTTATTTTTAATTAATTATATTATTTTACATTTCAGTTAAAAAAATAGCAGGATTAATTTACTTTTATTCTTAAGAATTTGCAACCATAATCATCTAACCAGTGGAGGATAAATTACTATATGTTAATTTTCCTCTACTTGATGTTGTTTTTCAAGATGCCACTTTCAACCTCAGGTATTCTGTACTACCTATGAATAGTAGAAAAATCCTAGCCCAAGATAATTCAGCCCAGGATTACAAGTCTTATTGAAAACTGTTAATACATTAAATAGTTCTTATTTTTTTCTATCTCTGTGACTCAAACAAGTTCTGTGTTTCAAGGAATGTTCAATGTTGAGGCAGCCAGAGCACAGGACGCTTAGAAGATGCCAAGAGAAGCAAGTATCTAGGGGTTTTTTCTTTCTCTCTTGAACATGATCAAGGATTGGAGGGCTGAACCTGCTTCTCACTACAGTCAGCAGGTGAGCTCCAGCAGTCTTTGCCAATTCAGTAGATCTAAGGTGAATGTGGAAGGAAGTGAAAGAAGAAAAAAAGCAGTTTCACTGCCAACAGTACCACTGAAGTAGACACAGCAAAGAAAAAGAGTGAGACAGGGCTGCATGAGGACACATATTTATTCTATAGTAGGCAAAGAGCAATCAGCAGCTACAAAAATAAGGAGCAAAAGAACCTGATAGGAAAGAAGAAAAAGAGTAACTGTAGTAAAGTCAGTCTACTATTTTCAGTAGAGCTTAGATGTGATGTGATTCAAACAAAACCTGTAAAGCCTGAGCAGATATAAATACAGACAAGATTCAATTGAAAAATCAAGTAAACAATTGCAGGTCAGAAAGAAAAAAAAGCATATAGAAGATGCAACAGCAAAATAAATACAACATTTGTGGGCTATTTTCTCTGAACAGATTTTTTGTATTATGAAGGAGAATTTCTCACTCTATTTCAGTGGGTCAGTGTCATAAGAAGCCACCTATTAGACAGGTCCATTTTTAGAATCTCTGAAACCTTGTAACATGAAAATAAAAACAGAACAGAATGTTTTAGTCGGAGGAAAACAAACATCTGGAGAGAAAATTCAGTTGTTTTTAGCTCTTTTTTTTACTTTTATAAAATGTTAATAAAACATCTGCATGACTGTTGTGGGCTCCTAGAGTCAAACATACAATGGTGCATTGGTCAACTGTCTGAAAGACCAAGAACTGCCACTGAAGGAAATCACTACAGATGATACCTGTGATTTCTGCATTGGAAAACTGAGTAATAGCCAAAACCAAAAATAAAATGAAACAATGAAAGTGATAAGGGACTGAGTTGCCTATGGTCAAACATTTTTTCTTTTAGTGCTGCCATGTCCCTGCCACCACAAACACATGAAAATATACTTAACATTCCTGGCTGTTCTCAAGCTAACAGTGGAAAGATGTATTTTATGGTAGCCCAGCCAACTTGTTTCAGACAGATGAAACAGCTATAAAGTCCTACAGATACTAATCTACTTTATGCACAACTTTATCAATGTATATTTTTTAAAAGACTACACACTGACTAATAACTTATAGTACAGTATTTGTGTTTTGCTCTAATAGATTAGGCCACAGTTAGTAAACCTTTTGGCTTACTTGAGCTGTACTGACTGAAGATGAATTGTCTTGGGCTGCATATATATAGTTAATAATATACATTAATATAGTTTCAATATACATTATATAATATACATTAATATAGTTAATATATATAACTAACAAAGTGATTTTTATAGATATATTTTTAATTAAAACATAAGAGATCAACAAAAACCTAAGACTAGTGGGATATTTGACCTTGTTTTGAGAAACTAATGCATCAGTCTGGTTCAGTGGAAATGGTTGCCATTCTTAGTGAGTTCTCAGTGTGTTTCCCAGAGATTTCTAATAAAATTTCACTCCTCCTGTAATTCGTAATGTAAACGTAGTTGTCTACAAAGGTATGTACTGCCATAAAGCAATGACATAAATAAGGTGTGATTATGAGGTAAGAGAGATTTTTCTCTGGTAAGAGAGCTCTTATAAAAAAGTATAGTAAAGAGTCATGATTTTTTCTTTGAGTTGTATATGTGATTGCAACCCTACACATTCCATTTGAAAATTCACAGGTAATATAATTATGTGAACTGTAAATCAAGTTACAAATATACAAATTGATGATTTCTTTTTGCAACCTTGAAACCTAATCTCAAATTACTCTGTCAAATTGGAAAGCAAGGCTGCGTATTCTTCACTGTTCACAGGACACTGTTTAGCCAATGTATCAGACTGCATACAATTATTTGCCATCAATTAAGTTACCGCTTCATTGTGCCTTCCCTGTGCATAGATTTCAGCCCAGACCGGGCTGACTGTACACTCACGTTTGGTTGTTGCTGAGTGATGGGTGCATGTCAGGGATCAGGCCAGGCTACTCAGAAGAGAAGAGCTGCCACCATGGTGGTGCAGCAGCAGGAGATGGGCAGCAGAATGGGTAGTGCTGAACCACATGTAGCCTGTGGGCCACAGGTTGGACATGCCCGGGTTAGGCCCACTCCTGTTTTAGGAGGGTGCAAAGGTTAACAGTGAGATTCAATTTCCTAGTTTGGCTACATCGGGGAAGTTAGAGTAGCCATATAGATGGGAGAGGAAAAAGTCCCTTGACAGTTAAATTGTCCATTTTGTACAAGCACAGGATTAGCCTCTCTGTCTAATGCTCATTTTTGAATAATCTTCTTCTTGCCATACACCGAAGTCCTATCCAAGCCACCTAATTAAGTGAGGGCCATAATTAGTTCATTCAGAAGATTCATTTGGAAGATCTGAAACTAGGAATTACTCTTGGCTAAAAAGATATCTGGGCTGTCAGATAACATGAATGGAGCTAAGGGGGAAAGGGGGTTTCTTTTTGAAGACAAGTGTCAGATTTGAGTGTTGTTCTAGGACTCAGTGAGAACAGCAGGTGAAAGACAAGGTTTAGGGAGATGCGTGGCAGATATAATTGAAATAGACAGGAATCAAGAAAAAAAACAACTGTAAGGTATGTTGAAGAGTGAAAGGTAAGAAGAGCAGGAAGGCTGGAGATGGGCTTAGACAGTGGGTGTCCAACTTTTTGCCTTCTCTGGGCCACGCTGAGTAAAAATTAATTGTTTTGGACCACATACAAAATATTTAATAATGTTAATGTATATAAGTAACAAAACTTTTAAAAATATGTATTAATTCTAACATTTTAAAATATATTATTTTTAATATTTTTCTTTTATCTATGTTTTAGGTTTTATCATAAAACATTTAACTTACTATGTTACTTTCACACAAAAAAAGTGACCATTAAATACACAATCTAGCAAATCCATAGATTCTGAGCAAAAGCGAATAAAAGCAGGTATAATGTATGTCCTCTGTAAACTTGCCTTCAGGATGCTTGTATTAGCAAATCAACATGTGTTTCAATAGGTGATTATAACTTGTGTATTGCCCCTCCTGGTTAGAATAGTAGAAGCACTAATCAAATACATATCACAAAACTAGTTAAAAACATATCACAAACTATTTTACAATTTTTGTGAGCTTTTTGAGACGTTGAAATTTTTCAGCACTGCACAAGAATTATGGATATTTCTTCTGCAGTGAATATATTAAAAACAAAAAGTGCTTGTATTCAAAGGCATGCACACAAGTAAGTAGGCTGAAATAGGTTGTGATTTAACCTGGGCAGACAGTTAAGCAACACAGTCGTCTGCTCACTCTCTCCACCCCAGCAGAATGAGAGAGAGAATTGGAAATAAAATAGAACTCATGGGCTGAGATGAAAATATTTACTAAGACAAAAAAATAAAAGATAATGCAAACAAAAATGTGATGATAAAAACATACACGTATATAGCCACAATGCTACTGACCGATACCCAGCTGACAATATAAGTGCCTGCCAAGTGATGCCCCGCTACCAACACATCTCCACTACTTACTGACTGTTACCATTCCTTCTCAAATCGTGCCGTTGTTTTTTGTAGACCCATCGATTCCCTCTGTTTCCCCCTCCCCCCGAAGAGCACGGCTCTGCTCTGCGTGGCCACTGAAGGTGCAGTTTTTTTTTTCTTTTCCTTTCTCTCTCCCTTCTCAGTTTCCCTTGGGTCACTGTCATGGATAACACCATGACAGAAAGTCAGCTTGTTTAGTAAGAAAAGAAACTCCTACTTTAGTACAAGTTGGATGATGAAAGATCATAGAAGAAGGTGAGGATGGAAGAAGAAAAGGATGAAGCAGGGCTGTCATGAGGATGTAAGGAGAAAGACCAACTCCTAACTATGAGTGAACTATGAGATATGCAGAAAGACTTGAGCTGTCATCTGGGCAAAAATATTGTCACCTGCTTGATCTGGAGCTGGAATAATGGGGCCAGTAGCCTGGACTTAGTGGGAAGTGAAGCCAGGCAACAGTGATCCCTTTCTAGAAAAGGGAGGCGCTGGCAAAGCAATTGGAAAATGGACACCAATCTTCACCCTATGAAGATGACTCTTGTCGGCTATGAAGGAAAGGTATCCCTTCAAGAAAGATCTGATATGTCACCCAGGCAAGTGGAACATCATGGAGAAAGGTATCCAGTAACTGAGGGAATTAGATATGATGTATAATATTGACCTGGACCTGGATAATGATCAGTTATCCCAAGATTCAGATGATG
Organism: Odontophorus gujanensis; assembly: GCA_013399175.1. Classification (NCBI taxonomy): domain Eukaryota; kingdom Metazoa; phylum Chordata; class Aves; order Galliformes; family Odontophoridae; genus Odontophorus; species Odontophorus gujanensis. The sequence goes on from VXAB01014064.1 coordinate 82,910, forward strand.
TCAGGTACTCATGATCTATGTGGAGAAAATTTGTACAGGATGCGCTGTCATTGTATGCCAACACACTGGCAGCAGTGGTCTGGAAAGATGATGAAAAATGGTGGGTGAAGTGACTAGCGTACTTCTACAATAGGCAGAAAATCTCTCTTCCTCCCTGCAGGCCTGTGTCTCAGTGCAGAAACTGTTCTGTCAGTTCCAGTAATTCAAAGACAATGAGCCCTACTCTCCACCTGGATAGACCAATATCTCTACTACTAGACGTAAGTGTTCCTCTGTCTGAGTAAGGATATTCAGTGGGTACGCACCATGTGCCACCCTGTGATTTTACCTGCATGATATGAGGACATGTGGAAGTGGGATGGAAAACCACCTTCAACTCCAGAGGCATTGTTATGTGAGTTGCAAGGAAGATCAATTGAAAAAGGGAGTTCTTGCAATAAAATGGCCACTCCTGTTTCTAATGGACAGCCTCCCAGACAGAGAAGATGGTCTGATTCTATTCCTGAGGTTGGTCATGAGAGTACGAATTTGCTGCTAATTGATTCTGCTGGGTCAGGTGAGAAAGACCGGCAAAGACAGAAGCAAGGAAAAATCCAAACTGGCCAAGATTTGCAACAGAATGACAGCCACAAGCCACAGGCTGCTTTTGTGGTCTAGATTTGTGTGATAACCAGCTGGACAAATCTACCACTTGCTTTTGACTCTGATACAGCAAGGCCCACTGCCATAGCTAAGCCTCACCTTGGGCCTAAAAGACATCAAGTCTCTCAGTAGTTTGAGAACATATGGTCTGAGGAGTCTGCATTCTCATGATTTTTCCTGTGATATCCTGTTTGGCTGCAATTACAGAGGTAAGAACATGTGAATGTATATAGGTTCTGAGGAGCTATCATCATCAACAGCTCTTGCTAGTATAACTCTAAAGCCACCATTACAGTTAACTGGATTACAGTTCCGTCTGTGTTGAGATGTGGTATTTACCATGGGGCTTGTGCAGTTCCTACTATCCTGAGTCACAAAGAACATCACTCATATCTACAAGGACAGGCTTGGGATAGTGAGAAGTAATTGCACTGTGCGTTGGGCTGGTTTGCTGTGTTAAGCTGTGCTTTAGTTGCTACACAGTTTGATCAGGCTTTTCCTTTTGATCTTTGCTCATAATCCTCACTGTTTTGCTTTGCTGAACAGATTTGGGGAAAAGGGTGAAGATGAGAAAATGGTTGGTACACTACCTGAAAGGGACACACAGGCCCCATCTTGTTTGATTACATAGGACTGACTTAAAGGAAAGCTGCATTCTTGAAGTTATTGTCTTGTCACCTTAAATACTTCTCTTTGAAACAGAAGGAAAGATGGTTATATCCTGCTTATGTTTCAAAGTAACCTAGAGTCCAAAATGCAGGTAGGTATCCCTAGGGACCCCTAATGATTTATTAGACTGCTGCTGTAACCAAAGCACATCCTCCCTTCAAATATTATAAAGTCTTCATCTTCCAATTTATATTTTTACACATTAACATCACTGGAGGCATGAGGCAAATATATGCACCTAAGGCTGAGACTCTTGCACTGAGTCTCTACAGAAAAGTCCCAAACTGTGGGGCTTTACTCCAGCTCAAGCTGCTAAGTCCAGTGAGTTTATAAGACACTTACTTTCCAGCACACCTACCCTCCTGTGAGAATTCAAAGGTACAGTACTTTACCAATTCTAACCATCATGTCCTCTCCTCATCAAGAAAATTTTATCATTAAAATTTCTTAACTAAGAAGTCACATCTGTGTGACTTCTTAGACTTCCAAGTGCAGAAGTTACTTTTGACAATGGAGTACAGCCCTTTGCACCTTTGGCCAAATTCTGACAGCTAAGGTCCAGTACTGTGCAAGAACAAGCTAGATTTTTGTTACATAAAATAAAAGCTGCCATACTTTTTATTGAACTAGGGTATCAGTTAGATTCCTAAGAGTAGTTGTAACAGAATCAAGTTACATTGTCAGTATGATAAAAGGTATCACATCATTACTTTGTCCTTTTTACCTTATTCATTCACAGATGGAAGTTTCCTGGATTTCTGTCGAAAGAATCGGTCTTTTAAGAATAGAAAAGACCAATGTCATCTTTATACAGTTTGGGAATTCATCTTGAGTAGTCCAGAGATTAACAATATCAGTGATAATTGAGTCAAAGGCGCCTATGGAGTACACTAACAACAAAATAGACCAAGGAACAAAAGACAGGTAATCCAACAGCACACAACTGCTAAATAATCATTTTAACCTTACTAAGGGTCAGGATGGTGAATAAAGTAAATAAAAAATGAATGTGTTTAAAGAAAGGTGGGGGGAAGGGACAACAACATAGAGGGAACTAGGCGATTGTGAAGAAATATGTGTACAAAACAGAAATTGTACAGCTGTTAACAGGAAAGAAAAATCAATTTTACACCATATAAAGAGATACATTTACATCATTATTATTATGTTGGGAAAGGATTAGAATTTCACTTCCTTCAAAGCATTATTGCAATGTGTCATATGATTCTTCCTTATCTGATGATCATGATGATGCCTAAAGAATAGCACCTCTCAAGCATCACTCTATTCAGTAACAGACCACCTTGTCTCCCTGAGCTGCCAGATCTCATGTCTTTGTTTTCCATAGGTAGATTTAATTAAATCAGCAGAACTGGAGCTATGAAGTCTCACAAACAGTGGGAGTAACTAAAGGGGAAAAAAACAAATAGGGTGAGAGTAGAAAATACACATGAACTCAGGGACTTAATAGCATAAGATTAGCACACCAGTCCTAATACTGGCATAAACAAGTGATACAAAAGAAACCCAGACAGCTGAATTCAGATGTTGGTGCAGAGGAGAACATGAGCCGTCACTGTGGGAAATGCAAGTGTTTCAGAAATTGGGTATCTTTTTTTAATTCGTTCTTTAAATACATTTAAAAAAAAAAAAACGTATTAATTTTTTAATTATAATTTTAAAATGTTCTGATTTGAATATAGGTAGAAAAGATGCTTGAATATGTGCATGAGTAGCATTGGCCAATACCCATAAGTAAATCCATCTTATATGCCCAGACTAGACAACCTTCATTTCATTCGCTTTCAGCCATTTTAATTTCCCAGCCCTTCCATGCATATTTTACCAGAAGGGAAGAGCAGTAACCTGAATAATACCTCCAATACCAACTAATTCAGTCTCATGGAGACACAGATGTAACAGTCATGAGCCTCTCCTCACTTCCTACTCTCTCCTTTGCTGGTGTGTATGTGATGGCTTTAGCACAAACTCCAGCACCTGCACTTGCATAGGAAAGCTCTGCAGGAATCAGAGTTTGTTGCATTATCAGAACCACTATTTTGAATTGTATCTGGCAATGTATAGAAACCAAATGCAACTACAGGTTCAATTATAGTCTGTTCTGCCTCAGAAGCAGGTCTATGAGAGTGGATAGCCAGGCTCTCCATCAACTGCATCTCTTGATTAGTTTCTAATACTCTCAGAGATTCAGGAAAGAGCCTGAAGGCAGTTAACTGTAATGAGCTACATATCAGAAGAAAAACATTCACCTCTGACCAAGCACAGGCAATATCAACTAATATTCTTTACCATTTCCACCTGTTTCCTACCTCAGATCTCCACCAGTACTATTTTCTCTTGGATAGATATTAGCTTTCCTCCTTTCCTACTTACCTCACATGATTCAGACATGGAGAATTGCAGAAACTTGAGACAGTGTGGAAACAGTCTTCTCATTACTGGTGGATTTGTTCGCTGGCTGAACAAATGAGGAGAGACAGCATCCACTAGAGCTTGTACTGGCCTAAGTAAGCTGCACTGCTCTGCATATATTGAAGGTCACAAGGCTTGTTTTAATTACATCTTTGTGGTAGATCTGCCTCATTCCCACCCCTTTCCCCACTTCAGATTTTAAGCTCAAGAAAACTAAATTTATTTGAATAAGAGCTAGAGCAAGATTTTAACAAACAAACAAGCATATCCTTAAAGGAGCTAGAGCAAACAAAATGAACTGTTTTCTGTTTAGTTATATCTGACTTCTAGATGGGTCCAGATAGTTTGCTAACTGAGAGGTTGAAAGTCCTGATGAGTTCCTCTACATCCCTAGGAATTTTTTTCCATCTTTTCTGAGATTGGTTATTTCCCAATCGTTCCTAAAGTATTTTGGTCTCTCTAAAAAGCAAGCTGAGCAGATCCACACTGACTGCTGTACTCCATCGGCCTACCCATTCAAAACTCTTTTCCCTGAGTGTTCAGTAGTTCTTTATAAGATCTTCCTCCAAGAAGCTCACCAAGATTCATCAAAGAAAATAAAGTCATTGTACAACAAACTTGTCAAATGCAGCATTTGCCATAGTCACAGCAATAGCTGAGACTTGCATTAGGGCCAATTTTGTGAGAGTAGTACATGGGAAATGATAGCAGTCTGAAGGAAAAATATGTGCATTATGTATTTTTTTCTGATGTCTCGTATTTGTTGGCATCCTATAAAAAGATAATTTATCCTAAATTTTTAGCAGCCTGGATATTCCAACATCTTTTCTTTGTATCATTCTTCCATCTCTTCCTTCCTTCCTTCCTTCCTTTTCTTCTTACTGTATCCTTCTGCACATTATTTCTTGTCTTCTGCTTAATATGTTCTGAGCTGTGGTCAGTTTTTCTGATCACTTTGGTAGTGAGAATTTAGTAAAGGACTAACATTTCAAATTGTCCTGAGAGAAAAACTTATCCTCTCAGTACCTACATATTAACCACAAGAGGAATACATAATGTGGATACATCACTCCAGGAGAAATACAAGTATCAGACATGAACACAATTAGTGGAATTTTGTTTCCACAGAATCAGAGAAAATCTTGAGTTGGAAGGGATCCACAAGGACCATCGAGTCCAACTTCTGGCTCCACAGAGGACCAATCAAAAAAAAAAAAACAACTTCTGAAAGCATTGTCCCAAATGCTTCTTAAACTACAGCAAACTTGGTGCTGTGATTGCTGCCCTGGGGATCCTGTTCCACTGCCCCACCACCCTCTGGTGAAGAACCTTTTCCTGATACCCAACCTGACCCTCCCGCTAACACAGCTTCATTCTGTTCCCCTGGGTCCTGTTGCTGACACCACAGTGCCTGCCCCTCTGCTCTCCTCTGCTCTTCCTAGCTGTAGGTTTCCACGAAGCCTCCACTTAACCTCCTCTTCTCCAGGCTGAACAAAACAAATAATCTCAGCTGGTCCTCATACATCTTGCCCTCTAGACAATTCACCATCTCTGTTGACCTCCCTTGAACACTCTCTAATAGTTTTATGCCCTTCTTACATTTTGATGCTCAGAGCTGCACACAGTGCTTGAGGTGAAACTGCATCAGTGCAGAGCAGAGCAGGACAATCTCTTCCCTCTCTTGGCTGGCCCTTTTGTCTGTCAGGGTATGCTGCTGACTCAGATTCAACCTGCCATCAGAGAACCTCCAGATCCCTTTCCATGAGGCTGCTATCCAGCCTCCGTCCCACAGTCCTTACATATATCCAGGTTTGTCTAGTCCCACATGCAGAATCCAGCACTTGCTCTTGTTTTATTTCAGACCAGAGAACAAGCTATCAAACAGGAGGTCATTCAGTGGGTGTACAACATTTTAAGGCATACACTGAAAGAAAAAACCCGAGAAAATCCTACCCCTTTCATCTGAATGTAAGAATGGAAATAGTACAGCAACTGATACCTAAAAAGATTTTAAACATCACGTTCTTCTCATTTCTGTGCAGACAAACCATTTATGCTACAGCTTAATGTGTACTGTGAACGGAAAAGTACCAGTTGTCAGGGTACAAAACAAAACACAAAGAAGCCAGTTATTGGCATAAAGATAGTAAAAGTCAAATGTAAGCTGGGGAAAGCCTAGCCCAGGTTAATGAACTGGAATATAGATGAGTTAAAAAAAAATTAAAAAGTCCATATTGGAATCAATAAGTATTTTTTCTGCTTTCTGATATATTGCTAAAGTTTTGATCTTTCACTTTGAATTTAGCTCAATGGTTAGGTATAGTATGGATCAAGGATTCCAATCCAGTGGACAAGTTCTCCCCCTTTCAGATGGTGAATATTATCTCAGTCCAGATTCCCTGAAATCTCTGACCGCGTTAGCCAAAGTTTTCACTTAAACAGACATAATTATTTGAAATAGGCTTTTAATCTTTTAAAAGATTATTCTCTCAAAAATGAGCAGTGTCTCTACATTTTACAGGACGGGTTACTCAGGAAGAGATTGCACTTGAAGTAGAAAGTGGGTAGTTCCACTGGACTACTGAGCCAAACAGTTCTTGACATTTTTGCAAAGTATTATCCTTTTAAAAGAAAATGTACTGTGCATATTTTTATACCCACTTTAAGAACGTGATAGAATGTTTTGCCCATTTAAAGATGCAGCTAACTGACCTTCCTAGAGGAAATACTCAAATCCCTAAACAACAGGAAGAAGAAATCTAATCTACATTTTGAATATACTGTAATTCCCAAGTCAGTTGTGCTAAACTGTACACGTTTTAGGTTTTGAGTGTGTTTCTTTTGTTTGTTTGTTTTGCTTTTTAAGTTAAAAACCTCAGTTCAACTGCCTGTGTTTAGGTTAGTGAATTGGTAAATAAATGCATTTATTAATTATTTTAGGCAGAAATGGAAGATAAATTGATTTTCTTCCATGCTAATGTTCTGTAAGACTGAATATCCCCGAAGAGTTTTTGAATGGAAGTTGTTGTCTTACTAACTTGCATACCATGCTTTTTATTTTACTTTTTTCTTGATTGAAACCTTGGCAAAGAACTACTTAAACCCTGGGAGCTGCTATGCATAACTGTAGGCCAGCATGTGCCAAATATGACACAGCACGAAGTCTTTTGTTGTCATCCAGCATACTGTGTTAGGCAATTGGCAAGCCTCTTCTCCCTTTACCTCCCAGGACTTTTGTTATTGAATTGCCACACAGTGTATCTTAGCCTAATTGAACTCATTATTTAGGAGACTACTCAGTCTACACAAGTATTCAGGAAATATTATTCCTGAATAACCATGTGTATTTTCTTATGCTTTAACAAGAATTACCTAGATAACACAGTTAGATAAAAAATATAAACAAGCCCTAAAGGATGTTCTGCCATCTTCACTGGATCTAGAGATTCCTCTTAGAAAATCTACAAGAAATTCATTTGTCACACAAGAGAGTCAGTGGAGTAAGCCCATCTTCGCAGGAGCATGACAAGAGAACTAAGAAACCAAATCAGAAAAGTCAATTTCCTAACAAAAAGAGAGAAAGATCTGGAAGGAGCAATCCAATAAGGAGTTCATTCCAAAGACTTTAAAAAGTGAGATATGTAAAGGTGTGATGGAAAAAGACAACATAAAAGCACATTTTCACAGAAGAAAAGTTTTCATAGGTAGAAAAGTTTGTCCTTACACTCTTTGCCATCATCCCAGACCAACTGGGGCCCGGGCAGGAGACTCAGGACATCATCAGCCCAGGTGGGATTTAGAGTATTGTGTGGGCTGGAGATGAATCCCGGTACTGACTTTAGTTCTAATCATTCATTTTTCAAGGGATTGAGATGGTCTGTGTTGGTACGGATGCAACTTTTGTTGAGCCACATAGCTTCTAAAATGAGAACATACCTGTTACATACAGTGGTTCAGATATGCCTTATATATTTGTTCCAGTGTGTACTCAAAGAGGCAAAATGCACCATGATTTGTGAAAAAAAAACCCATAATATTTGCCTCTCATATGGTATACGATCCTTTTATTTTTCTCTTGCTAAGCACTTTAAGTACAAAATTAAAGGGAAAAAGCAACATACTGCACTCCTTTCAGATATACTTGTTTCAGCAGTTTACATGGATAGTTCCATTGAAATAATAGCAAAATTGGTTTATTACTTACTACAATTTACTTGTTGCATAGAAAAAGGAAAAAAGATCACTAGTTAAATGCAATTTTGAAGCAGATTATTAGGAAAAATGAAATGTGTCCATTTAAGAAAAGTATGGAAAACCAAGATCACTGTGAAAAAATCTCAAGTCATGAAGGACTTAAGAATAGAATGACTTATATGTATAATAGACTCAAGAGTAGGGGCTAAAATGCTTGAACACATCAGCATGTGAGTGTGCAGTATTCCCAACCAGACAAGCTCTTGGATTTTTAATTTCAGGATGCTGAATGTTGCTATATTTATTCTTGTGCAGTATCTTGTATTCGTAGAATCAGAAGGAAAAACTAACCAGAATTAAATGGAGGTGTGAGTACAGACTAGATGACCAGGTCCCAGATTTTAAAAAAGACATTAATTTGTACATACTACAGGACAGACTTGTTGTAAATCCAATGTGTCTTAAAAGAAACATGTCAAGAGCTTGTTTGTGTACAGAAGGGCAATGAAACCATAGAAATGAGAAAAGGAAGCTTCAGTGCAGAAGAAACATTGGTGAACTCTTTCATGAGGGAAGTAGGGTGGAAGAATAAGAAAGATGTCCCCTGCTATCAGTCTCATTAGTAATAATCTAACTTTCATGAGGCTGGTATGCAGATAGTATGATAGGATTCTTGATAGCATTTCCAATGAGTAATATTGCTTGACACATGCCATCAATCTACTCAGAGGAAACTGTGGAAGTAAGTACCGAGTACCCAATGTAAGTACCACAGTCTAGCCCAGACTGTTACCAAAAACTGGAACAGATGTCATTTAAATAACACAGACACGTTGACAACTGTTTGAGGATTTAACTGAATATTCTTTTAAGCAAATTTCCAAAATGCACAGGGAACTTTATTCTGCTACCCATTATGTACATTAGCTAATACCTTAGATATCCTGTTGGTTTTAGCAAAATTGTTTGGAATTGGATGATGGTAGGCTAAAAGCCACATGAAGGACTAAATTCTAACTATTAAGTGATCTAGAAAGATTTGTTGGGATGTGTCATTTAGTGGAATACAGGCAGATGAAAAGGCAAGACCCAATCGTACGTTACCCACAAAACTCTTACCTGCAAAGGTGTGTTCACCACTGTTTGAGATAACTGTTTTCAGTTGTTCTTAACGAGAACTTTTAAAAAAGGAAAAAATCCAACTCAAACCTAGATTAGACACAGTCTTCATTATAAAGTGATAGAAAGCAAATTGAAATGTGCCTATCACATTCTTTTATGTGCACATTTTATTTGCTGCAAGCAACAGGTAATGGTATAAGAATACCAGTGTAGACATTATCTTACTATCTATCACCAGGCTATTTTTAATACATTACTTATTTTAGTATACCTGTAGGTTCTATAGTAAGTGCACATTGTAGAAGATTGAAAAAAAAACTGGCACAGATGCAGGAGCCAACCCTAAGGAAGGCAACAAGATACAGTTGTGTAGAACTTGTAACCAGAATGGCATGATGGAGAGATGTCAGTAATGAGCAGAGGTAAAAGAACTTAAGAGTTTTGCCCATCACTACTTCCACCTTTACTCCATAAGATGCCTAAGTGAAACCAGTAACTAACACCATTAAGGACACCTTAAATAAATCTAAAGGAAAAAATTTCCTGAAACACCAAGAAAAAAAGGCAAGAGTATCCATAGAATTAATTGAGTTAATGTATTTAACACATGAACCATTTCCTAAGAGGTTGTTTTGAATACCACTGTTAAGTCAGATAATTATGAATTTGTATGTCTAAAAAAAAATATTAAATATAGTTTCCCAATCTGGGAAACAAATTACTTTCTGTTCAACATCCAAATGATAGCAAGCATTACCTTTGGAATTATATAATTATTTATTTTAACATACTTATATACAGTGAGTCACTCATCCTGATATAATAGTTTACTTCAACATAAACTAAGTAAAGATTTTTATGATGTAATGAAGTTTTTTAACACATTTGTGACTTAGAAACTTTCCTCACAAGCCTACAGAAATATAATCATATTAATGATATGTCTTTTGCTATCTTGATTACCAGTTTGTCTTAAATGAGGGCCAGCACCATTTAGTGATGCTTTTGTTGCATCTGAGATGGATAACGCTTGAACAAAATACTCAACACACATTTTGAAATTCATTCTAAGCAGCTAAAAAGGTTTTAAACATACATGTTTATAAGTACATGTATATTATATATTTGTGTATAATAATATATACACACGCATTTATTTTAACTTTTAGCTTTAATAGCAAAAGGTACAGTAGAATTCCACTGATAGCAAGATTTGATTCTAGATTATCCATAGAAAATTGGTGCTCTTTCTAGAAGAAAATCAATACAAGCTCAAAACAAAATGTAATACCAGGTAACTCTCAGCTGTAGTCAAAAAACGGATAATCCATTTAAATACCTAAATAATTGAATAAGGCTCACTAGAGTAATCAAATAGATACTTGATAATGAAGAAACCCCACTGAAAAATGTTACTGAATAAAATTTTGTACCAATTTAATCTAGGTTGGTGTACAACATTTAGGGTAAGGCTCTCAGTCCTGACTGAAGCCTGTAGGTACTACTGGAGTACAAATAATAAATAATAGAACCTGTACTGTAAACTCTCTAAAATCAGCAGTAATACCAAGCATTTTCCATCTTTGAAACACTGTACAGACACAAAACTTATTCCTCACAACACCCCTGTGAGGTAGGTACAAAAGTATTTTCCCATATTTACTGACAGGACAACATCCCACTTCTACAAGGTGCTAGTTGACTCTGAAGAGGGATTTCACTCCCAGATTCCCAGGGGCCCCAGGACTATTTAACTGTCAGGTAGAATCAGAGTCTAATTAGAGGCTTGCCCACTTCCCTAAAGTATGTCAGTGGTACAACACAAAGCTTTTGGCTGTCAGATTTGTCACTTTGTCAACTGATTTAGCCATTCTGCCCTTAGAAAAAATAAAATACTATGCATTAGAGCTGTGGCATGCACAAATTTTATTCTTTTAATTAATTTGCTGATATCTTTAATATATGCAAAGGAAAAGCATTTGTATGATAGTGTGCATGTTGTGTAGCAATCTCACAGCAAGATTCTCACAGTTTTCTATTTTATACACAAAAGTTACTTTTACTCATTTATATGAGGAGGGACTGATTATTCATACGTTCTCACATCTATATTAAGGGACACAGTCATGTTTTTTAAATTCAGATTTCATGACTTCCCTTAAAATGGGAATAATCTTGAAGTGTGTACTAAAATATATGTATTATCTCTTCTGACTTTTTAAAAATAAAGTCTAGAATACTCTTGTCTAGATGTACTTTCAATATACTATACAGCTAATCATTTGGAGTATCTCCACTGAAGACCATGGAGTTTCCAGCGGTGTAACAGCAGGTGTAGTGAAGTTAGGATGAAAGTTTCCATTCTCTTGAATATCTGTGGCTGCTCTATACCAGCACACTAACAAATTTAACATCTTCATCTAAAGAACAGTGTGAATGGCACATTTGTTAGCAAATCCTGTGAGCTATACACATACCTGATCATATCACTGATTACTTCATCATTCATTATGCTAGTATTACATACAGATTAAAAAAACAACAAAAAACCCATAGTATCTTCCAAATGGCAGAGTACAAGCAGAGAAGTAAATTAAAGGCAGCAGAAATACAAAACAAATGTAGCAGTAGTAATGCAAAATGCTTTCCAAAATAGAAAGGACAAAATGGATAAAGGAATAGTTTATTATATTGAGGGCTAACACAGACACACACACACACACACACACACACACAAAACAAACAAACAAACAAAAAAATCAGGTAAAAAAGTAGTTATGTCACACATTTGTCATAAATACTCCATTTCTAACTTGTGCAAAAAATGTAAGTGAAGAGTTTGAAAGCCTTGCTGAAATTTTCACAATGTAAAATTACCCTCCCCTCAAAATAGAATAACTTGCGTTTTTTTTCTGATTATAGAATTCCTACGTGGTTCTCTTTTAAACATCTGTAATTGAGCAGGCTTTGACCACTTTTAACTGTGGGGCACATTTAATTATTCAAATTCTTTAACATCTTCCCAAAATAACAACAACAACAAAATTCTACTCCTTATTTAAAAATAGATACCATTTCTGCTTTCATTCTTTTTGGTGGGGGAGGACGGGAAGGTAGAATTTTTTTCTTTATGTTTTGAACAGTATCATAACTATCAATGTCCTCTCTCTTTTTCTTCATATCAGGTTTTCTCTCAGCAAGGCTCAGAGATCCGCATGCAGGGACATATGCACAAGCATAAACCTATTGTTGAGTCACCAGAGGAAACTCTTACCTTCTTTGAGTAGACCTTACAAAACAGAGTATTCTTATAGCAAGGCCACTGAAAGATAATTAATTCAGATTTTTCTTTTACTTATTTTTATCTGTTTTAAATACAGCAGGCATCCATCAGCAGATCATAACAGCTTGAAGATTACTCAAACGTGGAGTTCTTTGCAGGAGATCCTTAATCATATGCCTAGCCTCAAGAATGTAAACACTTAACATTTAAATTAACATGAAAAAATAATTTGGTTAAAGTTAGACATGCTTTGATGAATTGGGGTCTTGAAAAAATAAAGAAAAAAGCCATAGGCTTTAATGTACAGAATATGTCATTTGGAATGAATGGATGCGAGTTGTTAATTTTGTTCTTAATTTTGAATTTTTGAATTTGAACTTCTGATAAATTTGTCCTCAAATTTTATCATGCAGTATCTTACGGATTTTAGGTAGATGTTTAAACAACATGAAAATCAACCTTCTGTTGTAGACAGTATATAAAAATTGTCCAGAATGCAGTCAATTTGAAGCAGTAGTACTTTCAAAGACTGTTTTCTCTCCTCCAAAATATATATTTTTTTCTTCTACTGTCTTGCGTGAAATGCTCTAAGGATTTATTTTTATTGGAAAAGAGACTTGAATAATTCTACCCCTTTGCATTGCTTATATATATTAGAGCAGCATTTAAATACAAGGTGTCAACCTTATTCCAGTTTTTCGGATGCAACGATTAGAAGTCATTGACACCAATCTACCACAGGTGACCTTATTCTCATATCTTGCACTGTTATTACAATAATCAAAGAACGCAATTCAGAAATAATATTACGTCCTGCATTTTATTCAATTCCATATGACAAAAATAGTAACCTAGACTAAGACATCCATTTCAATCAGTAGGTGTGTCAAGCCAACAAGATTTAATAATAAAAAATATTGGATCTAAGTAACAATTCCCAGCTGGTTCAGGGAGGCTCCTACCCTACATGGTATCACAGTATAAAAATAGTGTCTCTCTTCACCATGCAGAGAGGAATGACCTAACCCTGAATACAAAATGGGGTCAGTCTTACTGTACCATCATCAACCATCTTATTTACAACAGTTTACATCTTTTTTCTTTTTTTGCCTTTTTCTTTTTTTTTCACCCTTTTCCAATTCTTTTTTTATTTTTTTAAATATTTTTTATTTTTTAAAGTTATGCACACCTTTAGGGAACAAAGATAACACTACGTGGTACCAAATACTAACAAAAAAAGTCACACTAAAAATGACACAGATAAATAAAAACATTCCATTGCTGAAATACAGCAACATTAAGCCACCTCAGTTTTCTTTTTCAAAATGCCTGGAAACACCCCTAACCACTCACACACTGTGGCAAAAAAAAAAAAAGACGTTATGCTGTAGAGGCATTATAGATAGTTTTTTTAATATATAGATATATATATCAATATATCTATCTTATCATTGTAAAAAATGGAGCTGTATAGTTCACTGTTCATTTCCAGTAGAAACAAACAGCTAGTAAGCCTTTGAAACTCTTCTCACTCCATTATATGATGGCAGAAATAGACCATTCTCTTACAGTAACGGTTTTTGTTGTGTAAGAAAGATTGTCTTATTTTTCAGCCTCAAATGAGAAGACCTCACTGTCCGATTGATTCTGGAGGGGCATAAAACTCCTTGTGCTGTTACCCAGCTACCCACAGTGTCCCTCAAGCAATTCTGCTGGACAGAAGTTCATAGTGTCAGACTCCACCATGCTTGTAATGCACAAAAATGAGGTAGTACACAAAATGTTTACTGTTCAAGTTTTGATTAAGCCCCAGTCTTCTCAGCATCCCCAGCCTAACTTACGAGTGGAACCATTCCCTTTATTTACTCAGTGTAATTGAAAGAATGCAATCAACATAAAATTATATTCGATTAATCAGAGTATATTGTGCTTCAGAGCAATCTGAGAAGATAATCAGTGAGAGTTGGAAAAAACACATAACATACTACTGCTCATGCTGCCCTAAAGTTATTATTCTTTTCCCCGCACTATTAGGCAGTCAACATCTTTCTGGTGGGTATGTGTGAAAGATAGAACAGATTACAGTAAAATTAAACCTACTCATTGTTCTCTTCCATCTATCCTAGACTTGTATTAATATTACACTCCTAAGATAAATTTATCAGAATGCTGCTGGGGGTAGTCACGCTTTGAAGTGGGCTTGGTAGGAAAATTAAATGAATCATTTCAATTTAAGAAATGGCAGGCCCATTTCTCCTAAGGATCTGACAGTTCTCTGCAGCTTTTCTGCTCAGCGAAGAGAGCTCTCATTGTTTGACCTTAAAACAAAACAAGAAACTGTATCACGGTTTTGCCCGTTATTCCTTAAGTCAAAGAACTATTTATAAAATAGTTTACATCTTTGTTCAGTTTCAAATTATAGACAAACCTCCCTAATACAAAATACTAAAAGTGCAATAGTATAAATTAAGAGTTTGCAACCACATTATACAAACATTACCTTTTTATTGTACAGCTTTGATAACATGAAGTATTTACTCACAACTGTTTATTATGTTGTGAATAATTTATGGTGCAAAGGTTTGTCTGTAACTTGTTTTCCAATCACTGAGCTGAAGTCCACACTACATTTTTTTTTTTTCATTTAATAGAACAACTGTCCACATAGCAGCTACAAATACTTAAATTAAAAAAAAAAAGCTTGTTACTGACAGGTACTTGCACATGAAAAGCATGCTATCTTTCCCAATAAAACTTCACAATTTTGTCTGCATTAAAATAAACCACTTATTTATAGTAAAACAAGACTTGCTTGAAAAAAAAAATAAGAGAAAAGAAAAGAAAAATAAAGGTCACATAACCAGATGTATTTTGCAGTACAAGAGCTTCATTTAAATTTGGGGCTAGTATATTGTCTGTTACCCGCATAGTCTTAACATTATAAATACTACAGACAAGGATATTGTGGTAATACACAGCATCGGGGTACTAAATCACATATTTGAGATTAAGATTTCTAAAAACATAGTCCAAATTGCTAACTAAGTTGAACAAAATCAGCAAGTGTGACAGGAATGCCATAGTGAAGCCCCCTCTCTCAGTTGATAGTAAGATTTCTAAGAAGAAAGTGGACGTAGACTAGCCTCTTTCTGTTCCTAATGAAGTTATCCAATGATTTTTGTTTGCTTGTTTCTGTTAAATTAAATGGTTTCACAGTTCTCAGTAACAGTCAAACTCACTGTTGAAAGAAGTACCATGCAGATCTTGCAAGACAACTTTTCAGCAGCCACAAAGTTGGGTATTTTTGCTATGGGTAAAATTTTAAAGGGAAACTATGTGTTTAGGTCAGGAAACTAATGCTTAACTTCAAAAGCTGTACATGGAACAGGACAAGTGTTGCGTTGAGTAGTGGTCCAACAGTTATTCATAATGAATGCTTTTAATTTATGCCAATCTCTTTATTATCCTCAATAAATCTGGTGAATGGACGACTGGCTCCAGTTTCAGAACTTGCTTTGTCCAAACCAACAATGGGAGGGCTGCTGCCTGTGCGAGCTTTGTCCATGCCACTGGTAAGGTTGCTTAGAGGTGGGATGGCACCTCCGCCAAGACTTACTGGGAGCTGGGGAATGCCTCCGTTCTGTATGACAGAAATCTCATTGTTCTTCATGGCAAGTCCATTTGTGATAGCTGCGGCATACTGATTCCAAAAACTGGGGTCAACGTTCATGGCCCGAGCCGCCAAATCCTTCTGGAACATTTCAGAGAACTTCAGTGCATCGCCACCCAGCAAAGCCATGGGGTTTTCCACAGAGAGGCGACGGCCACGGCGTGCAGGTGCGTTATTCCACATGTGCGTTCCCATGTGAACCTGCAGTGCAAATGGGACAAGAAACACCTTCACATTAGCATCTTCCAGTTGAGTGACTGGGCTGAGACCCTGTTGCTTACAGTATTGCTTGCTTTTAATAAATGTCTTTTAATTCACATTGGAAACAAATCAATTCCAGTTAAGACATAGTTCTAAGGCCTGGTCAAGTTTACAAAGGAAAATCTACCTCTGCAGTAATTTTTCAGTGTGCACCAAAAGAACAAAGTGTATGCATCCTCTTAGGTTTGGACAGTTTTGTACACAAGATGGAAATTCTTCATGCAAGGTTACCAAGTGCATTACTCATATTAGGAGATGGAATTTCTTCTGCCCTTCCCCTTTTAACATCTCTTTTTGTATTATTTTATCTCCTGTTGAATGCATCAATCACAGATAATATTAAAAAAAACCTTCAGAACAGTTAAAAGTGTAATCCCCAGGCTGTATCCTGGTGGTTAACCATACTGCAGGAATAAGAGGCACAAGCCCTGCTGTGACTTGCTGTAAATCAGTGGGAAACTGCTTTCTAGTCTGCAATGCCTGCAAAGCAGAATGGAAAATAGAAATCTGTGACAGGCACACTGGCTGCCGACAGAGTTCTGCATTTCTGGTTTAGAGTGAGCTTATTTTTCAGTGTTGTTCCACAAGAACTGCCAGAACATGTATATCAGCTGACTGTCCATACATCATGGCTGTCTGACAAAACACAGTGTACATGTGCATACACTCAGAAGCAGTTTTAAAGGACACATTGCACAGCTTCTTTCAGTCCCTTTCTTTAACACAGGTGAAGCATGAAACACACCACCATAAAAGGTTTGAATCTCTCTTCTTTCCTGTTTCTGGGACACACACTTAGCCCTAAAACTGGCCATGTTCAAGTACAGTACCTCAATCCCCCCAAGCCTTTACAGTTGCATTTGGCCTCTTACCTTAAGATTCCCCTTTGTGGTAAAAGCTCTACCACAGATTGTGCAACCAAATGGTTTTTCACCAGTATGGGTGCGCTCGTGTATCTGCAGTGCGCTTGCTGAGGAGAAGGTCTTCCCACAAGACTGACAGTTGTGCTGCTTGGGAGTGCGGCGAGGGGGGGGTGCCAGCATGGGGGTGATCCCCGGACTCATCACTGTCTGTGGTGCAGCAGGAACCTGGATTCCAGCTGGAAGCGAGGGAACCTCACCCAAAGAGATCGGCTTGCTGTGACCATTCACTTCCATTTTGATCATGGTAGGCGCTGTACTGGTGACCAGGCTAGGAGTACTTTGGCTGGGACCTAGAGTAAAGTTGGGTTCAAATAACTGAGAAGGCAGCTCTTTTAATTTGTGCGTCAGTAAGTGTTGTTTTAAATTACCCATAGTGGAACACCCACGATTGCAGACTGTACATACAAATGGACGTTCTTTAGTATGGCTGCGGTAGTGAATTTCCAATGCACTCTTACAAGCAAAAGGCTTGCCACAGATATTACAAACAGTACTTTTAAACTTACCACGTTCTCTGTTCAGGAACAGCAGGCTAAAAGGAGCTTCCTCTTTGATGACCGGTCTTCCAGGGTTGGTAGATGTCAGATCTAATGCACCTCCATTTTCAGTTGCAGGTGGCGGGCTGTCTGGTTTTTCTGTCTTTAATTGTATTTCTTGTGGTTCTTCCTGGTTGCTGAGACCTGGGGATTTTGATCTAAAACTTTCACTGTTACTATTTACAGGAGACAGAGCTTGCATGGAGGAAGAAGACTCCGACATTGCAGGGCTGCCTGCACTCTGACTTTCGAGATCACCAACAGCCGATGAGGAGTCATTGCTCAAATGGTCACTTTCCCCTGATCCATTTTCTATGGATTTTAAATTGGTCAGCTGCTGACAGTTCATGACAGAATCAATCATTTTCATTTGATTCTCCAAAGCAGCGATACTGGAGATCACAGAAGGCGGTGAAGAAGGACATGACCCAGAGTAAGAGATAAGGGGTTTTGCTGAGTCACTTGCCATGTCCTTTAACTCCGGGTCCTCTTCCATAGAATTTTCATCAATGTCATCATCAAAGTTGCTCAGTGCGTCAATGTTCTTCTCGTCATAGGAAAGTTCTGAGTCCATGGCATCTTGGAAGCCCTCTGGTAATGGCGTGTTAGGAATTTGCCCACCCATATGCATACGAATATGCTGCTGAAGAACAACTGCATTCGTAAATTTCTTCTGACAAATGGGACATGAATGCTGTACTCTAAGTGGTGGCTTTGCTCGATGAACTCCAAAATGTGTTTTCAGATTGCCTTTCGTAGTAAAGGCACGTCCACAAATTTTGCATTTAAATGGTCTTTCTCCTGTATGTGTTCTGTAATGCATCTTGAGAGCACTCTGACAACTAAGCACGCGGTGACAAATGACGCATTGATTTGGATCTGTCATCTTCTTATCAATGTTCTCTACTAGCTGCTGTAGTTTTGAGGTTTCGGATGTTTGCATAGAATCTAGCAGACCACCAAATGGAAACTTTGCTTTAAACTGGTCAGACATTGCTGGAAGCACAGGGTTTGGGAGGCTTGTTGAAACACTGCTGTCTGTAACAATGGTAGGAATTGAAGACGTGGAAGCTGTGGAAACTTGTCCACCTACAGAGTGGTCCCCAAGCCGTGTACTTGCAGGAGGCAGGCTGATGGGTTCTGCCTTGGTCAGGGATGGGCCACTCTGAACCGGCTGCGGGGATTCGGCAGACACTGGAACACCTGACTCAGATGTGTTGAGGCTTGGAGATAAGGAAGTGCATTCGCTGGAAGCAGGAGAAGGCCTCTGTGGTGACCTGCTCATGGGAGTGATGCTTGGAGAATCTCCATAACTGTTCACACCAGGAATCGTGGGGGGCAGCTGGAGCCCGATGGAAGTTGGAATGGTCGGTAGAACAGGTTTGCTGTCTAACCACGTTGTGACAGGCTTTTCAGGGGGCAGTGACATTCCATATGGAATGCCAGAGCAAGTGGGCACATTATCGAGGTATTCTGGAACAGGATAGGGGTTCATCTGAATGTGGGGGTATTTCTCTTTATGCCTTTGAAAATGCACTTTCAGGTTGCCTTTTGTGGAAAAACGATTTCCACATATGTTGCATTTAAAAGGTCTTTCCCCTGTGTGAGAGCGGAGGTGGATTTGTAAAGCACTGTCACTTCCGAAGACCTTGGCACAAAATCGGCATTTGTGTTTAAAAAAGGGATCCTCGGAGCTTGACTTAGGCTCAAACACTGACACGTTTGGTGGCTTTCCTTTGCGGTGCTTCATGAGGGCAGACAGAGGATCTAGTGCATTAGCTGTTGCTGCAATGCTGACAAGTGGATTGGGGAAGATCACACTATTTGAGGAAGTCTGAGGTAGAAGTGGGTTTGGCAG